>VXBJ01002301.1:29507-46779 GCA_013400055.1 Nycticryphes semicollaris
TAAAGTTAATTGATTATTCAGGTTTTCTATTTGCTACAAATTACTAATAATTGAACATGAGACTAAGGTAGAATATGATATTGGAAAATCCTCTTCAAATACAAACAAGCTTGTTGGATTTTATGGGAGAGTACAAACATGCACTGACAAATATACTCTATTGAAGCTCTGCACAAATCTTGTTGCATATATACACATTAGTCCTCTCAAAAATGTTGTTTCGGCATTTTTTTCCATTTAATGCCACAACCCTTATCTCCTAATCTTAATTAAAGGTTTATTGTGAGAATATTTCTTCCGTCTCTGTCTCAAATTAATGCTACCTATCTGCACATTAAAGGTAACCAAATATTGAAGTGAATGGAAATACTGTTAGACAAAAAATAAACAGGAAATTAGGAGGGGACAGTTTGGACTTTAACTCTGTGAAAACACAAACACTTAACTGAAGGGACTATTAGTAAAATCAAACTGCAACAAATATGAAACTACTAAAATAATTTATATTATACATGGTTAAATATCAGACTCCTTATGACATGAAAGTGTCAAATGCAAGTATCCAGAGGAAGTCAAGCTCAGGTATTTATAGGGTAACACTTTACATACAATTTAAATAATAAATGCACAGTTGTGCTTCAAGAAAATCAGAAATTTTTAAATATTTATATAAACATGGCAACTACAGTTAATCTCTTCTCCTTTTACCATTTTTGAAGAATTTTGCACTTTCCATGTATGCCTTCATTAGTTCAGTTTGAAAAGACAATGAAATGGAAGACACAGCTTGTACTGCATATGGATCTCCCATTTCAAAGTTCTAGGTAGATTCAGAGACACTTTGACTCTCTCCTTGGGTTGATTGACTCACTTTCAGACTCAAAAAAGTTTCTTGAAACAGCTTGTGTACAAAAATAAAGGTCTGTATCTTATTAGCGCTTTAAATATAACACTTGAGCTCTTTATTTCCATTTATACTAGTTGCTTTTTCACAGGTATGTGAAAGTACTCAGAAATGTCACAGTTTCACACCAACTGAATTTATGTCCTGTAACAATGTATCATATTATTTTTTAAGGCTTTTAATTTAGAAAAATAAATTTTAAATTGTCATATTTGTATATATTTAATTCCTTCTGTTTTAAGGTGCCATCAGGAGAACTTGTCAGCAACCCATTCTGTGGAAAGGTGAGGGAAGAAGGCTGCTGATGTGAAGACAGCACTTGTTCTAAAATAGAGATGATGTCTGAAGTGAATTTGGTTGTACGCCAAGACAGAACTTGAGTTCAATCACTTACACGCATGATACTATAGTAAATTGTCTTAGGACAAATTATAATATGTTATGGCTTTAAACATCTAAAACTTTCCCAGGTTTTGTAATCTACAACAGAAGGGCTTAACTTTTCAATTTTGCTGTATAAATACACACACACACACACACACATATACATATATTTGTGTGTCTACCCTTTGGCATATACTCCCAATCAGCGTTTAGAACTATAATTTCCCATGAGGGGTATTATGCTTAGAAACTGGAGAAATAAGGAACTGTCAGGATGTCACTAGTGGAAGAGGGATAGAAAAATGTTTTACGTAATGACATCTTGCACACGGAGAACGAGTCAACCTTTTCACACCATTAAATAAACAGAAACTATTCTGAGACAGAAAACGGGAATAGATGCTACTAGACAGGAGAAATGGACCTACTCCTTTACTTGGACAATCTGGGCTGAAGTGTTATACCATGGGCCAAATTCAATAAATGAGTCAGTAGAGAGCAGTGGGGGTGAGACAGCAATAAACAGATGCTCACGGAATCATGGAATCATAGAATCTTACAATACATAGAACAACAAGAGCTGGAAGCAGCCTTAAAGATCATCTAGTTCCAACTCCTGTGCCATGGCCAGGGACACCTTCGACTATTCATCCTTCCCTGGTCAGGGAAGGGGCATCCACAATTTCTTTGAGCATCCTGTTCTAGCATCTCACCACCATCACAATAAAGAATTTCCCCCTTATCTAATGTAAATCTATTCTCTTTCAGCATAAAAACAATTGCCCCTCATCCTATCACTACACTCCCTGATAAGAATTCCCTCCCCATCTCTCCTGTAGGCCCCCTTCGGGTACCGGAAGGCTGTTATAAGATCTCCCTGGACCTCCTCCAGGTTGAACAGCCCTCACTCTCCAAGCCTGTCCTCATCATAGCAGAGGTGCTCCAATCCTCTGATCATCTTTCTTAACAGAGAAAAGCAAGGAGCTGCTGAAATACTAGGAACTAAAAGGGAAACAGCTATGAAAGACATCAAAGGAATTAGTGCACGTTCCTCAAAAAAATGTGACAGGGTCGATAGGCCGGCTGAAGGCCTCTATACCAATGCACACACAATGGGTAACAAGCAGGAGGAGATGGAAACCATTGTGCATCTAGAAAGCTACTGTAATTGCTGTCACAGAAACATGAGGGGATGAATCACACGATTGGAGCCCTGGAGTCAATGGCAGTGAACCGTTCAGAAGAGGCAAGCAAGGAAGGAGGGGTAGGGCAAGGGGGGTTTGCCTTCTATGTAAAAGCACAGATTGACTGAGCAGAGCTGTATTTGAAAAACAGTTATTAAGAGTTTGAGAACTGATGGGTAAAAATTAGGGACCAAGCCAATAGAGAAAAACTTTTAGTTGGGGTTTACTACAGGCTGTCCCACTTGGTGGGGTGTCCCTGGTGGCAGCCTGGTGACCATGCCATGATCAGTCACAATCTTGAGTGAAATGGGCCAGGTGAAGAGTAGAATCAGGACACTGAATTTGAGGAAAATGCAGTTCCAGGTGTTTAAGCAACTAGTGAATGAGATTCCCTGGGAAACTGCCATCAGGGACCAAGGAGGTGAACAAAGCTTGAAGCTCTTTAAGGAGATTTTTCTTAGAGTGCAAAAGGATTAAGTTCTGATGTGTAAAAAAATGGACAAAAAAGGCAGGAATCAGGCATGGTAATTAAGGACATCCTGGTCAAACTAAAGTATAAGAAGGAAATGAAGAAACAAAGAAACCAGGGATGTACATCCTGGGAATAACATAGGGACACCACGTGGATGTGTATGGATGGGACTAGGAAAACTAAGGTGCTCTTAGAGCTGAATTTGGCCAGGAATGTGAAGAGTAATAAGATTTTTTACAGGAATGTTGGTAGGAAATGGAAGATTAAAAAAGGTATTCCCCTTGATAAATAAGACAGGAGAACTGGTGACAATCAACATGGAAAATGTTGATGTACTCAACAATTTTATCTGTTTTAGTTTCCATGGTAGTTTATATTCACACATGTATCAAGATGCTGAAAATCAAGACAGGAACTTGGAGAATGAAGTACCTCTCATCACAGGAGATCAGGTTCAAGACCTTAGCAACCTGAATTTATGTAAGCCCATGGGATTTGATGAGATGCATCCCAGAGTCCTGAGGGAACTGGCTGATGTAGTCACCAAGACTTTCTCCATGACAGCTTAAAAATTATGAGAGTCAGGTCCTGGAAAAAAAGGAAAACATTTTTAAAAGTTGTAGAAAGGAGGACCCTGGGAATTATTGACCTCACCTCTGTGGTTTAGGAAGATCATGGAACAGGTCCTCCTAGAAGCTGCACTAAGGCATGTGGAGGACAGGTAAGTGATTCAAGACAGCCAGCATGACTTTCCCCAAAGCAAATTATGTCTCACTAAACTAATGGTCTTCTACAATGGAGAAACTACATCTGTGGACAAAGGAAGAACTAAGGATGTCATCTACCTGAACTTCTGGACTGTTGGATAAGGAGTTGGCTTGATAGTAGCATCCAAAGAGTTATGGTCAATGGCTCAGTCAGTGTCCAAGTAACCAGTAATGAGTGGTGCCCTTCAGGGGTCCATATGCAGATCAGTACTATTTAATATCTTCATCAATGACCGAGTTGGTGGGATCAAGTGCACCGTCAGCAAGTGTGCAGGTGATGCCAAGCTGAGTGGTGCAGTTGATTCACTAGAAGGAAGGGATGCCATACAGAGGGACCTTGACAGGCTTGAGGAGTAGATCCACACAAATCTCATGAAGTTCAACAAGGACCACTGCAAGGTCCTCATCTGCTTTGGTGAAATTCCCAAGTTCAATACAAGCTTGGGAACGAATGGATTGAGAGCAGCCCTGTGGCATAACTGGGGGACAAAAAGTTGTGCGTGAACAAGCAACAGGGTCCTACAGCCCTGGGAGTCAATTCCATCCTCGGATCCATAAAATGAAACATGCCCAGCAGGTCAAAGGAGGTAGTTCCCTGCTTCTATTCTGTTCTCGTTAGACCCTAACTGGAATATTGCACCCAGCTATGGGATCCGATATTGCACCCAGCTATGGGATCCACAGCATAAAAGAGATATGGACCTGTTAGAGCAGATCCAGAGGAGGACCGTGAGAATGGTCAGAGGTCTGGAACAGATCTCTTATAGAGTTGGGGTTGTTCAGCCTGGAGAAGAGAAGACTCCAGGGAGACCTTATTGTGGCCTTTCAATATATACAGGGGCTTATAAGAAAGACAAAGGCTTTTTTCCTTGGCAGGACAAGTAGTCATGGTTTTACACTGAAAGGGGGTCTATTTAGATTGGAAAAAAGGAAGATAACTTTTATGGCAGTGAGACACTGGAATGACTATCCAGAAAAGTTGTGGTTGCCCCATCATTGGAAGTGTTCAAGGTCAGGTTGTGTGGAGGTCTGAGCAACCTGATCTAGTGGAAGATGTCCCTGCTTGTGGCAGGGGGATAGGACTGGATGATCTTTAAAGGACCCTTCCAACCTAACCATTCTTAGATTCTAAGAAACTGGAGGGAAAGGTCAGTAGATGTTTATGTGTCAGTGTCCTCTTCATCTCTTTCTTGGGAACAGGAATGCTCTAGAAATCTACATAATTTAGGACTCTTCAAAAGCAATTGGAAAGTGGATTGGAATTTTTTTTCTAGAGAAAGCTGGAGCCCAGGATACTTGTCCTCATTCCAAACTAACTCCTTCAAACTGCAGAGGCTCACTGGTTGGTTGAGTCATTACTAGCCTTGTCCACCCAAAGAGCACCTTCCCAGTAGCTTTGCATTTCTGTGCTGGTTCTGCTTGGTAGTTGTTGTTTTTTCTTTTTTCTTTTCTTTTCTTTATTTTTTTTGTTTCTGAGCCTTCTTCCTGCTCTGTTTATTACTGCATTGAAAGACTACAAAGACTACAAAGCCTGAAATCATTGCCTTCTTTTCTCAGTGCCTTCAAGCAACACAGTATAATAACAGCGTTCTTTGAATAGGCTATGTGAATGTCTGTAATTAATCATATTTTTGAAAGATTTCATAGTTCTGAGAACTCTGTAATTATGTGTTTAACAAAAGGAGTGATATTTATTAGCTGTATACAGTGACTAATGTGAGGCATTTCTCAGATATTTCTTCATTTTATAGCTGATGTAGCTGATTTGAAAGTAAATATTCTTATTCTTCCCCTTTTCCACCTTTAAAATAGCTAAAAGACAGACTTAAATAGGGTTCCTACTGTGTGAATGCTTCCATAGTTATGTGAGTTCAAAGAAAATATCCCTATTTCCATTCTTCTGAAAGGGGAATTTAGCAAATAGAAAAGGAAAATAAAATATACTTCAACTTTCTCTTCTAATGTCTATTTTTCTCCTTTGGACAACTCTTCCAAAAAAACCCCATATGAAATAAAAATTGTTCCCATATAGTTATAAACCTGCAGAAGTAAGCAATCATCCAATATGGGTGCAAAATGTCTAAGATTCATAATACTTAAGAATGCTGTATTTCTCTACCAATTGCAGACTCTTTTTTTCACCATGGAGAGTGAGTAAAATGATTCTGGAGTAGAAAACTTATTCCTGTTACTGTCCTGTAATAACAGAATATTTGAATTGGCAGTAATATCATGGGTTATGGCTTCATGGTTTTCATACTGTTTTACGATAAATTGTAATTCCCATGATCTTGATTATCACTATAATTATTTTCATGTTCTTGTACTATAGTTGTGCCTGTATGTGCTCAATAATGAACTCTCCTGGCCTGTGAGACCCAATCCCCATGCATCGGAGTCCCCATGTTTGTGAATAATAATGTATTGGGTTTGCATGTCAGGAAGGAAGAGCCCACAGCAAAGCAGGTGGATTCCCAAAAGAGGCTCTGACCCCACGGAAAGCCCTTGCTGGAGCAGCCTCCTGGCAGGACCTGTGGCTCCATGGAGGGAGAATCCCACACTGGAGCAGGTTTTCTGGCAGAACTTGTGACCCCATGGGGAACTCATGATGGAGCAGTCTGTTCCTGAAGAACTGCACCCCGTGGAAGGGACCCATGTCAGAGATGTTCAAGGAGCACTGTCTCCCATGGGAGGCACCCCACACTGGAGCAGGACAGTGTGAGGAGTCTTCCCCCTGAAGAGGAAGGAGTGGCAGAGACAAGGTGTGATGAACTGACCACAACCCCCATTTCCTACCCACCTATGCCATTTGTGGGGGGGGGGAAGAGAATTTTGTTTTTTTTATTTCTCATTACACGACTTTGATTTGATTAGTAATAAATTAAATTAATTTTCCCAAGTTGAGTCTGTTTTGTTTGTGATGGTAATTCGTAAGTGATCTCCCTATTTTTNTGTCAGGAAGGAAGAGCCCACAGCAAAGCAGGTGGATTCCCAAAAGAGGCTCTGACCCCACGGAAAGCCCTTGCTGGAGCAGCCTCCTGGCAGGACCTGTGGCTCCATGGAGGGAGAATCCCACACTGGAGCAGGTTTTCTGGCAGAACTTGTGACCCCATGGGGAACTCATGATGGAGCAGTCTGTTCCTGAAGAACTGCACCCCGTGGAAGGGACCCATGTCAGAGATGTTCAAGGAGCACTGTCTCCCATGGGAGGCACCCCACACTGGAGCAGGACAGTGTGAGGAGTCTTCCCCCTGAAGAGGAAGGAGTGGCAGAGACAAGGTGTGATGAACTGACCACAACCCCCATTTCCTACCCACCTATGCCATTTGTGGGGGGGGGGGAGAGAATTTTGTTTTTTTTATTTCTCATTACACGACTTTGATTTGATTAGTAATAAATTAAATTAATTTTCCCAAGTTGAGTCTGTTTTGTTTGTGATGGTAATTCGTAAGTGATCTCCCTATTTTTATCTTGACCCATGAGCCTCTCTTCTATTTTCTCCTCCCTGCCCAGCTGAGGAGGGGAGTGACAGAGCAACTTTGGTGGGCACCAGGTGTCCAGCCAGGGTCAGTCACCAAACACATCTGAATTACTACTTTTCTCTGTCTTTGCCTGCCATACCCCAAAGCTTTTCCTATTCATTACAAATGAATGAATTCAAATTGGTTGATTGAAATTCATGGATATAATGGAATTCATGTAGAAGTAATAATTAAATGTTGGATATAAATTTCTGATTGCTTTTATAGACTTACTTTCCATATGTGACCAAGTGAAAAAAAAAAAAATAAGAAAAATTAGCTGATTAACACTTTTTCTATTTCAGGAAAAAGAAAACCCTACAGCTTTTCTGTCACACAGTCCTTTTCTCTGTAAAGAAATCATTGTACTATGTCCTTATTCTAGCTTGTGACATTATTTTCCTGGTTTTGCTCAGAAAAAAAATAATTTCAAAGAGTTTTGGTGGGGTTTATGAAGAAGAACAGTTAGTTGCTTGGCACAGTTAAAATTTATGCTTGAGTGGACTCAACAAAACGTTTTACCATGCCATAGTTTAACATTGGCAGAGATTGGTGTATCTTCTCAAGTGGGTATGTTCATGCAGTTGCAGGTCTGGGATAGACCAGCAAGGTCAGTGGAAATTCACTGGTTGAGAACAAGATGCATGATTTGTTGAACAGCAAATAAAATTTGATTTATCATTTCCAAATGGCCTGAGAAATTATTTTGACATCATTCATAGAATGAGACTTTAGAAAACCTGAAGTTTCATTTCCTAGTGTAAAAACGGGAGGTAGTTCCTGACGTGGGAATGTCACTTTTTTTTTTTCAAAGAAAAATGAGAAACTTTGAAAGGAATATTTCCTTCAGCTACGTAAGTGTTAAAATGACTGAAATGGATTGCGAAGTATTGATAATAAAACAGTAATTACGTTTTATTTGTTTTATCTTGCTTCTCTTAATTTTCTGCTATTCCTGTCAATATTTACATCTACTACCTACTTGAATATTTACATAATGTGTTACTATTGCTCGTCACCTCATAGGTTCTTACAAATATTTAATTAATTGACTTTGGAAAAGTGCTATAAATTCAACTATGTCAACAGCACAGATTCGGTTACCATGTGCCCCAAGCATTACTAAACCTGCGTCCTTAGAACACGAGAGAAATTATTGTCTTTAAATATGCATGCTCATGAAGTTGTAAGTGCAATCGATCGTCTTCTGTGGTCCCAGAACCCATCATCAATATGTTATTATTCTGAATGTCCTTCTGAGAGGTGTGGTACAGCACTATAGACTGCAAACTTTTTTCCAAGTCAGGTGTGGTGTGTAACGTGAAGGCAAGGACTCAGTTTCCAGCTGATGTGTGAACTTTGGTCTGTGGAAATCCCAGGGCCTGTCCACTCCTCTTCTTTAGGTGCCTTTACCACATTTGTCTCAGTGTGATTTTCAACACACAAATTCCATGCTTTCTCACTATGTGCTGTGGTGCCAAACAGCCTCGATGCAACGGTAGCTCAATGATATGCATTTATGCATGTAAGTTAAAATATAGGCATACAGAGAAGTCATTGGTCCCTAAGGATCCGCAGATCCTGGTAGAACAGCTTGCTGTAGGCTAGTTCAGCTCCTAATTCAATTCATCATTTCTTCCCATGAATCAGAGTAATTTTTTTTTTTCTTCAGAAACTAGAAAATAAGTTTTCATGTTCAAGCGTACCACGTATTAACAGAAGAAATTCCTTAAAATCCCCAAAATATTTCCGTGTAGGTGTTACTGCTAAATACTGGAAACATGTTTGCTGGGAAGGGGCAGTATGTGCTGTCTTTTGCTTGTATTAGCAACACTTCTCCATAAAAACGATGCCCTAATAAATAACCAATCCAAAAATTATTTCCTGTAGTTTTGGCTTTTAATCACATTAATCAAGTAATCTCGTTTATTAATGACAAATTATTTTTCTCATTTTACCTCATTTGATAATTTTAAGAAGCTATAAAATCTGTGAACTATGTGATCTTTTGAACCCAGCAGTGCCACTACAATACTTTCTCATTAATAAAAGTACCATTGCTTTGAAACTGCTTTTTTTCTGCTTTGTTTGGCTTTATTTCAGAGTCTTCATTAGCTGAAAAACAAAAAAACCCCAATAATATTAATTTGAACTGCATGTATATTACCATCCCTACTCTAATTTCAAACGTTAACAGCCACAGATAAATATTTGATATGTTAAACAATCCTAAATTACAAATATTTAGATGGCAGCCTCAAGAAAATGCCTTTGCTAATGAAGAAGACTTTGAGTCAGAAGTATTCAAAGGCTGCAAATAAACAGGATCTCTTTGGACTAAAACTCTGTTTTATTGAGGAAGATATTATGTCAAACAGCTGTCTACGTATTTCCTAGGCATTCATTTTATGAATCATCATTTCATATAATGGATATTTTACTATCATATCCATAGGATTTTTAAGTTGTTTGTTTCACGTAATAAAATTAAATTCTGCTAGATTTTGTTGCAAATCCTCTCACAGTCTTTTTTTTTCTCTTTGTGTAGATTAGAGGGTAATCTTGATTTATAACCCGCGCTATGAGTCAGTAAAACATTTGTTTCCATGCAGAGGAGGCCAAAGGATGGATGAAAAACATTGAGGATACGGTATAAAGGGCAATGGTCTAGATGAAACAAGGAATGCTAATAAATGGTTTTGCAATGAATGTGTGGATTTCATGGCAATGAAAGCACGTTCTTCTGTAGCTTCCCCATTAGAAGGATGTTAAGAAATATCTTGCACTCCATCATCATTAACATACCTCATAAAAATCTAGCACAAAAAGAACTTGCTATGCTGCATGTTTTCAGAATATTAATATGTACTAAGTATGCTTCAACAGAACAGAAGCTTTTACAAGCCTTTTAAGGCTTTAAATCCAACATAAGTGTACAACTCCTTTTAAAAAAATACAATACGCAGTAACAGAATAAAGATAAAAATCTGTTTAAAATATTAAAATCAAATGGGCATGAATATTATTGATATTATTCTTGCTTTTTGAATCATGCTCTTTCTTTAATCCCTTTGATTTCATGGCATATGGCCTTATCATGAAACCATTATCTTCTAAAACTTGATATTCTCCTATTTTTTTTTTGTTTGAACTGATCTCAAAGTTATCCCCAAATATTTCTTATAGGCTGGTGTTAAGCTGAAGAATATTATTTTACACCCATCCTATGATTTAGTGGCCTCAGGAAGACACCTTTTCTCTTGCCTGTGTTTGTAAAAAGGAGCAAAGTGGGGCACACTGTTTCTTCCTCAGGATTCCCATCTGCCACACAGGGAAGGTTGGAAATCATTGCTTCATACCCGTCTCTCAAAGTTTTTCTGACCTGTGGTTAGGAAAAGTGCTGTCTATTGCTGAGTTTTCATTTAGGGCCTGATCCATTAAACAAAAATTTTCTTTCATGTACTTTAAGTCATAGCCTCCTCACATATGTAGAGCTCTCACAGTTCATCAACTTTAAAGTTTGGGTTTTTTTTTTTCTCATGAAAATCTGCATATTTCAGATAAGAATTTAATATGTAAGGTAGGATTAGAAAAATGTTGTAAATGATACAACAAATTAATGCTCTGGTTATTATTTTATATTTTCAGTTTGTGTTTTATTAAAAAAAAAAAGGACACTATAATAAAAAAAGCTAATCATCCACACAATCTCCTTGCTAAATAACAAATACTGTTCTGCAAATATTTTGTTTGGGAAGTACTGTTTAAGCTAGAATCAATGTTTTCATTTCTTCCCAGAAAGAAATATTTACCTAGGAGTTTGTGAGGTAAATTTCTTTGCCTCTCAGTGATACATATAAAATTTTTATACAGCTCCTTATCTTTGCAGAAAATGACGTGACAAATTTTTACATACATAAAACAACCTGAGGCAACAAAAAAGACTGGAAAGCATTCGGGGTGTCGTTTTCTTAGCCTGGATCAGGTGGTATAGGAAGCTGAGACTCTTTATATTACATTTTTTGCTGTCTTGGTTGTAAGTGCTTTGTAAAATAACATTCATGATTTCTACCAGTAAAAAGAAATATGTTCCGTGGAATGATGATTTCAGAAGAAATGGAAAACGGTTTCCAATTAAGACTAAGTGCCATCACAGACCTCTCCAGAGATGTTCTCTTTGTCTTATTGATGCATTGCAGATGTTCTGCTCAGGCTGAGGAAAGGGTGGAAAATACAGATAATTTGCCACACTGTTGTTATACCTTATTATTCATATTGTTAAGGGCTAACCTTGCCTTCTTATTACCTGCATTTCCCTTGGAGAAATAGGAAATGCTTTAAGTGTCTTCTTTTACGAGAGGAGAGAAAAGCAAAAGAAAAGAAAATTTATCATAAGCGAAGAGTTTTTGTCCCAAGAGAGCTTTTACGTGTTAAAAGTGACTGTTATTGCTTTTGAAGTGGAGAAACGTAGCACAGTATTTCAAACCTCTTGGTTTATATTTTCTCAAAATCCTGAAAAAGTGCACAAAATCAATATGAAAGGTCACTGCAGTAGTTCTGGGATTAGAATATTTACATTTATGAAATTGGTATTAGGACTCTGCTCTGCAGTGGACACCAAATTATTTTACAGTATCTCCCCAAACAGTTTTCTTTCAAAAAGACTGCAGGTGCTTCAGCTTCACTTTGAAAACAGCTGTTCCCTAAACTGAGCTACTCCAAATACCATATTTCCTAAGGGCCCTCATAAAAAATCCAGTATGATCATAAATTGGCTTGAAAATTCCCTTCTTCATTTGAGATGCTTGGTGATACATGGTACGCAATAAAAACCTAGTGCTTTAAAGGTGCAAACTTTCATCTAGATCAATCATACTGGCAAACAAACTAGATTAAATCTATGGTGTTAGCTCAGTTATTCCAACCCAGAGTTTGGTCCAGTAATTTTTTGGGAAAAAAAAAAAAGTCAAAGATTTAGCTATCCATACCCCTATAGCATAGATATAATCCAGATATTCCAGACAGTTACTGGTTTGGTCCAGCTGTTTGGGTATCTTCCTTTCAAACACAGACACTATATATGGTACTTGTAAAGACAATTCTGATACTGACAGATTAGCCAAAAGATGATTTTTAAAGTCTGTACTGGTTTTGTACATTTTCTTTTGTGCAGTAAATTTTCACTTTTTAATCTAAACTCTGTTCCGTGGTAATATGTCAACTGCTGCTACTAAATTATTTTATTCTCCCAAAGCAGCGACAGATACTGTACAAACTAAAGGGTGTCCCAGTCTCTCTGGATAGCTCTTTGCCTAGATCCAAGCAATGTCATAGTTACGATGTGTCCAGGTTTGGCATTTGCATTGGCATGGCTCTGTGTTCTTGGCCGTAGCCTACGTATACGTCTTGCCCTCATGGCAATCTCACTCAGCCAGTGCCAGGCAGACAGGTTAGCTGTGGGTTGGAACAGGAGCATGCAAACAGAGCCAAAACCATCATTTAGTATCAGAGCTCACCAAACCAAAATTGGAAATTTCTGCACCAAGTAAATGTGGGTTTACCAGTTCTGTTGCTTTGGATGGTTGTCTAGCATTTCTGGACATCTGACTGTCCAGATGGAGATGCTGGAAACGGACTAGTCTGTATAAATTAACTGTATGGCATATGTGCAATAGTACCAAGTGAAATTGAGCAGCGACACAAGATGGATAAATGCTTCCTACTGTTGGCAATTGTGAAAATGGCCTCCTGTTTGTTTTTATTATAATCAGTAAAATAAAATTTTACATTTCATAAATTAAAGAAAAAAATAAAATACAGCAAAGAACATACCTACCTAGTTTTCTTGAATCTTAAGAGTGAAAGGCAGGGTAAAGGCAGTGCTTTCAGGGAAGAGGTAATCTCATCCTGAAGTAAGGTACTTCAGGCATTTTTGTTTATCACGACTTTAGTCCACAAGGCTGGCATGAAATGCCACTTTTCTTAATAGTGGTTGTGCAATGGCAAGGAAAAATACAGCTCACAAGGGTTTTTTTATTCTAACTTTTTTTTTGTCCGTGTTTTCTACTGGCAGTTTAACCCGTTCTATGAAATTTAAGAATCCATGTAACTCAATAGCTTTATACAAAATCTGGGAAAAATAAAAGCCAGGTGGTACCTAGCAAATTAAGATTCCACATTCTCTGGCTGGAAATTACATGTGCATGAGTATGATTAGCATTGGATTAGTAGCTCAGGTGAATATATATATAAGAGGACATCTTTTAAATCAGTATTTTTGTCCTGATTTTGTTCTGAAACAGAAATTAAGGAAAAGACGATATTTTTAAAAGACAAAATTTCTTTCTCAGGATGTTTCAATCACCCTTTAAAATATATTCCATCAACACATCCAAATTTTTAACTAAATCAGGAGAATAAAGTACATTAAAACGATTTTTCTTGAATTTTTAGAAAACTTCACTCTACTCTACATAGAAGCTTCTGAAGATCTACTGTCTACAAATGTCCAGTCTCCTCTCTTGCAGCTGTAAGTTATTTTGCAACAGACCTGCATGTGGCTTGGTCTGTGTTGGTAATCTTGAGAAAACACATCAATTTGGCTTGAAAAAACTGGAACAAACACCCACACTGATGGAGGCTGATAGCCAAGCACAAACTGGTTTACAGCTTCTCAGAAACAGGTTGCCAAAATGTTGGCTGCCAAAGCACATAAATTGTGTTCCAAGCTCAGCTGATGAATTTTTACGTTGGGCTGGGCCAGCTGTCTTAGTGAAACATCCTGGTGCTGTGTGATGCCCAAATCATCATTCTGATGAGGGCTGTGTTGACATTTTTGTTTGGATACATGAAGGCCATCAAAGCCTGGCAAGATGCTGTGAGTGCTGCATCCCCAGAGGGTGATTCGGCACGTTGTCACCTGTGAAATAGCCTGAATCAGTAAAGTCTTCCTTCAGGCCCTCCTGGAACACAACAAGCAATGAATGCCACTGACTCTTTTACAGACAGGTATCTATATAATCGTGATTAATATTAAGAAACAGTAAAAGCGTCATATTGTTTATACAAAGCTAGACTAAAAGTAAATCCAGCCCAACACCCCCTCTCCGGAAATGTTGGCTGCCAGATTCCAGGAGGAGGACTTGGAGCAGGTCAGACATTGAACAATAGAGGTATTTGGTGGATTTTTTCTTCCACAAGTGAATCTAGTCACTTTTTCAATCCATGTCCACTTTGATCATCCACAATGCATTATTTCAGGGAGATGAATAGTTTCATTGTATATTACGTGAACTATCTCCTTTTTGTGCTCTGTTAAAAATATGTATGCCTGGTTCCATCTGGTACAATTTTTCTCATTCAACAGCAATTAAGTTGGAGTTTACTACACAAAAGGCACTGGATTTATTAGATTTCACTTTGCAAAATTTTAGAATTAAATTTAAAGTTCAGACTTAGTCTGTTGTACTCTGCAGTTAGGCCTACAGCTGTGGATTTTTGAAGCACCAAAGTCTATATTTGTTTTATTGTTGCTGGTTTTTTTCTTTTTAATTATGATCAGTTCATCAAACCCAGTTTTAAATTATAATAGTAATGGATCAATAACATGGTTTGTTTTTTTTTTTTAGTGAACATTCTGGTCTTAGGTTTTGTTGTCCTTGGACTGTGTGTGATTAAGATTTAACAAAGAGGTGTTTCCCTGCTCACTTTGATACCTAACATATGACATTTAACACATCGTCCAAATTAGAAATAACTGACATCCCTGCTCTGCAAAATCACTTAAACTAGAAAAAGAAGAGAGAAAATAACTATGAAGGCATTTGAGTGGATGATGAAAACTTGTGTCTCCTTTCCACCATTTGAGGATCATGATGAATACTGACTTGCAGTAATGTTTTGGCATCTGATCACATAAGCTACATAAAGAGGTCAGGCCTTTGATAGGTTGAAGGTCCATATCAAAGAAAATATTTGAAGGACTGTGTGTTCATGAGCAAAACATGTCTTTTACTAACTACAAGTTAGTAAACTTAGAACTGCATGTTCTAATTCCAAAAGTGAAAAAGAAAAAGGACAGTCTATACTTCACAGGTTTTATTGAAGTGAACTTTTTAAACAAAATAATCAAGGGTGAGTGCTGAATATTAACCTGTACAAAAGACAGTGTTAAAATTTTAACCAAAACTGAAACATGACTCTTTTAATTGTATACCAATACCCATAATACTAATATGAAAAGCAATAAACAAAAATTAATCTGATGATAAGACATCATAGCTTTAGGTTACATTTTTTGCAGCATAATTTCCATGAAGCTATTGCAAGATAGACTGAATTTCCTCATTTCCTCATGAGCCAGTTTAAATTTTCCTGCAACATTTTGTCTCAAGCTAAAGGTAAGAGGTATTTCATTAATCTTTTAGTTTTCAGGTATGCCTATAAACTACAATTATGTGCATATACAAACACATGGAAATATTTCTTTTCCCTTTTGAAGATAAGAATGTATGTATATTTTGACAAAAATGCCTCCAAAACAGTAAATGCAATCGGTTAAAATTAAAGTGACTTACAGTCATAGTCCTAGATTTGTGTGTGTGTACATAAATATATATATTTGTATGTATATATATTGCATATAAATCTACACTTTTTATAAAACGATGCATTTGAAAAAGAAAGTTGGTGATAGAATAGATGAGAAAATTTTATAAAGTTTTAGAAAAGATGTCCTATAAGGTGAATGGCTTGATTTAATTCTTGTTTATTCATGTTTGATGCCTTGTCTTCAGTTTCCTGTTGAGGATGTTTCCAAACAGAATAGGGGGAACCTACTTTATCTTTCCTCTTACTGTACTTTCCAATATCTGTCAAAGTCAGCTACCGACTGTGTTGTTGCCATATATAGCACCTCTGCTCTTGAATCACAGTGGCCTACTGTGAAACTTCTGCATCCTTGGGTATCCCAGTTGTCATTGAAATCAGGACAAAATTAAAGTGCATCTCACCAGCATTTGATATTATTGGTCTTCCCAAAACCATTAACTCAACATTTCTGCTAGATGTAGTCCTTAGTATTTCTTTTACTAAACCCCATAAAAAATTGGCATAGAATATAATTAAGTATAAAAAAGGGTTAGTAAAAACAACACAAAACAGAAATGAAGGTTCTTTAAATGAGATTGTTGTGTAAAAAATTAATTTCCTCTCATAAAACAAACACATTGCCTGCTTGTAATGCTTTGTTCTCAGACTAGTCAAAGAAAGGTTGGCAAAACTTCACCATTATTGACCTTTTATTGGTGATCTTCATTGGGAATCTGGAGTGATTCTACCTCTAAACAGCAGCTTTCATATCCATACTTGTTTCTGCTTTGATTGAATTAAATTTAAAATACTCTCTGCCTTACCCAGAAAAGGCAGGGGAGCTATAATTTACAATAAGCACATTTTAATTCAGATGTGGAAAGGTAATCTAAAAACTGATTAAGGAAACTCACTTAGGGGAATTTATGTGCACAGCTTATCATCTTCAATAGCAATTAGCAAGGAGAAAGGTGTGATTCTAACCAATGCTGTATCAAGTAACTGTCAGGAATACTATGCACATAGCTGGTATGTTATCTCCAGGAACATGGATTTGCTTTTGGGATTTTTTTTCCCCAAGAAAAAACAAACAAACAAACTAAACCAAAATAAAATCCAAACATATATTTTACGTACTTACAGGAATTATAGAATCATAGAATGGTCAGAAGGGACCTTAAAGATCATCTAGGTTCCAAGCCTCCTGCAATGGGCAGGGACACCTCCCACTGGACCACGTTGCTCAAAGCCCCATCCAGCCCGTCTTTGAATACCTCCAGCAAAGGAACATTCATAACTTTATGCAAAATGAAGCACAAGGAGATTGTACATTGCTTTACCAGTTTGCAAAATAATATTGCTATTAATGGCTAATAACTCACAGCTTTGCAGGGCAAGCAGTATAGCATATAATATGTAAGATATATGGATTGTTGGACCCTATAGGGAGG
>VXBJ01002301.1:60322-72263 GCA_013400055.1 Nycticryphes semicollaris
TCTTCCAAGCAAGAGGAGCCTCTGGCCAGAAGGCGGGTTTTTTTTTTCATTTTTCTTCTGAAAATACCAGTACAGGGACTATGCTAAGCAGCGCAGGTTACCCCCAAGCAGCCTCCACCACTCTGAGCAGTCCTTTCTAAGTAAAGGGGAGAACCACACTGGGCAGGGAAGGTCTTCCACACCAGGCAGTACTTTTAAAGAGACCTAGATTTTGAAAGATCTGTAAAATACCACATTCAAGCTTAGCAGTGAGCATATGTACATGGAGCATAAAACATGTCTTCTACCCTTGCAAACTTGTCAGAATTGCTGGAGTTTTAAATAGTAAAGAATGGCCTCAAATGTATTTAAAAAAAAAAAAAAAAAAAAAGAGAGAACTGAAGGTAAGAAACACCAGTATAAACCAAAACCAAATCAGATAAGGAAAAAAAACATAATTTGTCTGTTTGTTAGTGGGAAAACTAATTGTATCTGTTAAATATCTATTAAGTTTTCATCTGTCATCTGCAAAAGTAATTACAGGTAGTGACCACACTCTTCTACTTTGAAACCCTAGAGTGCACAGTTGCTCCTTTAGCAAAACTCCCAAATATCTTAGCTGTCTGCTTCTTGCTAACCTCTTAAGCAGAGTCTTTAAACACAGTTTCAGAGCAATGCAAACAGTAGTATATCAAAGGATGGGAGAAGACTGTACTGCACATAAAACACAGCTTGGAACTGACAGAGAGAAAAATTGAAAACAACGATTCTCTGAGGCAAATAATCTCAACCCATGTTGTTTTCCACCCCTGCAGTTCTCATTTGGGAAGAAGCCAAACAAGCTAATCTAACAGATGTCTGTGCTACTGATTTAAAGTCAAAGGTAGGACACTTCCAATATCCATCTAATTCAAGCAAGGAAGGTTTCTACTGATAGGCACGAAACAGCACTGAACCAATACTCTCCCTCTAAATGGGAAGGTCAGTAGTTCTCGCTCTTACACAGGACTGACGTGTGTGATTTTGAGTGACTGAATGATTACCGCCCTAAGCAAAATATCCCACCAGCAGGGTTAACCTACAGTTTAAATATTTCCCATTCTACAGGCACAATGGAAACACTGAAAGAATATTAATGTCGGCTCCACAGCAAGTTAGTATACGGGCAAAGCATCCTTCAATGATCATTTAAGACAGAGTGGTATTAATGAATTAAAGATTCAACTCTGTTACACAAGGGTATGCTAACTAAGCCTATCTAAGCTATGGTTATGAAAAAACTTGTGTACATTTCAGTCATATGGCAGTAGTTTAAATAAGGCTGACTGGCAAACCCTTTCTCTGGTGGCTAAATCTAAACTTTCTATTAAAACAGCGTAATACTTAAGTACTCTGTTTGTGAACAACACCTTTGGGATTTAAATTAAATATATAGCTCAGCACGCCCTTGTGGCTTCTGTAGCTTGAAAACACAGCCTTAAGTAGTTTTCATGTTCATTTTGGAGTGCTTAAATTTGAAATTAAAGATAACAACCTAAACAAAAACTCTTTAAACCTTTACTTTCTTGATCAATGCATGCAAAAAAGAAATTAAATACCTGTGTCACAAAAAGAGGTGTGGCATTTGATTTTCACGTTAGTGTTAGGCATGGTCAAAACAGGCATTGTGTTTAGAGATGGAAACTATTACTTTCTTTCCGCTATTCCTCCTCCCCTGGACATGCTGGACATCTTGTATCTTCTCTTGTTTGTGTCTTTTGTATCTTATTTATTGTTCTTACTCCTTTTTATTTAAGTTTTCTTTTTGTTGCTGCATTTCTTTGAAAAAACTTATAAAAGATGTCCTAATATAGAGAAGAGTTTGTAGCTTTATATGAACCTATATGGACAGTGTACATACAGCTACAGGAATCAATTACATTAAAATCCACAAAATTCTGCTTTCATCAACACCCGAAATCCCAATGGCACTCCAAATCTGTTTATTTGGTAGTAAAGTAAGCAAAAGAGCCTAGGCTCAAATTTGATTTTAAATCTTAGCTGTCATACATATTAATTACTGTTACAGCAATTAAGCACTGTAATACCTAGCTTTGAAGGACCCTTACTCTTGACAGAATTCGATCTAGAGGTGGTAAATGAAAAACCACTTGTGCTATAAATACAGGGAACTAGGTGCCTAAATAAACAGTCATGAAAGTCTGAACATTCATCGGTTTAACTAAGCTGTGGAAAATGTGTAGTTCTGTGGATCTAACTCCTGCTGCTTTGAACATGTATTCCCTCCCAGATATGCAGACACATACTTCTACTGCATTTTGTTTCAAGTAATGTCCAAATGCAAATATGTTATTTCATGGTAAATGGTTAGTGTAAGTGCCAGCCAGTAGCAAATTTGATAGAATAAACAGCCTTTGAAAGTTCCTTGTTCTATAGTAATATATTGTTGTCCATTAGGGATAGTTGCATGGATGTTATTTTCTTCCATAGCAGAGATTAGAATTTCTAGAAGTTTGGGGTTTTTTTTCTTCTTTTTTCTNGTAAGGGACGAGGTTTATTATCTATTCAACAATAGGCATCCTCATTTATTAAAAACCACTGACTTTGGGTAGAAATAAGAAAAAAATTCTGTCCCTGTATATGGAATAGAGAAAGAAACTATGACTAATTGAGGGATTGCATGCCTCTAATGTTTTGTTTCTTTTTTCTTTGTTTATATAAGCTTTTCTTTGTTTACATTCTGTCTTTAGTATATGGCATCTACAAATTAAGAAAATTTAACAAAAAAAAAAAAAGAATCTTTAAGGAGTGAGAAAGAAAAAAAAAAGACTGCATGACCTTTAAAAAATATTTCTGCTTCAGATGCTAAACAGCAAAATGTTCTCGTATTCTTATATATTCATAGGGCCTCAGGCAGTTCCAATACGTGTTTTTCTGTACCGTGTTCTTTCCTACAAATCAGTAATTGAGGGTTGTTGCAGTGTACAAAGTCCCAGTAATTTAACATTTTCTGTAAATGTCAGTAGAGGGTTATTCAGTTTCTGCAGGTTGCAAGGTCTTTTATATACCATCTAGCCTAAAATGGTGATGCTATAAGAAATCAAGAGGAAAATCAACAAAAATCCTCCTGCTTTTTCTAAAATTGAAGAAAGCTGCTTTGACATGCATTTGCAGAACAAATAGTGTTGCCAAATATCAATAGCATGAAATTAACTGCTGTTTACTGTAGTGACACTAGTTAGTGGGTATGACACCAGGAGAAAGTCTTTGAGGTTGTAGTCACTTATCTGACTACATCACTTAACCATGATTTAAACTCTGTCGCTGGTGAGAAGAATAATTAGATGACCTAGAAATTTTTCCTCACCCCTTGAATAGACAATTACCCAAGCTTTCAGAAGAAAAGGTAAAACATGAAAAGTGAATTGTGTGAATTGACAACATAAAAGTGTTAAAAAATAAAGTAACATCAACAGAAAGCAGAGAGGAGAGACAGTGTTTACAAGTATGGTTTATGCAATTATGAGTTTTGATAAACATCTTTGTGGAAAACAGGTAAAACTGGATCTGTGGCATTGATTTATTGTTTAAAGATTCAGCTAGGTTTTCCTTCAAGCTGGAAGGGAAGAGGTGAGGAATGGACTTCCTCAGTAGCTCCGCCATCGCTTACTATGAGATTCCCCTTTTCAAGGCAGATTTAATTACAGAAATTATTAATAATTTATTTACAGTGGAGCTCGCTTCCAAGCATGATGGATATCTGGTTTCAGAACTGACAAGTGTGCTGAATGTGCTTAGGATGCTCTCTGGAGTCACACCTTGCACAGCAAATTTATGACTGTGGCTCTGTTCCCACTCAGGCAGTTGTCCCATGTCCTGACTCCATCCTGGGTTGCCGTACCAGGTGTGTAACAGCTCCATAACCCCTGACCCTACAGCCTGGTTTCCATAACAAGGCACCCTAGAAAGTTTCAGCAAATTTCTACAGGGATGGCTCCCAGACATGGGAGTTTTCACAATTATTTTCCCAGCAAGAAAATTTAGTAGAGCCTGCAGTATCATGATATTTCTCAGAATAAGGCTGGAGCTCAAAGTCCTGTTCCAGAAGAGGTAAATGTGGCTCCTGGATTGGGGTATCTGAGTGCGCACCCGATGTTTTCCTCCCTTGTCTTTTACTGAAAGAACAGGGATTGCTTAAATGAAGTCCCTAAATAAGATTTAACCCCATGTTCAGTGTGCTAATTGTCTGCATATTAAAAGAATGCTAATACTAGGACTGAAGATCAGCTTCTCTGAAATAAGTTACATTGCATTTGAAGCCTGATTTCAGCAGGCACATATGTAGCAGGTTAGAAAAGGTTATCCTTCATATGCTGTGTCAAACAGGCCAAATTCAGGCTGTCTGTGCTTTAAACATAGACGAGGGCTTAAAAACAGACTCTGAGATAGAGGAACACGAGGAGCATAGGTATATGGGAATCATATTTTTTGGATCAGAAACCTGGAAGGATCTGTTTGAGAAGGACAGTGTGGTAACACCTTGCTCTTTAAGCTTGCACTGAGAAATACTTCTTGCCTTACTTTTCACTTTTTTTTCCCAGAAATAGTGACACCTAGATTTAAAAGTTAAATGAAAGAGCATACTTATCCTCACACAGGCAGAATGGGGACAGCGTGCATGGTGCTTTTGTCACTTCTTCCCTTGACATGCTGCATCATTTTCTAATTACCTCTTCAGCCTGCAGTTTTATTTCAAAGTACTTGAGAGGTTTAACTGTTTTCGATAACTGACACGTGCAGACTTAAGCATTTGTCACAGATTTCTGCCAAATATCTTCTGTGAGCAGCACTTTCTGCTTTACTGTCCTCTGTATCTCATGACATTTGAAACATGTCTAATTTTGGGTTTCTCTGTTGATGGATATTTCATCTTGCCAGACATTTTTGATAGCTTAGATGAGCCATAAACTACTTTAATTGTTAAAGGCTTGATGACATGCAGACATCAGCAGCCAGGTTTGTACTTGTTTTCACTGTAGGCTCACGTTAAAGATCTTGGTCCATTGCCCAGTAGCAGTCAGTGAAGTCCAGAGGAGTGCAACTGGCGGACCTGGGGATGTGGTAAGGACACTCAATGTTTTAATTCTGGAAAAAAAAAAAAGAACACTGTAAAATGCATTGCTCCTGCCTTCTCCGAGCCATCCTTCACACATCAGTAATACAGTGATTTTCAGTTTGCTCTCCTTTCACTTCCAATATGTATTAAATGGTACTAAAGCTAATGTTTATGCCATTAAATTAAATTAGTTAAATATTTAAACAGTGATATACACTTTTGTTCAAGTACCAGACCTATTCTAATAGTCAAGAGACTACTACAATGAGCCAAGCAGTATTTGGTTTCTGTCTCTCTTATGAGAGACTGTGAAAGCAAATGGAAGGAAAATCCATTCCTACTCTGCTCCTTGAATGGAGTGGTATCCTTTACAGGTTAAATTAATGTTTAATAGCATATTTTATTTACTCTTATTGTCCTTGTATAGTTCATATAAGAACCTTAGGTATTTCCGTCCTCTGAAATGCTGTTGGGCTTTTTGCATAGTGACATATCTCCTGGCCTTCTGATTTAATTTTTTTTTTTTTTTTTTTTTTTTATCCCATGGCAACATAAGATTAAAGAGAAAATTATAATTTCAAGAGATGTCTACTTAAAAGTTTCTATTTGTATCTTAAGAATAATGATATTGATACTCATTGGGATCTCCTGCAACTGATCACTATACATATCTGAACTGTTTAAGTTGTCAAATTCAATATAGTAACTGGGCAAGCATTTGCTTGTGAAATTAAACCATAAAACCAATAAAAAACATGCTATATTTGCATGTGATCAGACAGCCTCTTTCATGGCTTCTTAAAACTTTGCAATGCTACAGCGAATGCTCCTTCCTAAAAAGGAAAAGTGATTTTAAAGCCCTAGCATTTGTTTAAATGGCTATTACAGACACTTACAAGCCAAGATTTGACATTTGTGGCAACAGTGAAAATATGGTACAAACCAAAGTCAAATACAATTTCCATAAATGAAAGCACCGTAGTTTCATAATTCATTCAACTACAGGACAGTAATTTAGACTGAGAACTCAGATAGTCATCCAAAAGCCTGAGTTAAGCTTTTGTCTTGGCTGTAATGAAATCACGTAGAGGGTCGGGCAAGTTGTTGTAGAGAGTTAGACCCAGCAGATATAAAGCTGGCGATGAACTTGTGAATGACCTAGAATTTTCCTGCATTCAAACCTCTTTCTTTCTCATTTTGTCTCCCCTGACTCTTGATATGAGAATGCATTAAGGCAGAACTAAAATGACACGCTGGTCCCACAGCAGAAGGTTACATCCTTGTTCTCGCGGCTCTCCCTCATGGGAGTACTTCCATTGAAGCCGCAGTATTCCTAAGTGGCAATTTAATTCATAGTTTTGAAGGACATAAAAGACTATTATCCTTTAGTTTGACCTGTTACACAGCCACGGAATTATAATCAGTAATTATTTTTGAAACATTTATAGTCTCCGGTTTGGTATTTGATCTCTTATGAGTGTCTGTGTGGTTGGTTGCAGGCAGACTCTGCAAGCCCTCCCTCCGTACCAGCCCTGGTCTGTAAGCTTGCTGTTAAACCAGCTTAGTGCCTGCGCTAATAAACTCAGCCAAGTAGCTGGAGTATTGTCTGAGGGTTGTTACCACCCTGATGCAGTTACATGGCTGCTAATTGCAATTTGTTAGCTGAGAACTTGGGCAAGGTGATGAGTAACCGCTTGCAATTGAGCTTATAAACATGCCATTAGTCCTTAATTTCATAAACAAGCACAATATTTTCACAATTTAAACTATCCCACCTAATAAGAAATGAATCCAGCTCAGTATACAGAATCTTACATACTCTCAGTCCTAAACCTTCCTTCTTTTAGACAGGTTTGACTTATACAGGACATGCTCACGAGTGTAATTAGACAATTTCTGTAAATGACCATGAATTTTTATAAATAGCATTTATTTCCATAGCTCTACGTGTAAGTACAAAGTTTCTACAGGCTTACCAATTGCTTTGCTCATATCGCAGCAGGGTAGCCACCTGTGAAAAGATCTGAAAACAGGATGATTCTGTCTTCTGGAAAGAGAAGTTTGTATGGGTTTGGGGCTTGTTTGTTTGGGTTTTTTTTCAGAAGGTGAGGTGGTGATTTTTTTTTATTTTTTCCCAAAGCAAACTGAATAAGAAACAAATCATACTAATACATACATAATAATATGTACATCGCCTCAATATTAAAGTTGTTCGTTGACCACATTCAGTGAAAATTTTGGGTTTATTGAAGACAGTGGCAGAACTTAAACTATTGAATAGTCCTCGAATTTGAACTGCAGGTGGAGTTGAGAGCATTTAAAGTAAAGCTCAATCTTTGCAGGCTCATTTCAACAAAGATTTTAATACTCCCTCTCTGCGAATAAACCAACAGTACTAATTTCAGGCATTTCCATTTAATCAAGAGAGTGTGGTACTAATTTACTGTATTTCTTTTATGAGAAAATATGATCTTTTACTTAATAATCTGATGGTTTAATTCACCCTGTAAAGTAGGCACAGGTTTTCAGAGGACAATTTTCAAACATCTGTTCCAAGTTAGAAAATATTTACAGGTCTGGGCAATCTTCAGTAGAAACACAGAAATCTTTCTGGGATTATCTGGGGTTCACTGTACCTCAGAGTGCATCATCTACAGAGCCTGTACAGTCAGTGTTGCAGCAGTAACTATTGTTGCATAAAATACCATTTACACTGCAGTAGCTCATATTTGGGCTTTTGTTGCTTTCTCTAGAGGTTGAGGATGATCTCCACTGTACATGATCTCTGCCACTCTTCCCAGCTGGAAGAGTCAGATCCTTACTGTGGTGTCAGTTTTTGTTGGCTTTTGCAACTTGAGGTTTTTCTATTGCCTGTAAGAACTGTTTTTTTTTTTTTCTTTTTTTCCTTGTTTCAGCTGCAATGCAGTTTTTCCTCCCATAGCACTAACACCGAATGAAAAGTTAAACACCTCCATGTTGGGGCATGGAAGGTATTATGAAGCTTCCCACATTCATGGACCACAGAGGATGGCAGATTGACATTCACAGTGTGTTAATATGCAGCTGACTTCCCACTGTGGCACTTAAGAAGAAATCATTCAGAGGGAACCTCCTTGCACTGGTTCTCCAACCTCCAGTGCATGGTGAGGCTGTGGAAGAAGTGGAGGAGGACTGGGAAAATCACCCATCAGCCTTGGGAAGCTTCTCTTTTGTTATTGAAATCCTGCTCTGTGGTAGCTACTTAGCACCCTACTTGAGGTTTTGAGGCTAGTACCTGAAGGAATATTTCTGCCTGAGTATCTTTCAAAATTAATTCAAAATATTTCCCGAAAGGAATGGGGAAATGCGAGTAATTCTGTGTACGTATGGCTGTGTAATAGCTCTTGTGTAGGGCATGAAGAAGATAACAGACCCTGAGGCCCAGGTACTATTTTGACACAACCTATTCAATGTATTTAAAGTGTTTCCTACTGAAAGAGAACATTCTTTGTGTCTATGTCGTGTTTTCTGGAAGAGAGGAAGGCTGTGAACCTTTTCACAGCAATTCAAATAATTAATGTTAGATAATGTATTTTTGTATGGTAGTTAGTATGTATTATGTGATGCCACCATCAGATTCATATCTAATAATAGCTGTTCTTTCCAAGCCTATAAGTACAGGGTACTGCAATTATCATACTAATAAGTAGTTTATGAACTGTGTGCATTTTAATGTGTACCATTCAAATTAGACCCTTGTTATTTTTGATAGGATAACTGCGAAGACCTAATTGTCTAGGAGCTGAAAAATACAGATCAAAAATCTAGAAAAATGTTATTACAAATGCAGGGATATATACAAAGAATACATTTCTAGTGTAGCAGTAACCAAGACGGGAATGATAGACAATATTATCTGTTAGTGTATTTACTCTCTTAGATGTTTTCCCTCAGATTAACCTTCAGTTGACTTAAATTTGTATTTATTAAAGTATGATTCTGAGGTACTTCTTCATAAAATTAGTCTTTCCAAAGACTACTAAAATGTATTGACAATTGCTGCAAAGTGAGCAAAATTTGCACTAATGATGTAAATTTTAAAACTTTTCCTTTATTCTGAAATCAATTTGTCTACTGTGTAACTTTTATTTTAGTCAAAGTTAGTTATATTGCCTTACTCCCCTGTCTCTTAACCACTCACACTACCTGGCGATCCCAAAACTTTGTTTGAAGAAAGTTTTATTACCCAGATACAATTTATCCCTCATATTAAAGGTTCTGCTGCTCTCCTTAATAACAGTGTTTCATTTTGATAAGATCTCTTGCTTTCCATGTCCTCATAAATAGTGTATGCAGCGCAATAAAGTTATGTCAGTCATAAATAAAAAATTGGAGTAATCACCATGTTCTCCACTGAATGAAAAATCTAGATATTCTGTTTCTTAGATTGAAATGGCAATTTTTTTTTCTATATAAACATAAATATATTTGTCTGATGTGATTAGCTTCTATAACTTCTCCTGCATTACATACCTTTCTCCAAACTGTCCTTAAACCTGCCACAAATATCACCACAAAAGTATTTCTTATTGTAGGCAAAGATATTTTGTTTTGGTTAACCAGAAGAGTTAATTTCTGTTTTTCAACAATATGAAAGAAGTTACTAAACTCTTTCTAATATATGAATAATATCAGATAATATCTCTATTCTTTGTAAAGGCAGCAGCTCTGCCTCATATATATCTAGTTCCTTTGATGTGAAAGGGTTAAAAAGTAAGGCTCGCACACAACCAGAGCAGAAATGGATTGGGAATTTTTCATGCTCTCTCTTCCTCTTCCACCCAATTCACAATTTTTCAAACAGTAAAAATAGTCCTCGAATGAAATCAGTATTAATGGTTCTTCTCCATTTACATGAATTAAAAATGTGTGAAAAACTTATTTTCAATTTTTTTTTGAGCAAAGATATTAAAATTTTTTAGTAGGCATAACTTTGTTAGCTGTCAGGCAAAAACACTAACCACAAATGTCACACTCAGAGGAAATTACTTCAAAGATACAAAAATGCTTTTCGCACCCCTCATTTTTGCTGATGAGCACTGGAAAAAATTGCATATGAGAATGTGAACTCTATAGTATTTATGAAAATTTGGGACAGAAATATGTTTCAATACTTTTTATGTTTTTGCAGAATGGGAAAATGCTTCCTGCCTGGGTCTTAAAGGTAGATATCAAGGCTCATATTTCTGGAGTTATGCACATAGCTATTAAACTGTAACTATATATCAAACGTCTGTCGTTACCTCGTGCCCCATCCATTACCCTTTATCGCTCTGTTTTTCAGGTCAGTAAAGAGGTAGTACGGTACATAAGTGTACCCAGAGCAGAATTCAAGATTTTACATATTCAGCACCACTGTTGCAGTCACTCATCTGGATGCTGCTGCATGGTAGCATCTAAAATTTGACTTATTTACAGCCGTGTGATTGGAAGAATACAATTGCCCTCTTCAAATAAAAAGAATCTTATTGCACGAGGTCACTTAAACACCAAGTTGACGTCTCAATCTCTACAAAATATAGTAGGAATATAGATAAAAATATGTTTTCATACATTTAGAAATGCCAAGGAGTTTGCTGTTATTAATTTTAGAGGAGCTACAGAAGGCAACAAATCCTTTTTTTTTTTTAAAGGCCTGAATGTAAAGGTAGTATCAATTAGCAGTTAAACATGGAAGGCTACAGTGGGTTGACCTTGCCCATCTGCTGGATATCCACTCAGCCATCCACTCCTTCCCCCTTCTCAACAACAGAGGGAGAAAATAAAATGAAAAACTCATGTGTTTTCATAAAGACAGCGGGATTGTTGACCAATTGCTGTCAGAAGCAAAACAGACTCAACTTGGGGAAAACTAATTTAACATGTTGCTAATTAAAAATACAGCTGGATGTTGAGCAACAGTTTCAAAAAACCTGATGCACCTTACCCCCAGCACCACCTTCTTGGCAGGGTCAGCTTCACTCCTTCATGCCTGACTCCTCTACTGACTCCCCTCCCATCAAGTGGCACAGGGGGATGAGGAATAGGGGTTGAGGAATGGGGGTTGCAGTCAGTCCACAACAGCTCGCTCCTTCATCCACGCAGTGTATACAGTATTTTGCACTTCAGTTCACAGTAACATGACCCACTGTTTAAATTGCATTATTGACATCCCATGTACTTCAGTTCAATTTGCAAAGTACTGTTGGTTGTAATAGCTGAATACCATGATAGGAAAGAAGTGTGGTAAAACACTATAAGGGCTGCGGCTTTCACCGAAACCTAAAGATTTGGGGAATCTAAATTATGCTGAATTTCAGTAAATTAGGATGACCATTTTTGATTTGAAAAAAATCACTACGGTAATCTAGTATTGCTCCAGGAGCGGCAATTTTTCCCTTGAGGAGGAAAAAAAATTCAGATCCACCTTAACTCCAAGTTTCTTCAGTGAAAGAGAAATGAAGAGGACTTAATTTTCTGCAAGTTGATCTCATAGGCACTCTCTATGTTAAATCTATCTGTGCATTTCATTCCGATTTTGTGGGAGATCAAATCATTCTAAAAACTGAAGGCTGCTAAAAGGCTTGGTTTTCAGTATGTAGCCACAGGTCCTGCCACAGGTCTCTATTGAACATGAAAAGCATCCAGTTATTCACTGGTGAAATTCAACAAAAGTGAATTTTCACCTTTTCTAATTATAATTATTGCTTACTGTTGCATTTTTCTTCCAAGACGTATGTATATGTATATACTCAGACATAATCAGAGGTGTTTAAAGATTCATATAATCTTTAAAGATTTAAAGATTCATATAATCTTTCTTCCATG
>VXBJ01002301.1:76194-90730 GCA_013400055.1 Nycticryphes semicollaris
GGGACTGTACATGACACCGTTTGTAGACCTATTTAGCACAAATTCATGGTATAGATTTTAATGACTATAATAGTAACTGCAAAGAGAGAGAATATGTAACAAGGATCCGGGTTATAAACAACCTTATAGTTAAGCAAATCAACAACTTGAATTTCAGCAAGATTCAAATGGGAAGGAAGTGCAGCCCATAAAAAATTAATTAAGTACCTTATTGCTTCACATGACTGAACATACCAGCCATTTAGTAAATTCAATACTGCCAGGATATAAGGACAGATACACCAGTTCTGTGTTACCAGGAGCTCTTGAATGATTTCAAAAGCATAAAAATAATATTAATAATAGCATATTTTATATCATACTGTGAATGTTAGTGTTATAAGGTATTTTTTCAGTTACAGAGTTATATTAAAAGTTAGGATGTGCACACAGACTCTTGGTATTTCATCTCATTTCCATCTCTTCTGCTGTGACAAATTAATTTGAATGACCAGCCCACCAGTGGGACCAGACAAGGAAAGACTCCTGTGGAAAAACATTAACAGTTGTCATCTGGAGAGAAGAGTGGGAACTGAAGGGACTACATAATGTGTGATTCACAAAGAAAGTTAGACAAATTCCTAGCTCTCTTCATACAATAGCTAGAGAAGGAAGACAAACATTTTGTTAACTGCACAACTCTCTGTTATGTGCTTCACTATACCACCACCTTTCAAACAGAATGAAAATGTTATTCTAGGTGTGGTGACAGTAGCATACCTTGGAAAATATAATTATTTAAACTTATTGCACATATTTAGAAACCAACAATGGCCACTGGCAGATCAGGAATAATAACTATTTTTTTCTTTAACAAATACTCAGCAATTCCCATTTCAGAGAAAGAAAGTACATTCAAATTATATACTGGAACAGAGTGAAAGTACTTAACCTTTATTTTATCTGTGAATAGGTTTGGGTTTTTTTGGTTTCTTTTGGTTTAACAGGGTTTGTTTGGTTTTGGTTTGGGTTGGGTTTTTTTGTTTTTGTTTTGGGTTTTGTTTTTTTGGGTTTTTCGCTATCTTTTAAACCTGGAATTCTTAAAAACATGCACAAGTTTAAGCAAAATACCTTTTATTGTGTTTCTACTTAACCTGGAGTTCAGTATCCCTAGACAATTGTTCAGTGAATCTCCAGTATTACTGATGTTTCTACTTTCATCTGCTCAGTAAGAAAAAAAATATTCAAGCAATATTCAGGAAAATAACTTAGCTAAATTCAGTGAAACCTACTCATATCTGTAGCTATAGGAAGTAGCTATATTTAGCTAACTATACCATATAGTAGTATCTATAGGAAGACAGTCATGCTTGGCTTTGTTTTAATTTTGTTCAATTTGTTAGTTTCCTGATGTCAAGAAACTTGTTATTATTTTTTTTTAATTATCAGATATTTGCAAACAAACCAATAAAATGTTTTTTTACCAGGTGAAATTAAACAGAAAAATTTCTGATCTTGTGATTATGTAAGGTTACATATATTTTAAAATATATGTAGAACATAAATCTGAGTATGGCTGTATTGGAGTGGGGAACTACAGATGGTATTTTTTTCACATATATCTTTTGCACCTTCAATAATTTGTGATGAGGTACTTCTGGAGACAGACACTGATGCAAATTACTCTGTTTTACAGCTTCTAATGGATATTTTCCCTATTAATTTGTCTAATGGCTTTCTGAAGGGATTAATATTATTGGCATCCACAACATCCTGTGGCAATGAACTCCCCAATTTAATTATGCATTTTGTAAACTTCTTTTAAACCATCTGCCTGCTCATTTCACTTGATAACCACAGCTGTTATAGTATGAGAAACAGAATAGCTGTAACTCATTGACCTTCCCTGTACCATTCATCATTCATCATATCTCTACCCAGTTCCCATGTCAGTCAGTCTTCTTCTCTGGACTGAAAAGTCTTCATGTGTTTTATCTTTTTGTTTAAGCTCTTCCCAAATTTTGATATTTTTCCCATCTGCATCCCTTTTGTAGGTTTTTTTTGGCTTTTGTATTTTTCAAAAAAAAAAAAAAAAGGAAAGAAAAAAAAANAAAAAAGGAAAGCAGAAATAAATTATGTCCTGTTGTGAGATATATATATGAAGCTAATACAGATTTTCCTGCTGCAGCTAAGCTTTTTATATAGGTATACTGAAAGTTGTGACTTCAAAGGTGTAAAGTGTTTTACTTGAGAAATGTCCTAAGAATGCTGATTCAGTACAGCAAAACAGTTAAACAAGGACTTGCCTTTCCTTTGACTTCAGCTAAGTAATTTATTTTCTTCAAGTTAAAAACATATTCCAAATTTTTATAGGTCATGAAATACTCAGTATTGTTGAGCAATACCTAGGAAATATTACTTTCCTTACAGTTAGATCTTAGAAAAGCTCTCAGAGCTTTTTTTCCAGGAGGTCAGAATAAGAAAGGAAAACAAAAATAGATAATTTAACAATAAAAAGGTAAGTATATGGCCAAGATAGTTACAGTGATAATAAGGCCTAGATAATGAGCCTTGAGAAGCTTGGGACTGCAAATCATAGTTAATGGACATCTCAAAAAGAAAAAGAAAATTAATGGCCACTTTGCTGTCCTCAAATATATGGGTATCTTTTATGGGGGTATCTTTTATAAGGATCAAAGACGTGAAAGGGTGATCATGAGCATGAAACAATTTCTTATCCTTCGTACACATAGTGATGAGCTGCAACTAACTTTTTAAGTGAACCAGCACTGTACACACCACCCTCTGTATAGTTTTGCACTAAATCACCGTCGTTGAGACTGTCACCCAGATAGGGAAAGATTGACTTATACTGCACCTTGGTATGGGCCAAATCACCACCTTGCTGAGTTGTTATCTTCGCCTCCTTGCTTTCTTTCCTAGGGCTTTTTAATCTTATCGTATCAGTGCTGCTTTTTCTCTGCATCTTTGACAGCTTCACTTTATTTTCAACTTTTACCAAGCAGTATCAGTCCAGCGGCCTGGCCTTTCTTTGTTCCTGCTTTCTGAACTTGCAAGGCTTCAGATCTCATGTGCTCCCTTGGGTGAAGAGCAAAATAATAGCAATGATTGTGACTCCTCGTTCACTTATTTCTATACAACTGGACCTGGATTACAGCTTGACAGGATGTTATCTGGCCAATGAGACTGAGCACACCCAGCCCCATATACCCTAGCGTGATGGTCCACCAGAGCAGGATGCAGAACATCCCCCATGGCAGGCCCTGCTCTGGACAATTAGAGGATGGGGACTCTGCAAGGCATATTGAAGTTCCTTGTGGCAATGTTAAGATATTGTGCATAAGCAGCTCTGCAAAGATAATCAGACACACTCTCTCACTCCCACTGAAAGGCTTGAATTATTTTAGAAGGTAGGAATCTAAATCAGGTCATTTTTCTTCACAAAAAAATACCCGGATTTATTAGGTCATTCCAGAATGAACATATCGTAACAGCTTTAGGAGTAGAGCAACATTATCTCGGGGCAACATCAGGGCTTGGGAGCACTGCGAGTACCTGGTTTTGAAGCCATGTTCCTAATCTGCCCTTATCTGTTCATATGCAAAAATGTTATTCAGATAACACAGACACTGCTTTATACAAACTGGGAAGACTGTGCCCTAAAACCTATTTTGAATGAATGCAGTTATATTTTAGTGCCATTATTTATTTAAATATATGCACATCTATTTTTCTGAGTATTTCAGACACCCAAGTTCGCAGTTTTGCTGAGTGTCTGATTTAAAACCAAAATGAAACGAAGTATTTCAGAAAGAAAAAGAAAATGCAAGCAGATTTTGTAGCTTGCATAAATGGTCTTTTCATATTCTTTCGTATCCTTCATTCTCAATTTTAACTTTGAACAACTTTGATTATTGAGGTTAAAGTAGACCATTTTATGACTTAAGTGCAGTTGGTTGAATAATATAATATTAAGGACTTCAAAACCTTTACAATAGAGAAGCTTATCACAGTTAGAATAATTGAAAGATTAAGGTGGGGTCACTAATGACAATTGCCTGTGATTATATGTGAGGTTGTTTGAAGGACTATATTGAATTCCAAGAGAAGAAACTTTTCATGTGTATCTCATGGTTAAGAAATAGCATTGTTTTGTGTTTAACTCCTTAGTTCCTCAGATAAGCAATATGAATTTCTGGCCAGAACTTGGCTTTCTTGTAAAGTTAATTACATGTTAAATTTGAAAAAAAAAATTGTTTAACTAGTTTGCCATTTGTGTTTGTTCTATCATGAGATTTTTAGAGTTTCAGAGTGAAACCAGTAGGATTTAAAGATATCTGAGGAGGGAAAATCACTCACGCTGGTGTATCTTGGTTGATGTGTGCCCAGCCTCAGCACACCGCCATGTTGTCAGAGCTATACAAGCCACAGGAGAGCATGCTCTGAGTCTTGGCATGGTGCAGGAAGGAGGTTTTTGGCCATCTGGGGGTGTCACAACCAATTGCTATAATAAGGGAGCACTGTGCCTGCCAGCTGTGTGGCAGGTAGTGTCTGCAGCGAGCAGCAAGACAGGAGTAGCCTTGCACAGCTCTTGGGTAGGGTTAGAGCATGTGGCTTCACTCACAGGAGAAAGGAGAAGGGTTGTAGAGACCTTAGGATCCTAAGAGAACAGGGCTAGGACAAAACTCAAAGGGTCACCCAGGCCATCTACAAGTGTGACAGCAAGAATGATGATTCTTATGTTAAATACAAACAAAAGTTGTTTTTTAAAATTTTTATGGTTCAAGTTCCCCAGTATCTCAATCAGGCTATTACCATACTTCTCTTAACCCATTTTTTTAGGAAATCTGGGAACTCAGAACAAATTAGTCACCTGATTTCATTTGCAACCTACTGTCGTTACATGAATAATTTTCTTCAGGTGACAGAAAAAAAAATCACTTCAACTTCTTTTGGGTCACTGTATGAAGCCCAGATGTTAAAACTGACTAGTGAAAGAAACAATAAGTTCATGTAGCAAGTCTCCACATTGTGGGTCCTCTTTGCTACCGTACATTTAATAAAATTGATGTATGAAAATCAGAAGCACATGGTCTTCATACAAAATGATGGTGCCACTGCATTGTGGCTTAGCAATGAATGACAAAATGAAACCAGAAAGTGACCTGTCTGTGGTTCCTACTAGTCTGTGAAAATCTATGAAAAAGTTCAGTAATAGTTCCAGTGAAGATTACACAGCACAGTTATAGTTTTAGCTTTCAGACTTCCAGGGCAATCTATCAATGTGCTTCACAGTTAGTCTTCCAGAATACTGGAGAGACATTTCATATTCATGCATGTTCCTATATCAGCTCACTAATTTTCTACCAAACGATTTTCAGAGTAGATTCAAATATACACTTTGACCTTCAAATACACTCATACAGACTATTAAAAATTCTGCCTTTAAACAAGTTCCATGCAGAGGAAAATATAGCATTCATTAACTACAATTTGCAGTTTCAGAACTACACTTGTCACATCTATGCTCGGAAATATATTCTGCCATATAGCCCGTGCTGAGATCAGTCAAATTATTGTACCTAATTTGTGTGCAAAAGACAGAAATATTCTTATTAGTAGAGTAATATAGTAGACAGCAATAAGTGAATTTGTAATATTGAAGTATTGAAGTGTTGTAAGTCATGTTCTGCTACTATTTCTCTCAGTGACTTGAGCAATATTTTTTTCCTTCTTATGTTTCAGTTTATGTGGCTGCAAAGTCAATATTAGGATGTAAAATGCTGTAATTAATTTGATAAAAAAAAATCTACATGTTAAAAAGTGAAGCAAGCTCCAGTATAAGATATAGATGCCCATAATCTAGGACTATAGAGATTTTAATGGTCAACTTCTCACTTTACTGGAGCTCAGGTAAAGCTTAAATGGGGTCAGCACAGCACACAGGTAGAAGCAGAAACCTAATGCTACAAAGACATTGTCTAATCTAAGTGCTTGTAGGTTAGAGAGTGGCTGGGAAGGGTTGAGATCACAATTTTAGACTGACGTGCCTCATACCCCAGTTTTGCTCATTAGGCTCTTATTTGCTGTTTTGGAAATAGCTCTAACTACTATTTTTTTATATTGTGGTTCCATATATTTTGTAAAAGCAGAGTCTTCATTTTCTTAAATTGTCTTCTGAATGATATGATGAGATAGTACATCATTATGAATTGCACTTTATTGGCAATTACACATTTGTATTAAGGTTAGAATGTTTAAAAGTTAACTTCTATTCTTGGTGAAATTTTACTATCTCCATCTGAAGAAAAATAAACGTATACTTGAATTTACAAATATAATGTAGCTTTGTGAAACAGAAGCTAAAAGATAGTGAAAAATGTTGTCCTGTTAGCTTATGTCCTGAAATGTCCTGTCATTTCACCTAATAAATTCGAGTGCAGGTATTCTTCCTTTCTATGCATCATATAAGGGATGCTAAATAAGAGTTCTGCCACATTAAAAGGCTCTGTATATAAGTAATGAAGCATAACATGAGTTTGCAAAAAGAAATCTCTTTCTTCAGCTCTTCAATTTATGCAGCAGAATGAGCTAGCAAGATACACAGCCTGTAAGAACGGAAAGACCTTAATACTGTTTTCTCACTGCAACATCAAGCTATATTTCCATATTCATTGTTGGTATTTGAAACTCCTCACTGGAATGAAAAGTCAGACTATCTTTAACAATGTCAAAAATTGCAGGTTTTACAGGTGAAACACTAAATAAACTATTTCATTGTCAGTATAAAAATATGAGGGAAGTCCCATATCTGTCTATTTTGAGAGTCACCTACACGAGAAAAGTTTTCCCGATATACAATCTTTGATTGTTCTCTAGACATACTGCAAGGCGTTCAGTATATAATGTATTTCCCATCAATCCTATGAAATTTAAGAAAACTAACCATGTGGGTCAACAGCAGGTGGAATTAGGGTCAAGATTTGAATTGATGCATATTTTTAATTACCAGCTAATAAAATATTGATCTTTACATAGAAGAAATCAGACAAGATTTTTCTACTTCAAAAGGTCTAGAGACATCAAAATTTGTCTCCCAGCAGAAACTGGAAGATTTTCAAGATTCTCCAAATGAACCAAATGAAAGAAGTGAAACCTGATGTCTGGAGAGGTTGCTAACATGCCTATCTTCTCTGAAGCTGAAAAGTCTTTCCTGGACTCCCTTCAACACCTGATGCCACAGCAGAATCCACAGCTTTGGGTGAAGCGCACAGTCTCATCTAACTCATTAGGGGAGAAGAAACAAGAAAATCAGTGTCTGAACTGAGGAGCCGTACATACTGATCATCTAAAAATTCTAAGCACAGGGGAAGTGGTGTTGACCACATGGGTATCAAAAAACAAGCTAGTAAAGTAAAGTTCATGCAAGCACATCCCTCCTTTTGAATCCTGTGCTAATTTCTCATCCCTTTTGAAATGGCAGGTTAAGAGGGCAAACGCTGACAAGGGCACTCAATAACTTTCATTCATGCAGACAAAAACACTCTGCCGGGAAACACTAGACAGTACCTGAATGCTGCCTAAAAAAACCAACGCTCTGAGACAAACATAAAGTGTTTTCAAGGTGGCTTAAATGTTGTTCACAGAAGATTACAATTATCAAAGTATTATACTTAGCAAGGAAAAAAATAGGCTTTCAGGAAGGACCTAGCAAGTTGTCACCTTGAGGAAGTTCAGTTCAAGCTTTCTGATTAATATATCTGTAATGCAGCCAATGCACAGGCCTTTGATAAATCTGATTATTACTGTATCAAATAAATGGCTCATTTATCAGCCTTTGTGTAGCTTGGCTGTGTTCACATGCATGCCCATGGAAGATAATCACACAGAGCCTGCAACAAAACAAATTGGTTTGTTCTAGCTGGCGTAGTAATTAGGAGAAACTGGGGGGAGGGAGATCAAAGGTTCACAGTGTAAGAAGCAGTGAGTGCTCCACAAAGGAAAAATAAAAAGAAAATTGTCCTGGCTGAAGAGTATTGTTCAAGTTAAGTGCTCACAATAAAGCAAAAATTCATTTCTTGACAAGCACTCAGAAAAAGCTAAAATGCATATTTAATGTGACTAATCTAATGCATAATTACCAAAAGTAAAAGTAAACATCTGCATTTTTAAGATCGGCTTTTATAGGCATTTTGTACTGATGTCTATCATGTAACAAATCTCCCTGAGGAAGACTGTGGTATTAGCTGACATTTGAGTATTTCCGTACGAAGAAACACCATAATATGGCGTTCTAATTGCTCTGCCGCTCATATGTTGTGTATTATGTTTCCACACAAGTTTCTGGTCTTCTTTATCCATGCACTGTGAATAGTTAAGCACCGTAAAAGCAAAATGAAGTATGAAACTTCAGTAAAAGCAAAATGAGGGGTGAAACAAGATCTCCACAACACAGCAGCAAAATCAAACAGGATGACAAGTAACTGTGGACCGGGTATCAGTAGTTAACCTCCCTGATTTCCAGTTAAAACCTCTTCCCATGCCTTGGTTGAGGTTGACACCCTGTTTCCACTACCTTCAATGAATTCTTAAAGTTTCAATTGTATTGAACCATTTTCTTTTCCAGGAGACTTCTCAAAGTCCATAAGCCATTCCTCCATCATTTGCTTTTGCAGTATCCAGTCTGCATTCCTCATTACTTTTTGTTCTAGTGAAATGTCTTATCAGATTGTGTTTGTTCAACCAGATGGCTCAAATTCCTCCACCAGTAAACTGTTCATTTTGCTATTTATTACTGCACATCTGAAAAAGTTACCAGCGAAAAAATGGAGCTGTGTCCAACTATGTGCCAGCTGTTGTGTGCTCCTACAACATGGAGAAACTAATGCTTGCCCAGAAAAGCAGAAGTGGCAAAATAACATATTGTTTTGCTTCTCCAGTACAGACTCAGTCTTTTTTCCCTCCCCATGAATTAACTCAGAACATTATACTAACTCTTGGTTTTCTTCTTAATTTTTTTAAAATAACCTTGTATTATCTTCCTCATACTCATTGATATTTCATTGATTCTTTCTACTGATTTTTGTGACTGATATATGTTGCCATTTAGTAAGCACCTTTTACACATACACATTTATTTTTAAAAATCATCCATAGAAGGTTTCACAACTTCTTTCAAAGAGGATAGCTTCCTGACCAGTGTAACATTTTTCTTCATGCAATCCTCTTTTTGAGCATCTGATTGATGTTTTGAACTTCTTCCACTTTCTGTTAATGATTTTTACTGCCTTGCTGGTATTCTGATAAAATATTTCATTATATATAAAGCCTATTTTTAAGAATAAAAAATGCACAGCATACTTAAATTTTTATAGTCTTTGAAGTCATGAACACAATTGGGAAATTCAGTAGTTACCAGCTGATAGCTGGTCTATTTATCTCCCTTTTTCTAATAGTAAAAAAAAGTTGGAGATGAATAGAGCCTTAACTGACATAATGCAATGTAATAATGTGATGCAATTTAAAGGTCCAGAATAAACATCCCTCGTCTATGCAGCCCATATTCTGACTGAAAGCAAGTAACCCCGGTTGAAACTGTCAGTAAATTTCCCACCCAGGAGTAGCCTCTTCTCTCCTCCGGAAAACCACTAACGGCTCCTATATTCAGAGTTTGAGCAGATTCACTCCCCTGGTGGGTCATGACTTCACCCAGCCCAGAAGTTACTATTACAACTATAGTTATGAAGTAAAGGAGTCCATGACTGAAGTGCTCTGTTCCCATGACTGAAGTGCTCTGTTCCTTTGTGTTAATGTCAGCAATAACAAAAGTGCCTGGCCGGTATAATCCTCTTTGATGTTGATTCAGCAGAAGGATATCATAGAATCAAAGAATGGTCCAGGCTGGAAGGAATCTCTCAGATCATCTAGTCCAAGCTCCCCACAGTCAGCAGGGACACCCCCAACTAGACCAGGCTGCCCAGGGCCTCTTTGAACCTCACCTTGAATGTCTCCAGGGAAGGAGCCTCAACCACCTCCCTGGGCAACCTGTTCCAGCGTTCCACAACCCTCAGAGTAAAGAATCTATTCCTAATATCCAATCTAAATCTGCTCTTCTCCAGCTTGAAGCCATTGCCCCTCGTCCTGTCGCTGCAGGCCTTTGTAAACAGACCCTCCCCAGCCTTCCTGTAGGCCCTCTTCAGGTACTGTAAGGCTGCTATTAGGTCTCCCTGAAGCCTCCTCTTCTCCAGGCTGAACAACCCCAGCTCCCTCAGCCTGTCCTTGTAGCAAAAGGTGCTCCAACCCCCTGATCATCTTTGTGGCCCTCCTGTGGACCCGCTCCATCAGGTCCATGTCCTTCCTATACTGAGGGCTCCAGACCTGCACACAGTACTCCAGGTCAGGGCTCACCAGAGCAGATTAAAGACTGTATGGGACCTTTGACTTCTTTTGGGGTTCCTCTGCAAATATTCTCCTTCCCCAGCTTTAGTCAGGTCCCCATTTCTGCTGCCTCATCATGCCACCCGGGCAAGGGAACCATCCACATCTGACATATCTGGTGGTCTCCTTGGATCCTTCCTCTGTCCAGTGAAAAGATTAACGACTATCATTAATTAATGCATCATTTCTTCCCATAAAGACTCAAATCCTGTGCACAATGAATGAACAGCACTTGCAGAGTAAACCTTGTTCACTGCTGTGTTGGTGGCTACTTATGCAGAAAGCCTTTAACGTGCAGTGATGATGGGCTGCTGCACTCCCTGCCTGTCACAGCTGGCTTTTTTTCCAAGACAAAGACTGCTCACCACCTCTCAGAGACAATTTTTAGCTGGAGTTTTTAAAGTCTGATAGACTACAGGTAAGGAATATACATTTTGCCTGTAACACTGAGGTGGCAGCTCATTGCTTTTGGGCACTCTTACAGGATAAAGAAGAGATACAGTATTCGAAGGTGAGTTAGCACTGTGTTGTAACAAAGATCTTGTGCTGCTCCTCTGGCCACTTTACTCTCCTGTTCCTATTTCTCCTGCCATCTGTTGACTGCAAATTTCTGAAATGTGTTCCTCTCTTTCACAGCTTCAGAAGAGAGGATTAAACACGAGAGACACCAGAAATTACTCCCAAATGGAAAAGCAAAAGTGTCCATCAGACACAGAAATTCTAAACAGAAATTCTAAGCCTTTTCTTAAAGAGACGTGAGCAGTGTAGGAGAAATGTTTGTTAAGATGCTGTGCTGGTGCCGTCCCTTATGGTAGGAGGAGGTTTAAAACGCAGCACATCACACATCACAGCAGTGAATGGAAAGCATGCATGACATTGCACTGAGAAACGCTGGCGTGTGTCAGCCCTGCACTTCTGCTGGGCACATACAACTCGAAGGCAGTAAGATATCATGGTACCAACACAGGCGAGCAGATGCAGAGCACTAAGTTTATCTGATGAATGATTAACGTGACTTGAAACTTGTGAGATCTAATAGCCAATAAGCAATGTGGCAGAGCTGGCAAGCACAAGATTAAAAGCAGCTTGCTGTTTAAAATACAATTATGTAGGAATAATCTTTTACTCCTTGCCTGAGTTTTCCCCTCATTGACCTACACATTTCTGGAAATCATAGTGTGGTTAAATATTTAACTTTACAGGCACTTCAGCAGTGTTAGGAAATGAAGACAAATTGCAAGCATTGGCAGATATTCGTCCATTCGTGGGGCCTGTAATGGAGAGTGTTCCTGCATTAATTGCATATGCATGAATACCAAACAGCAGTCAGCCCCATGCACACTAGGTGTTCTCTATGCTTGTTGCCAACGTTAAGTAAATAACATATCTGTGGGATAAAATCTCTTTTAGCCAATAATAATCACCCACTGTGTATTTGCAGGTGCCCCAAACCCTCTGCACTAATAGAAATACACAGCATGTTGTCATGTGTGGAAAAATAAAGACATAAAAGCTACTTGGGTCAGCTTCGATTTGGTATTTTTTTTTTATTTCTTTTTCTAAACTACTCTTAAAATAATCAAGGACTTCTAAATTCTTTGGAAGGCCATATAAGCTACCATTTCATTTATTTTTTTTTTTTTCTGCAGTATGCTGTCACTTTCTACACCATTTCCAAAAAAAGAAAAAAAGAAAAAAGGAAAAGACATAAGGTTAGTCACTAGTCACTGCTGGCAGACTGCCTTGCCTTACTCCTTTAGATTAGCATAGTGAAGATCTATTCTTTTGTTTGTTTCTTTTGGGGTTTTTGGTTGGTGGTTTTAGGGTGTTTTCTTTTTTTTGACAGCAATTATGGGACAAGACAAGAAATAAATAAAAATATTATATTTTCCTTCAGTTCTCTGTAATATATGCACTATTTAGGGTTTATTGACCCTGTGCAGGCTCAAACTAATCAGAAGGTTTATAAACTTTACTAGCAATTACCCATAGCATCCTGCAATGCTGTGACTTTTTTCCATTGCCTTCAAACACAGTCTGTAAAAATCTTGTTATGTGGCTAAAAATAAGTGGCAAAATAATGACCCCATGCTTCTGCGGCAGTTTTCAGCTGCCAGCCTGACCAGCTTAAGGCAGGTTTAATATCTATCTATCTATCTATCTATCTATCTATCTACCTACCTACCTACCTACCTACCTACCTATTTTTACATTTTCACCAAGGGTCTGTAGCTACTTCTTTAAAAGTATCAACAACTCTGGCAAACTGGCAAGTCCCCTAAAGTGACCTGAATGATCTTATCTTATGGGCTGGATAAACTTGCAACCACCTGTAATATTTGGAGTGGGGTGTAGGTTTCAGAAGGACATTTTAGTTAAGCCAGTTAGAATGGATATGCAGCGGATATAAAACCAGCAGTAGTAAGCACTGGATAACATACATGTTTTGTTTAAAAGCACAGATTTAGCTCTCATGCTGATGTCTACTGTTTCTCATGAGGTGTAGAAATTTCAGTAGGAAAAATGACATGGTAGGAAATAAAGATTTCATGGAATAAATTTCACTTAGATATCAACAGACAGTTTATTTTTCCTTTTCTCTTCTTTTTTTTTTTCCAATGAAAATTACTTTTAAATTATATTTTATAAATTTATTTCTAAAGGAAAAAAATAAAGCATTTTCTGCACAGGCTTAGCTGTGTATTATAACTCAAAAATACATATTTAGAAAAGAAATTAATTTTTTCTTCTTATATTAAAAGTTATAAAGAGATAGCTCTTTGATCTTCAAAGTGTCTTGCTTCAAAATAACTCTGTAAATTATATCTCTTGTTCTGCTAAAATTCACTTCCATGTAATTATTTTTTTCACAGGAACTGTTTGTAGGTCCCTGACACTGAACTGCGTGTGATGCATCGCAAAACTGATTTTACATATTCTTTATATTTCATCACTTTCTATCCTGTTCTAATGAATGGGTTCCAAAAGATTCTAAGTAATTAAGGAGTGTAAGTGCGTGTTCAAAGGTGACAAAGGTTCAGAGCTGTTTATTAAGGGATAAATCCACAAAAGAACTAAGGAAGTCACAGAATGAAGTGTTTAAATAAAAGCACAAAAAGTCACTGATCTCCTAAAGCATTTTTTTTTTTTTTCAGCTGTGGCTTGGCTGTAGTCTTTTTCTGGAAGTGGGCTAGTATGGGACTACCTTTAGCCTTGATGACAAAGACCTCATGACAGATTGGTTGGGTTTTGAAGGGCATTTTGATAGATTGATCTCAGTCTCACAAGAAGAATGAGGCCTGTGGACTTTACCAGCTGGCAAAATGCCATTCCCATTTTTTCTTTAAAAAGCTTAGAGAAAATTAACTCCCACTAACTAGGAAGAAGTAGTTTCATATTTCAGCCTTTGCTCTGCTGAAGCCTTGGGCATCAACAATGGACTTTCCAGTTAGAACTGGTCCAAATTCTGAGAGAAGTTGGGCTATACATATGCCTTTCTCCTCACCTAGTTTGTAATACCAGAAAGCTTTTTTATTTCTCTCTTACTTCTTTTGCCTTTGGGTTCAACAAACCCTCAGCTCTCACATGCTGATTTTTTTACAAGTAACTTAAAAACTGGTTTCAAGCCAGAACTCCACTAAGGTCAGGATTCTCACTGGCAGGTTCATCAACAACTTACATTATGAGTTAACAGCCCAGGCCCACGTGCTTTCCAACAGAGCTGAGATTCTTGGTGCCGTTACCACGCAGACACACCAAGTGAGAATAAGCACAAAAAAAAAAAAAAAGAACAGAAAATGTGCTGTGGATTTACATACCAGTGAAGTTACTATTACTCGTTTAAGTTGCTTTTAGAAGAGTAAACTGAATTCTGATACCATCTCTAAGAATGGTGACATTATCTAAACATTTATATAACAGCTTGCTATCTCTGTTCTTTCTTTACCAGAACATATAGATTCTATAGCTGTATTGTCCCTATATCTAGATTTTTCTGAGACAACCTTTTAGTTTCTTAATCTGGCAGAATCAATATTAGTTCTAGCACATTCAAAAAGAGCTTATCTTTGACATTTTCTGGAAAAGGCTGTCATTATAA
>VXBJ01002301.1:98211-123783 GCA_013400055.1 Nycticryphes semicollaris
AAAAAAAAAAAAAAAAAACAACGCACAAAGTAAAAAATACAGACCTGAATCTCAGGATAAAATGAAGTGGGAATACATCATTCTGCCTTTGAGAAACATGTAAGTGTTTATGTCCATAAGCCTTGCTGAAAAGTGGAAGGATATGAGCCTCATGTGTTAAGTATAGCTTTCCTTATTGCTACGAAAATAAGTTCAGATTTGGCTAAATGATGAGTCTGTAGAAATGATATAATCAATAAAGACCATTTAAGTTTGGCAAATGTATGTGCCTGCTACGTGTTTTTGAGGTATGCCAGAGGACTGGTGTTTGTCTTTGTTCAGCTATCCTTTTTATTAATTCAATAACAATCCTGTACTTGCAATTTATAAATACAGCTTTTCTTCCAGTTATATAAAACCTGCTTTGTTTTAAAGGATATTGCATGCTATAGTACCTGTAGTGTACTTGACCTGTCTAGTTCTCATTAAATATCAATACAGTAGCATATCTTTTGTCAAAATAACCTTTTCTTTCTATTGACAATATGTATTTTTAGAAAATATAAATCTAGTTTTTATGAAACACAGATTTATTTTTGCCCTGTTTGGTTTTCATACGTGATAAGTCAAACAGGATCATGCCACTCTGAAGGAGGTAATCACAGAACATAAGGCAAATGACAAATAATTTTGGAAAGAAAACTGTATTTTGGTTATCTTAAACAGATAAGGTACTCCAAGATACAGTTTCCAAGGTGTATAAGGATATATGACTTAGTACACTATACATTAGTGTAAAATAATTTTTTTTTCTTTCCCTTATTTCTATCCCATTGAGATGTTGCATTGGTGCAAGATTCTAATATGTTATTGCTGACCCATTTGTAGAGCCACAAATATGATCAAGTGGGTGGAGCATCTCCCATACGAGGAAAGGCTGAGGGAGCTGGGTCTCTTTAGCCTGGAGGAGACTGAGGGGTGACCTCATTAATGTTTATAAATATGCAAAGGGTGACTGTCAGGAGGATGGAGCCAGGCTCTTCTCAGTGACAGGCAATGACAGGACAAGGGGCAATGGGTGTAAGCTGGAACATAAGCGGTTCCACTTAAATATGAGGAAAAACTTCTTCACAGTGAGGGTGACAGAACACTGGAAGGGGCTGCCCAGAGAGGCTGTGGAGTCTCCTCATTTGGAGATATTCGTGTTTCCTGTGTGACCTGCTCTGGGTGTTCCTGCTCTGGCAGGGGGATTGGACTAGATGATCTTTCAAGGTCCCTTCCAATCCCTGATATTCTCTGATTCTGTGACCCAAAAATGAAATACACCTATTGAAAATATTTTTTAGTGTCCTCTTTCCAACTATATATCATTTATTTTAGGGCTTTCAAAATCCTTGAGGATAAGTTTAATTCCTTCCACAGAACTGATACCAAATCCTTTTCTTTGGATACCAGCTGAATCAGAAAAGCACTGTGAAGGTCTCCTGATGAATTATAGGACTAAGAGAAACCAAATAAAACCCTGATTTTCTTCAGAGGTTAGGGTAGCAAAGAATTACCCATTGACATGGGCAGACTCATGTGTTTCCAACTGAAATTAACTTACTTTATGCATTGTAGAACAGAAGACTTTCTAGTAGATTGTGCCTGTTCCTGAGCTCTTAAGTTCTCTGACATGCTATGGTATGCTACGTTACCTTTTCTTCTTTTTTAAGACTGTGAGTAATATGAACAATAATTTAGATAGCCTTCTAAGAGTTCATGAAATAGCTGTTATCATTAGAAATGGGTACATGCTGGATTTTTACAGGAAATTTTTCTTGAAGTTTTATAGGTCTGAAAAATTGTTAAAGAAAAACTATTTCTCCTTGAAGGAAATTATTTACTGAATCAGGAACTATTATTGATAGAGTTAAGCTTAAAAGAGACTCTGTAATAGAGAGATCACTGCTGTTAGCAGTTTTTAATCTACAATTAAGTTGAAATATTTAACTATTTTAATCTATTTATTTCCTTTAAATGTCAAGATTATTACTTTACAGAAGTTAAATTTTCTCATAAACACTTGAAAAATTATAAACTGACCAAAACTTTGAAAAGACATTTATGCCCAACACTATGGCAAACAGTTCTAGTGTACAAAAGCTGTTTCAAACTTAAGATGTAAAACAGACTTACACGGGGAAGATTCTACATCATGAGTAACAGGGGAAAGCTTTGGCCTTTCTTGGGTTTAATAACTGTTGGTAAAGAATTGGTTATACAATGTAAGAGTCCTCCTTTGGTGTTTAACAGATGAAGATTTAAACAGAAATAGCTAAGCTTGCAGTTTCTTACAGATCACAGGTCTCCAGAAAACAAATGACAGAATTTTTCCTCATTTGAAAAACAGGCAGATGCTGCTTTAAAATGAGGAGAGCCTGGCAGTAACTGAAGCTGTCAATGCTTACGTTAGTTAAGAGAGTTTGACTTTCCACACTGGAGGTGTCTATAGCCCAGCTTGTTAGCCAAGGCACCCTTCATAATGAGTGGAAAAGGGACAGTTTTTTGATTTACCAAGCTTACTTTAGAGATCAGCATAAGGATGAAATTAAACATGCCTTAAAAGTGTCTTTTTCACCCTAAGGGTCATTTAAAAAATGTAAATAGATATCTGTACTGGAATAGTCTAAGTTCAACCACGTAGTTCTCATCAGGCATGTTAAAAGACCATACCCAAAAGTTATTGAAAAGAGTTTTTACAGTTCAGGGAGAAAATATCATTGAATGATGGCATCACTTCCATAGGTGCATTGTTTTGGTGTGATGATTTTTGTTGTTTTTTATACAAACATTCCTTTGCAAACAAGTTATAGGAATCCATCCCACTGAAATAATATTGTGCGATTCTGTAGTTTTAAATAACTCCTGAGATAATTTCAGGTCAGTTCAGAATCTTAAACTGAGGGTAAGCTTTCATTAGAAAATGAGAACCAAACTGTGTATTTAATCAGGCTATCTACCTGACAAGCTAGAAATAGTAGTTGATCTGAGATAAACTGTGATCACTCGTATGAATAAAAATATTCTGAATACATGCTTATTGTCCCTGAATCCAAGGAATGATTCATTATAGATAAAGTCTGTTGATTAGCTTTGTTAAAACCCCCATGCTTTTGTTAGGGTTTTTGCAGAAAAAATACTTATCTGCACATTGTTTAGCAATTCTCAGAGGAGTAAATGTGTTTATATGCTGTCAGAATTACTGTTGCTCAGTCATTATTTTTTATGAGTTACTTTTTCATTCTGCTCCCCCTGTCCAGTGATCAGAGAGACTTCTTGCTTACTCACAATGTAGTCTCTGACTTTCCTGACCTACTCAGATTTCTATTGTTTCCACCAAGTAAAATTCCTTCTACAAGTGGCCATAAAATGGCTTAATATTATTATCATTATCTTACACAGAATATTGGTTAAGGTGTCCACAGGACAGGTATTCTTTCGTTATTATGGCGTCTTTAATTTTATACTTCATCTATTGACCTAGCTCGTACTGGACTCTAAATGAGAGTTATTATTAGTTCTGCNCAGTTTTAGAAATGTCAAAAATAACACGACTTCATACAATATCAATACTGTAAAGCTCTTTGTGTACTAACTATTTAAATGGAGATACAAAATGGGTTTTTGAATTATGAACACCATTTTGATCAGCTGTTGAAATTCTTCTGGTCTATGCTGCAAAAACATAACAGAAATGAAACAGAAAGACAGAAAGTCTGGACAAATACGTAGATTTTGCTTGTTAATGTCTTCTGATTCAAGTAAGTGAATTTCTATTCAATGTTGTACTAGAGAATAGTTTATCTTTAATATTAGGATACTTTTAATTTAGAGCACCTTTTTGTTTTAGCAAGTAGCCCTTGCCTTCAGCTCATAGTTCGGAACATATACTAATGTTGCTGTATTGATAGCATGAAAATCAGAAAAAAAAACCCAGCACACGTGCCATATTTGGCCTTAGGAGATACTCAAAATCCAAAACAATGAAGATTTACACCTACTGTTTTTCATAGATGTTAAACTCATTGAACGTTGAGAAAAATCAACAGCTTTGTTAATCACATCATTTATTCCTGAATCCAAAATTGATTTAGGAGCCATATTGAAGGGTTTGGGATTAAGATTAATTTAAATTGGTTATTCTTTTATATCAGACCTTAGTCACTGCTCAAGGCTTGTTTTTTGCAAATGTTAAGCATATACATTGCTTTACTTTCAGAATTCAAATAGGATTCTTTCCATGAGTAAAGCTATGTAAATGTATAAGTATCTTCAGTATCATGAAAAAAACCAGAAAGAGCTGTAAATGCGCTAATACATTTGGAATTTTAAGCATTGTCTCTTAAACTTCAATACATATTAGTCATAAATGTCTTTATAAAGGTCAGACTTTTTTTTACGTGCATTTCTTTGGACAAATAAAACCTCAAATAACAAATTACATGCTAAAATATACTACTAAATATACTACTAAAATATACACATAGTTCCAGTGTCCAGATCTGATTTGCAAAGTTCCTATTGTCATTTTGTGATGACACTGAAAAAATTGATGTCTGATTTATGAAATCTAGTTTCATCAATCCATTAATGAGACTCAACTCCACTATTTTTTCTGTTACAGTACATATATAGACGCATGCATATTATATTGTTACATATTTAGATATATATATTGTATGTATAATGTTTACCACATGTTCTTGCATGTTATGCTTGTTTAGAAACCATCATAAGTCAAATTTGATGATGGCAATGTCGTATGCTTTCTTTTTCCTTTTTCCTGATGACTCTTCTATTTCTTTTTAAAGATTTGCAAATTCCCTGTCATTTCACATGAGAACAAACATGAACAGTGTGTTCATTAATACCTCCGATTTTCCATTTCAATATTTATCTGGGAAAGGAAACATGCTGTTACACATCTGCTAATTTTTAGCTACCAAGTCATCAGAATCTCACACTGAGACTTACATACAAGTATTTGAAACCTTTTAAACCACAGTCTAAAATTTCTTTTTCAAAGAAATTGTTCCTCATTACTCTAATAAGCTCAAAATTAGGCTTTACTTGTAAAAGAGGAAGACAACTTCAAGCCTACCAGAGATTTTGAAGCTAATATGAATCTAAAGAATAATAAAAACTTTAAAAAAAATTTTAAAAAGAGAGAAAGAAAGAAATTTTAGGTTGTTCATGAGGAAATGTCTAATCAAAGAACTCTTTTCAGATGTTTCCCAAGGGGATAGTTGAAAACTGTAGTTTGATTAATTTACATTAGAGAGAGCAAAGTGTATTGCATATACAGATTGAACAGTTTTTGTTGTGACAGAAAGTGGAACAATTCTATCTAATAGAATTAATTTTTCACTAATCAGGCTTTTAAAATAGTGTCTAAAACTTACAAGTGTTTTGCTTTCTTTGTTAATTTTATCTGCTTGGGTTTGATGTGAATATGCAATGTTATGTAAAGAAATTACATACACTCAGTGGTTTTCAAGACTACTTTAAAAAGCATAGAATAAAATACATATTGTATGGAGAGGTCTTTAAATAAAACCCCTCAGACTTAGTTAGAAGATAAAAAAAATTGATATTCTAATAGTAGTGTTTAATTAAGTGCAGTTCAATTTAACATACAGAACAGGAAGCTATACAAGTCTCTAAAGGATTTAGTTATGTGAGTTTTATAGTTTATACGTTGATAATACAAGCTGCTTTTGCATTCTACATGTTTCTCATTTCTTCTGCTAAATAAAAGTCATTAAAATTTGTTCTGAATCTTCTTGATGATTTTTGGCCGAAAGTTTTAAACTGATGTTACACATATATAAGTGTGGTTGGTTGATATAATGGAGGAAAATAATTCTCAGCAGAATAAAGCACAAATTAAGATTTCTTTCCTTACCAGTAATAATGAAGAGTGTATAACACATTTATGGCACTATTTCATGACAACTAAACTTCCTCTTTTAATGGCTTGGTGGGGTTTTTCTTGAGTGGAAAAAGGGATTGGGAGAGCAATTTATAACAGTTGCCTATTTATATTTCCTGTGAACTGAGATGTTCTTTGTCAATAACTTTTACAAAAGTATCTGAGTGTCTCCATGAATCAGGACCCCAGGATACTAGTTGCAATACAGAATTTAATAAAAAAGACTGTCTCTGTTGACCTTTGCTTTCTAAACGTCCTGTGCTTTTCCCTTGCTTGACTTTTAGGCTCGTTTTGAAGAAAATATACTTTTGACACTTCTCCGCTTCATTTTCATCCATTTTCCCAACCGCTACTCTGCCCATCTTTAATTTACTACATGTAAAATAAAATAAAATAAGTATATAAGTAAANTATCATATTATTCTTCACAGATACCAGTGTTTATAAGTACCATGCAATATAGTTGCAAGTATAGTAAACCTTTCAGCCTGACACTGTCTAGTAAAATTCATGATCTGGACACTTGATTATGCCGAAAATGTGTGGGATAGCTGGCAATCAAGAGCTTTACTGCACAAAAATAAATATCTGTTTAAAGGAAATTACCTACTGACCTAGTTGTAAATTCTTATTCTGCTTTGGTTTCCACAGCTTTTTTTGGACAGTTCATTGAAAATCAGATTATTGTCTCAGGTTGGGATAGGCTAAGCCTGTCAAACCAGGCCAACCCTCTCACCTACAGTAGAGACAACCTGATGAGGAGTCACTGACCCAAACAACCTGGTTAGGTTGAATCACCTGTTCTATCCTACCACTGCTGATAGTAAGCAAAAAGGACAGGGAACATGGAAAACACTTTGCAGCAGATAGACTGGGTTTCCATGTTAAAATATCATACATTTCAGGTCCTCCCTCCCACCACTACAGCAGAGCTTTGTCAGAAGTGGTGCAGATGAAAGCTACTGTGAAAAGGACTAAAGCAGAAAAAAGTCCATGTATTTTTCAGTAAAAAGAAAACCCAAACCTGTCCTTGTAACGCTCTATATTTGAAACTTTTGTAAAGACTAAAGATTTTAGCTTGGAAATGAAGATAGTCAGAATATTTGTATATTTAGAAAATGTAGTATATTGTCCATCTATGTCTTCTAAGTAGGAAACAATAAAAGAAGATGTTCAGGAAATTATTAATATAAATTAGTTTAGTTTTCATATTCACTTGTATTTGGGGGAACAGATGTTGTAGAAACATATAATGGATTATCTGTGAAGAAATAATGCACATATGCTCTGCGATTAGAAAATAATATTATACTTATTACAATAGGATTGATATTTAATCCTTTTCAGTACCACAAATTAGCCTTCCATGTATTTATGATAAATCCTTTCTTTCTTAAATGACTTAGATAGTGGTAAAGGGAAATAATTACTCAAAGGTGCTATGATTGCTAAAATAAAATTAATTGTGCAACGATACAAGTCTTCATTATCTGTAATAACTGATTTCTTTGAAGCAACAAGCAATCTGGAAGCTTGAAATAATACATCTCTCTCATACTGAAAGGGAAACCAGAAATGTTCCACTCTTCTTTCCTGTATATTTGTAATGAGAAATGCATAAAACACAGAAATAAATATGTGTGTGTATTTGTATGCCTGTATAAAATGAAAACAAATTTATGAAGTCAGGCTCACATCATTCCCTATATAGATGACACACTTTTGATGGAAACAGTAATTAAAGGGACCCTTGAAATGGTTCCATACCCTTATTTTAAAATTAGTAAAGTGTTAAAAAAAATGCAAATAGGAAAATGTCAGCAAAATTTATGAGTTCTATCCTGTAGAACACTGGTTAAAATAAAAATGTGGTAAAATTTCCAATTACTTCAGTGTATTTTAAATCAAATTCTTCGAATCTGAGTGCATCTGAATGGATAGATATATATATACTTTTCGCTTTTTATATGTGTCATTTTGCATGCTTAATAATATTTGTGTAGCATAGTTTGGATATATTTAACTTCTAGATTATTTAACTTTTAGGATTTTATTAAAATAAAGAAAAACACAACTATATTTGCGGCTAATCATTTTTGCAGCCTCATGAACTCTTGTGCAAATTTTTCATTTGAGCTGGAGAAATAGACCTAGTAGGTACGTACTGCTATCCTGCATGAGCTTAAGAACAAAACATTATGAATAAATCAATAATGATAAAACGCTTTTTCTAGCAGGCTTGGATTGTACATCTTTGCACTGGAAGAAAGTTTTTGAATTCCATTATGGCTTTTCTTACAGCAAATGCTTGGGAAAGTCATCAACCAACCCGAAAATAGGTGGGTTGGACATCTCCCCATGACTTTGTCTTGCAGAAACGCTAGCACATAACTACCCCAGAAACTACAAACAGAGTTTTCAAATAGTTTAAAGCAATCACAGATGGCAGATGACCAGAGCTGTGCCTCAGGCTTCTTAAGTTAGGCATTTCCTTGGTGTGAGTAACAACCACTAAAATACCATCTAATGTTGATTTGGACAGCCAGCACCAAGCACAGAATATACACAGTGTATTATTCCTACCAAAACCAGCTAACTTAGTAAAATTTTCTCCCAGAAAATCAGCCTGAATGAATTGTATACTTGCCATTGCCTCTTCATAACCTGGAAAATACAATCACCTGTTCACATGCAGCTGCACAGTTACCTTCCTGATTATGAAAGGTTATATATTTGCAAACAATGCATTTCAGCATTCAGCTGCTTAAATTCCAGGAAAGTTGTTATGAAGGTGTGACTGAAGATGAATTCCCCTTTTAGATCCTTTGCTTAGACAAGTCATAAAAAAACCAGACAAAACCCACCAACCAACCAACCAACCAATCAACAAAACAAAAATACTCAAGGGAAAAAAGAAAAAAAAAAAGACGGCTGTTCTTTGTGTAGCATTATAGTGGAATTCATTATTTATACTACAGATACCCAGAAATACTAACTATAGAGTAGAATCTGAACTGTGCTAGATACCATACAAATATAGATCGATAGGGTGGCTTGACTCAGAGGAACGTAAATCTAGCAAATCTTGCATTATGAAAGTGGAAAAAACCAAAAATTCTGAAGGTGCTGGAATATTATTGAAGAAAGAAATCACCAGTACTCAGAAGCTTAAAATACCCTTAAAATTATTTCTTCCTTTCTGAATATCAAAGAATCATGGAATTGTCAGAGTTGGAAGGGACCTCTAGAGATCATCTAGTCTAACTCCCCTGCTAAAGCAGGATTGCCCAGAGCACATAACTCAAGGCTGCATTCAGATGGGGCTTGAAAATCTCCAGAAAAGGGCACTCTGCACCCTCCCTGGGCAGCCTCTGCCAGGGCTCTGCCACCTTCATCCTAAACAATTTTTTCTCATATTCAAACGGAACTTCCCGTGTTCAAGCTTGTGCTTGTCCTGTCACTGGGAACCACTGAGAAGAGTCCAGCTCCATCCTCTTCCAACTCACCCTTCAGGTACTTGTAAACACAGATGAGGTCTCCCCTCAGCCTTCTCTTCTCCAGGCTAAAGACTCTCATCTCTCTCAGCCTTTCCTCATCATGGAGATGCTCCAATCCCTCCTCCATCTTTGTTGCCCTACGCTGGACTCTCTCCAGTAGTTCCCTGTCTCTCTTGAACTGGGGAGCCCAGAACTGGACTCAGTATTACAGTTATGGCCTCACCAGTACTGAGTAGAGGGGGAGAATGACTCTTCTCTTCTTGACCTACTGGCCACACTCTTCCCTAGGCAGTCCAGGGTTCCATTGTCCCTTTTGTCAACAAGGGCACATTGCTGGCTTATGGATAGTTTACTGTCTATGAGGATCCCCAGATCCTTCTCCTCAGAAGTGCTTTCCAGCACATCTGCCCCTAACCTATATTGGTGCCTGACATTCTTCCTCTCCAGGTGCAGGACCCTGTGCTGGGAGACAGTCAAAAGCCTTACTGAAGTCAACATAGATGACATCTGCTGCTCTCCCCTCATCTAGTCATCCAGTTAATTTCCCCATTTAATGGTGATATTAATTAAGTATAAACATTAAGTCTCCTTCTAGATGTGGTGAGTTGTTTCCATTTTATGTTTTATTTTTTTCTTGCCTTCAAACAGATATTTTGGGTGGGAGGTCACACCAGTACAAACATAGACTTTTTTATTTTTATCCCAAGTCTGCCTTTCATCACAGAATTCCACCTTCTACTTGTGTAATGTAATGTTGTCAATGAAAAGTTTAAGTTAGAGCAGCTGGGAGTAAAGGAAGGTGACCTGGGCTGATGTTTCTTAAAACCTTCTTTGAAGACAATTTAAGTCTGCATTGAGGCAGATCAAAGACAAAGTTTTCTAGGACCAAAAAATAACAAAACTCTTCTGCATCTTACCTGAACTCCTCCCTGTGTTGGAATACTCCTTTTTTTTTTTTCAGACTTTTAACTATTTTCTTGTTCTCTGTCTCCTTACAAAGAAACTTCAGGGCAATAGTTTTCACTATGATGTGGCAATCGGCAAAAAGACCTGTAAGACTCAGGTTCTTTTCTGCAGTTGAGTTGAATGCCCTTGGTATAACTGACTGTCCAACATGGAGAAAGTAATCTGACTTCGTGTATTGAAATCAGATACCTGAACTCCTTTGCTTTTTGATCAAAATGAGAAGAGGATAAGGGACACTGTGACAAGTGCACACATCTGTATTTGTTTTGTATGCTTATATTTAGATAAATAAATATGTATAAAAAAGGAGTAAACAGTGAGAAACTGGCAGAAATCTATATTTTTTCTAGAAAATGGGTCCAGACAAACAACTAAAAATATTTCAGAGGTTCTGGTCTTGTTAAGAGGTGTATACTTATAGAGTAAGTCCTGACAGTTCAGGTTAAAAAAAAAAATGCATCTCATTTAATGTTCCTGGAGTGAAGTTCAAAGATTTCTCTGTAAGTTCAAAATAGATTTTCTCCTCTGGGTACTACCACCCTGTCTGAAACTGGAAACTTTCATTGGGCAACTACAGAGGCTGATCTGACTAGTCACCTGCAAATACCAGACAGGTATTACAAATCTTCACTTCCAAAACGTCACTCTGCAGCAACATGGATAATTTGAATATCCAAGATCATCTCCAGCAAGAGATAAGAGACGTGATATCAGGTTTCCTGTGACTATATTTCTGACTGTATTTTCTGCTTCCTCACATTGTATCAACCCAAGTTAGTAAATTAATAAAAAAAAAATAATAAAAATCCCACCTCTGTTGAAATGGCAGTTTAATGTGATGACAGCACTATAAAGTTTGTGTTACTCCAACTTGTGTTTAGACCAACAGGTCCGGGTAAAATATAAAATGTACAATATATTACCATATAGACCATATAGATTCATACCTATATCTCTTACTTACTACAACGTGCACTTCTGAACATTTTTTTTCTTTCAATTCAGGAAGGTCATGGCTCAATCCAGGTATAGAATTAATGCTCAAAAATAAAGCTTTTTTTTTTTTTTTTTTTCTCTGAAGATTTAGCATAAACAGTTGTCTTGGTAAATACTGTCTCACAAAAAATCTCTTTGAAACCTTATTGGGCCAGGCAGGGGTAACTCTAAGCAGGAAATAATAAGCATGAGCACATTCTGTTCTTAAGAAAAATCCCAGAAACAACCAAACTGATGAAGAAAGTTTTGGTTCAAACATGCATATAGTATTATTTCAGATATCACTTTAAAGAATTAGATTCAGAGCATATACGGTTTAATTACTCTATTCAGAGACTTGTAGGGGTTATATCTGATAACACTTAATAACTTCTGTAAAGATTACCTGGATAGCTTAAAACATACATTTAGAAATTTAAGTACAATTTATGAGGTTTGTGATCCCATGAGCTACCAATTAAAGATCCAGAGTTTTTAAATTACAGTTGAAATAAACCTGGTAGATATTTTGAGCTGAGATGCTACTTTGGAACACACACAATTATTGCCTGAGACTCTCAACCAGTGTCTGATTACTTTATGCAAATATATGCAGATTATGTTATAATGTCAAGACAAAACAATGTCATTGCAAGTCTATGGAGATGAAATTATGAATAATAAGTTGAAATAAAACAAAAGCAATCCCAGAGTGTGCCTATTGAAGTGATACTACAATGTCAAAATTATATTGGTAGATTTCCCTGCTGACCAAATTGTGATGTCCAGCTTTAAAAAACAAATTGTAAGACAATTAGGAATTCTGGTTTAGTGGTATTTTATGAAAGAAAGGCAATACTGAACATGCTTATGGCATCAATCTCTTTTTCATACTGAAAATTCTAAATCATACCTTCTCCTCCTTTAGTAATAAAAATCAAAATTGAGAATAGCTAGAAGTGGACTGAAGGCAAAAATCCTCTTTACTACAACAGTTATGCAAAAAAAAAAAGTGTAATCAGCTACTCATTTTGCTTTCATTACAATCAACAAGCAGATGATTGGCGTATTTCTGACGTGTGTGGCTGGGCACTTGTCAGTGACTCTCAGAGCAGGACTCTAATGGCCAGCTGCAGGAGCCGGGAGTGAAAGAAGAGAGAGAGTAGCCGGGGAAATGAGTCAAAATAGCTACTGTTCATTTTATATAGCCTGTCTTGCAGTATCTAAATTCTGTCAGCAGCTCCATTTGACCAATATTTTGCTAAGATACTGGGTGCAGTTTTGGGAAGAAGGCAGCGATGTACCAAGTCTAAGCAAGGTTCCCCTGTTTTAGGAAATCAAATGGACAGTAATGTCCTGGATACAGACCAGGAGTTGTTTAGGTTCCAGTTAAACCCTTGTAATTCAGTGTGATGCAGACAGATTTCTAATCTAAACATTTGGAACATTTTCATTTGGACATAATGGAGAGAATGAGGCACTGCTCCCTGAACATGAATCAGGACAGAGTTGCAACGAAATACCTGTTATGACATAAACCAGTACACAGGCTTATGAAATTCCAGATAGTTCCTGTGAATGCTCCACAATTCTGCTGTACAAAAGAAAAATAAAAATTATAAAAATCTCCAGCAAAACATGAGGTAGTTATTTTTCATTTACAAAAGATTTAAAACTTGTACATGGTTAACATGGAGCAATCATTGCACTCTAAATTCACGTGGCCGAAATGGTATAAGATCACACCACAAATCCAGACTCAGAACGTTTCAGTTCTCACCTATGTTATCTTCCTTACAGAAGTCTAAAGTGTGCAGGAAGAGACAGTACCTTAAAGCATGAAACAGGACTTGGATAAAGTGAAAATACTGCAGAATGGCTGAACGCTTCTTCGGCCTTTGCAAGTGGGATACAGAAACTTCTTGGGGAATAAATTTCTTCAGCCATCTATAGAGTTTAGCTTCTGTTGATTGTCATAGAGAATCTGGGGTTATACCTTCTGCATGGACTGAGGGATGACCTAGGAAGACTGTGGATCCAGTAGAGCTGCAGACAACATTGCCAGTATAGCTAATCATAGTATGATGCAAGCACATACCATATTGGAGCAGGAGAGGCCATTCTTCCCTTCAATTTCCCATACTATTAATGAAAATAATTGTTTTGACAGTCCAATATGACGGTAAGAAAATACCAAGGAAATGTCAGTTTTCTGTCATTTGCTAACGCTGAAAGCTTCAGTTTTTATTGTGAATTCCTTTGCCAGCGACACAAAGTGGGAATTTCTGGCACATTGTGGATGATTCCCAGGCACTTTGGTCTAGATCTAGTGGTGATGTCTTAGCACGGTGCAATAAAATACCAAAGAAAGACTGGGGACATACTGCCCTGCACTGTCTTTTCCTGGGCAGGCAGAACAAGAGAGGCAGCATTGCCAGGCTGAAGCGATGATACCCTTATTACTGGCATATCAATGGTTTCTCTTAACTAGTAAGTTAGTCCCTAATCTGCCATGAAAAAAGTGAATGTTAAAAATAGCATCATAACACTTTAGAATACCCAAATAGCATAATTAAAGATGTGAAATGCTCGCTTTGCTCACTGAGTTTCTATCCTTCAGTATTTTGAGCATGATGAGGCCAATACTGTACTGTTTACATCTCTGGTTATGCATGTTTAAATATTGAAATATGACACCTAAATTATGCAGAAAATATTAAGATCTTATAATGATTTATTCTTGGTACTAAGAAAAAGGTTATTTGTACACCTCTTTTCTAGTAAGTGAATTAGTAAGAGGAAGTTATTGCTTTAGTTTAAGAGAGTAAGAACATTAAAAGCAGTCATATAGTATGTATATATGGAGTAAATAAGTAAGGAAAAGAGAATTTAATTTTAATTGAAATCAATAACATGTAAAGGGTTAATAGATTTCATAAAGTCAATTAGGATTTTACAACATTAGATACTACTTTGAATTTTAGATATTCTTTTAAATTTTTTGTAGTTTAAATAACTCAGATTTTGCAGCATACAACTTTCACATATTGGCATGCAAACCGTTTTATATATTAATGCTACAACCTCCAACCTCTGTATGTATCTCCCAGAGTTTTGTGGAAGTTTCAAACAGTTGTTTAATGTCCTTAATAGGAGACTTTATTTAGCGATGGAAAATCCATGTTTTCATCACATAGTTGCATCCTTTGAAATATTTTTCTCCCTAAAAGTAAGCTCCAAGCCATCAATGATATGGACTTCTTGCAAAGTCATGATGACACTGCAGTTAAAGATACTGAAGTCAGGAAGATTTTCTTACAGAAGATGGCACAGATTTGGAATTCATTAAATATTTTTCTACTTCATTTCCTTCTCCTCCTCATCCTTTCTCTTTTATTTGTTTTTGACAAACCATCAGTAGAAGAATGTAGCTGCCAAATACATTCCTCTATTGAAATGAAATGAAGCAAGGAAGATATATTTCCAACCACCTAAGAATAGTATCCATTAAAATCCAGGTATGAATTTCAGATTTTGTTTGCATCTCTTTCCTGATGATTTTTACTCAGAATAGACAAAATAAGGAAAACAAGCATGTTGAGACTGCAAGTTTTTTTTTCTTTTTCAGATGATGAAAATAAGTCATTATGCATTATGCTCTGTCCTATTAAAGGATTTCAAGCTTGTGTTGAATTAATACAAGCTTACGTTAGAACACTGTGGGACAAAATTTTCTGGAGTCTTATTTGTTTCGGTGGAGAAACTTCATAGATTAATTTGTCTTGTGGAAAGCTTTTCTGTGTAAAGTAATCACATTGTCTGGATTGACTAGTAAGGGTAGTATAATAACAGTACAAGCCTATAAAATCAAACTGACATCTAAAAGTAACCACACTAACGCCATAGATCTTGCCCTTCTTACTAATTTGATCTCCTCAAAGACCTTCAAAATGCAAGTCCTTAGACAGCTGATAAATACATATATAATAAAACAAAACAGAAAGTTCCAGCCACTTTCAGATAAAGCAGGAAAATGACAAGTATACAAAAAGTTATCTCTGCTTTAAGAAAAAAAAACAAACAAAACAAAAGCCAGATCAAGGTGTCCATGGTTTGCTGTAGAATTAGATTTCAAAAAAAAGTACAAAATGTACAAACAAAAAGTAGAAGCGAATTTACTTTCACAGTCATGTCAATATTAGGCTTTTTTTTTTTTAATTCTGTACATTTTCATGTTTAGTGTGTTTCAGATGCGCAAATCTGTTGAAAAAAAAAACAAAACCAANTTCCGCATATTTACATCACATAGTTCTAATTAAAGAGGTTTGGAAACTGAACAACTTTCAAAAAAAACCTAAAACCAACAACTAACCAGCAACCCCCCTCCCCATTTCCCCTCCTCCCCCAAATTCCTCATAGTTTCTTCAATAAAATAAAGCTAGAAAACTCCAGAATTATTCTCTTGTTTATTAGCATGTTTAACTTGTGTACAATATTCTAAGCATTAAAATTTTCTTCAAGTAATTTTTACAGGGTTATAGTTTTTACATTAGTTATCACANCTTTCAGATAAAGCAGGAAAATGACAAGTATACAAAAAGTTATCTCTGCTTTAAGAAAAAAAAACAAACAAAACAAAAGCCAGATCAAGGTGTCCATGGTTTGCTGTAGAATTAGATTTCAAAAAAAAGTACAAAATGTACAAACAAAAAGTAGAAGCGAATTTACTTTCACAGTCATGTCAATATTAGGCTTTTTTTTTTTTAATTCTGTACATTTTCATGTTTAGTGTGTTTCAGATGCGCAAATCTGTTGAAAAAAAAAACAAAACCAAACCAAAACAAAAAAAAGCTATGAATCCTTAAAAGAAAACCTCAGCAAAATCAAACAAAAACAAAACCAAGAAAACCTCACACCAACAAGTCACACCAACAAGGGTACTTTGTATACTGCTTTCAGATATATGCAAGTAATATTCCAGGAATTTTAACTTCATTATCATATTTGATTTGTAATTGTACATCTAAAACTGGAAATAGATATTTTTACAGGTAAACATCAAGAGATAGTTGCATGTCTTTTTTTTTTTTGGACAATCTGTTGTTTTCACTGTATTGTTCAATATTATTTCAGAATCACTATAAATTCAGAATAATAGCCTGTTCTACTTAAATTTAATTNTTATAGTTTTTACATTAGTTATCACATATAATTATTCTAATATGGACCTGGCATTTATTCAGGTCTCTAAAATCTTGACAAATCCAAAGGTTTTAAAGCATATATATTCCAAATTTCTGGCTAGGTAAAAATCCTCCACCTGCACCCACAGCTGGTTAAAGAAAAATATCTGTGGCCATTTTTATGAAAGTCTTTTCATTAAAAATTATGTACAGCAAACCAGAAATATGGTAAGAGTGCCCTCATTAAAATATTTTTTTTTTGCAGGCATAGTCCATTGGTTAATTTGCATAATTTGCCTCCATTTTTATGTGATCCAAAAGAACATCAGTTTCACCTTTGAAATTCACTTCACTGTCTGAACATATTTATTAGATCAGTCCACAGCAGTAAGCAAGATGGTGACCATCACTCAAATATCCCCCAGGACTCCTTTTTAAAGCATAGGATTTACTTGATGGCGCTCAGTCACATAAGAAGAGCACAGTCCAACTAGAATATTAGTTTCTGAAAGGAAAATGGGGGGAAAAAAGTGTTGAGATTTAAATAATATCCTAGTAACCCTACACTTCTTTCTGTTGGTCTTCTTAGTACTACTTATTTGTACATGGCTAATGCCAGTTCAGAGTTACAAAAATATTAGTCATAGCATACTTGCACTATTTCCTGCTCCCTTCCCACCCCTAACCCCCTTCCCAGCCGCTCAATACTCTTTTCTTGTTTTCTGTCACCTTCTGGTTTGTTTTTTACTCTTTTGTTCTCCATTCTTCCCAGCCAGTTACTACCACAAATACTGCTGTATCTTGCCTGCTATTTTTATTTAACCTATACATACCACTTAGGTAACCCATCAATTAACAAAAAGAAATACCCTGGGGGACTAATGGTGTTCACAATCATATTGGTTGAAGTTCTGCAACTGTTAAAATCTATGGGAGATCTGCAATTAATTTCAACTGAGCCAAGACTGCATTCCCAGAGTACTGAAGTAACTTCAAATGTACACATAAGGAGTTAAATTTGAAAACACAACATTCTCTAATTAAAAGCTCCCTTTCAGGTCATTGACTTTAGCATAAACAATCTGCAAAAAGAATTCCACTGACATAGAGAAAGTTTCCCAAATATCTGTCACACTACGTCAATTGATAGCATCTAATTCAAGACATCATCCCTTTTTTTTTCATAGCAAAAGCACAACCATTAACCTGTGTTTACAGTTATTACACCATAAATAAAAAAGGGGTTCATGATGTTAGAGACATCCTACCTGATGGACGAAAAGTTATATTCTTCCCCACAGATAGCACTGTTTGATTGAAACTGGCATTCAATGACAATCAAAAGGATCTCTGAATTATAGTCTTGTCTTGCTTCATGTTAGAATCACTTTTTGGCCAAACAGAAGAATTTTCTCACATTAAGAAAGGACAGAGTTTCTTATTGAAGGCTCTACAGGTGCCAGGCATTTTTCACATTTCAGTTCTGAGGCAAGAGCTGAAACCATAAAAAACCAAGAGAATCATCTCATACATGATGGCAGTGGTATAGCATACATCATTTTATAGAAAGAAACTAGTTCCTTTAATCTGGAGGTATATTTGCTATAAATTCTCCAGCACAATTTTGCTGTCTCATAGACAGGTATGGATATTACTGTGAGCAACTCAAGCTTAGTTGCAGTTTGCTGCATATAGTACATAATAAAATATAACCTACTCCCTTTCTTAATATCCCATATCACGTTTCATGTTGCTGTGTCATTTGAAATTCTGTCTCTTCCTGGGATATTCAGAATAATAGGAAAATGAAAATTCCAGCTCTGACAGAGGTCCTTTCTTTAGGTGATGTTTGGAAGCAATATAATATTATTGGTTTTATTAGTACTGTTCTTTTCTAGTGATTTTTCTTGGGTTTACTTGCTTTTTGGGTGGTATTTTTTTATGTTTACCTTTTCCTCAAACATATTATCCTGCTGGGTTATACATTGATTCCTTTTTTCTCTCCAGGAAAAGTCTTTGTCTTCATTTCTTTTTTAGCCCTCTGAGTCTGAGTACCCCCCACCCCACGGCCCCAAGCAGTTTTATTTTAATAGTCTTCCTCAAATCTTGTTATTTCCCGGTTGATTTCTAGTTTTAAGCCTATGACACAGGAGGTGTTCTTGGAACTGTTACTTAGCTTTAGGGCAAGATCAGGAGCAGATGAATTTTTAAAAAGAGTGATCGGACCATAAAAAAAAAAAAAAAGAAAAAAAAAAAAGAAGAAAAAAAATGTCTAAGTCACAGAATGAAATGCTCAACAAAATAAACAAGAAAGCTGAGGTATAGCTCTAGAGTAGGTTTTGAACAAAGGCAGAGCACTAAAGCTGGCAGGCACAGGCTGCTGCTTCACAGGATCCCATTTTCTTTGTGCTGAGCACAATTAAAAGGTGGACTTACTTTAAGGTCAAGGCGAGGGCAACTTCAGTTTGACTCCTTCATTCTACAAAGCGAGACAAAAAAAATTCACATTGTCAGCATATTCCTCTGAACAACTCATGTTTGTTAATTAAAAGTTGTTTTCTCATCTATTTTCTTTCAGTCTAATATCCTTCTGTCAGGTCAAAACTGCTGATCTGATCATTTCCTTCAAAGTGACCGACCTTGCTGAAGTCAAAGGAAAAATTCTGGTTAGCTCCAATAAGAGAAGGACATTGCCCTGAGTCTTCAGAGTAAATACACAGTGAAACAAAAACCCAAAAAGCCTCCATATAAGTCTGCACAGTTACACTTGATCTCTGTTTTGAATTAGCTAGAGTTATTTCATACCATATTTAACCTATATTAACTTTTCCTTTTTATATTTGGTCTCACTTTTAAAAAAATGCTGTTAAACCTATGGGTATTTCAGAAGAATGGGACAAAGAGTTTACCTGTAACTAAATAGCTGTGGAGCAATCCCTGTTCTTGGATCACTTTTTATATTTTTCTCCCAGTGGCACACTAGTTCTTATTAACTCCACGAACCTGCCTGAGCATTCCTGCCTCTTCTCTTGCTTCAGCTTTGCAGCACTTCTCTTTTCATACATTCCGGAATACTCATCAGTCCTGCTTCATTTTTAAGGTCTTTATTGTTACTGTCTTCCAAAGTCAACACCCTTTTGAACAGCCCATCTAACAAAAATCTATAAATGGTTACAAATGCATAAAAGTACCTACAAGTAAGACTCAAGGTCTTGATACATGAAGAGAAGGAATTACGCCTCAGATGTAGGACTTCTCAAAATAAGAATGGGATTTTTCAAGAGATTTCATATTGGAGTGAGTAGTTGGGCTTTGTGGGCAATGATATTTAGTTTCTAAAGCTTTTTTAAAAGAAAAAGGAATGTTGCAGAAATAGCTAGGGCATTATGAATACCTCAGTACTTCTGAAGACCATGGAAAAATAAACTGTTTTTCTCACAAAATTGCCCTTACAATGAGCTAAATGTGGTTTGAAATCATCTGTTCCAATACTTTCAATGCATTTTCAGCTCTGCAGAGTTTTATGTCCATTCAACTATTTTTTTAGAGCTCCCACCACTCAGAGTGGCATAGGTTTTTTGCTATTTTTTAGGAAAACAGTACAAATACCTTTGCTTTTTGGATGCTGAGACTTATTCAGATGATTAGAATGTTCAGTCTCACTGTCATATATAAAACTTTGAATCTCTTGTATAGAAATCCCCAACTGAATGTCATTCTTTTTGTACATCACACATATATACATTAAGTCAGAGTTCCCAGTTAAGAATTCAGTCTTGGTATGCCTGTGTGCAGGCATACCAAAACAAACAAAAACCCCCCAAAAAAACCAAAAACAAAAAACATCAAAACCTTACATGCTGTTTAGAAATGGCACCTAGCATCAAAACAAGAACTAGATGAGTCTCTGATCCTGTGCCCATCAACTATTACAGTATTTCAAAACATTCAGACAATTTCCTTACTTCCTTCCCAATTACCTGACAGGTTTGCTGCTTTTATCCTTTTAATTTATGCAAAGAACAGATAACAATTATCATAATAGTGAAAAAATTTCAGAGTTATTCTAAGACTAAAGGGGTTTAAAATGTGGTTGCTATCTGAATATTTTTTTAATCTCTTCAAATCTGTCTGTTTTGGTACATTATGTTTCCCTAGTTTGCTTGTAAAATATCACACAAAACAGTCAAAAAGCCTGACTGAAATAAAACAAAATGGTGGTTACTATTTCATCTGTATTTGTAAGGTCTTTAGGCTTGTCATGGATATAAAGATGAGAATAAGAACTGTGATGTCATTTGTTCTTGACAAGGCCATGTTGTCTCCACATCTCTACATTTACTTGGTTCTACCATTTCATAAATGTAAAGATCAAGAACCTCACTTTAAAAGTGGAGAAATGGAAGAGAATAAGCTGTTTCTTTGAATATTCTTCCCTGCTAATGGAACAATAGGTCTGGTTATGAAGTTGCCATAGGACTTGGAAGATGCTGCCACAGCAACTTCCATTATCAGTGTGAATATCACACCATTTGCCAGTGTCCTCCCAGCATCAACTTGCAATACTTTGTAAAATGTTCCCATTTGAAAACAAAACAATATTAAGCGGTACAAAAAGAATCACAGGATTTTAACCAGAATATGTCCTGAATTCTGTGGCTTTGTAACAGAAAGGTCACGTTTTATAATACAGGAGTTACAGAAATGCTGTCAGATGTGTGTGGCACTAGCAATAATTTCTCACCTTGTGCTTTTCTACTGCTGCTGGAGATATACAAGGCAACAAAGGGGCACAATAGAAATGCAAATTTTGCTGATCATTTTGTTAATCAGGATAATCTGCCACAGTTTTCAAGCCTTGATGCAGCTAGGTTTTTCCCATTGGAGATCTTAGGGTTTACAGGATCTGAAAGAGTGAAGCACAGAGATTTTTGTAGTTCCCTGGTGTCAAAGCAAAGAGATGGTGAATGGGAAAGAAGAGCTGATCTTCTGTTGCCCAGAAGATCATGCTGTCACTAGTACCTCTATACAGATATAATATCCACATGTTCTGACTGAGGTGATTGTTCCCCTGGACTCAGCACTGATGAGACCACTCCTTGAGGATAGTGTCCAGTCCTGGGCACCTCAACACCAGAGAGATCTCGAGGNTTGTAGGGTGGGGCTGATGGTGGGACTCGATGATCTCAAGAGTCTTTTCCAACCTGAAAGATTCTATGATTTAATCAGTTTTAAAGTAGCAAAATGAGTAACATAATCATATTTAAATGTCCATCTTGATTCCAAATTAGTTCAATGACTTAGTAACGTGGTTACTTGTTCTTAGGTGATAACTGTCCTTATCTGTATAATCTGAATACTCTGTTGTACCTTGCAAGAATTTATTGATTTCTGTTCATTTGCTTAACCGATGAAGAATGCTTAAGTGAGAAGTACTGTGCAAACAGCTAACTGTGGCTACTTAGACTGTTTCTAAACCAGCTTATGCAATGCCTAGTGAAAGTCTCTGCAGTTTCCTTGTCCTGAATATTTCCACATGTATGTGGAGCATTAACATGCTTAGCAAAACTATGTCTTACTTAAAAAAATAATTTAAACAAAATTAAAAGATTTAGACAGCTATAAAGGCAATTAGAGTGTTTAACATCATTACTTTTGACATGATTATACTTGATAAAAATACCTTGTTTGTGAAATGCTGTGATTTGTTTTGAATTGGATGCTATCAAGCAAGGTATCTCTCTTTGATTCAAGGTTTACTACCTCATTTCCCTACTTCTGTACTCTATATTGGAATATAGAGTCATATCACGCTTTGAAATATGCTGAGTGCATCTCATAGTACTGCAGAGCCTGCACATGAAATTATTATAATAATCATTATGTGTAAAAACAGCTATTATGTTTGTACTGAAATAACTTCTGTTTGTATGAATTGACTTGGATAAAAGAAGAACTTCTAGATGATCTGCATCTGCACTTGAATTAACAACACACGGGGCACATGTACGCTGTACATTTGTATTTATTCTTAGAATTCGGCATGACATGGGGTGAGTACTCCCTGAGAGATGACAGGAAGATCTGAATTTCACAGAAAATAATATACCCGTGCTGTAGTGACTAGGTGCCAATTAATTCTGGTGTTAGTATGAGGGAGACATGAGACACAAGTGAGAGTCACGCAGAGTATTCTCCACTGCTTCTTAACGCTTTCCATTACAGAAATAGCCCCTTGAAGTGAGAAATGGTAAGCACTGGGGTAAAGCTGTTATAATAAATCCAGCTGATTATGCCACAAATATACTATAAAGCCCACTCACTAGAGCAAAGAGCTTGAGACAGTCTTGCAAATACTTAAAGTAAAATTTCATTCTAGGCATTTAGTTCTTTGGTACTGCTTCTTGGTTATCGTTGCTAAGCCAAGACTACAACTTTTTTAATGACTCACAGACTCATTGTCCCCCATTTTGTGAAATGGCAAGAATTCAGCCCGCATCAAGCCAGTAAGTGGTCTTTAACTGTAGAATAAAGCAAAAATAACCCCAAAGAATGTGACCTGCTTTCCTAGATTTGTAGCATTTTAGTTTCTTCTTATTGCGAATATGAACAAAGCATCATTTAAATCCATAGCAAAAGAACTTGCAGTCCTTCATGTTGGCAGCTGATGTTGAAAGGAGGTAGATAAGGAAAAATATTCCTGCCCAGACACAGGCGTGCACACACAAATGCACATAAATTATTTTCCTTCTTGACTTTTATCCATTCCTCCTCATTTCTTTTCATCGTAGTATTGTCAGAAAGTTATATTTTAACTCTTATATCCACACCCCCACACCAACACCAGCACTATGGGAAGGTTTATGTTGACTGTGTGTTTGGCTCATCATTTAGTATTTTCAAAGCGAAATAAAGGATTTACTTAAACTCATTTATTGTCCAACAAATATCTAGAAATGGCTTTGGAGCCCAGTCCAGGTATTCATAAATAAATAAAAAATAAAAACCAAAGCAATTTGAAGACTGAATTGTAAACTGGTATAGAACAAACCACTCACTGTGTCCTTACCCTATTAAAGTGATTTAATTTAGCCAGTTGTTTTGATCAAAACTTTGATGGAATAAGAGATGGCCTCAGCTGTCTTTGTGTTGTCAAACAGGAACCAAGTTTGAGAACTGAATATTTTTCTCATACATGGTACTACACTGGAGTTTTTTTCTTAATTTACCTCCCTCTCCCACATATTCAAAGCAGCTAAAAGCTCTTCCTTTTTCTCCTCACTGAATTCTTGCTGCCCATGTTTCTAAGACAAACCTCACATAACAATGATGTACCTACCAGTCTGTTGACTTGTCCGTGTTCTTTTATAGGTCAGTGATCTTTGCAGAGTTGAACCTGATGAATTAGGAGACTGCCATTTACTGCTGGAAAGGTTTGTGCCAAGTTGGATGTGTAGAAAGGCTTAAAATTTTCAGTCACGCAGGTGTAACAGCTCCAGTCCTCACCTCCCAACCATCTTTTTCCTCCTCTCCTCCACCCTCTACCTGCAGGGCAACATCATCTCTCTAACTTTTGGGTTTTTTCCAGTAAGAAATCGCATAGCTACTTTCTGTAAACTGATTTGACAGAATATATCAATCCCTACTTTTTGCCTTTCTCTTTAAGAAAATTTGCCTCGCTCTGTAGTAAGTTTCATGGCTGCTTCTTTTCTCAACTGCATTTGTGTTATATGAAGTGGATGAGGATATATTACCCCTCCCTGAGATAAGAGAAAAACAGGTAATTTCATATTCTTTCCCTTTTTGTTCACATTATGTTACCAAACTACTGTTTTTTATAGCTCTTTTGTGTGCTACCCTCAGAACTATAAGCACCCCTGTTATGAAATTAAACACTGTACATCCACAGTTAGTAATGTCTGAACCACAAAAGTCCAGGATAAACTTTCGTCTTTGCCACACACTTGTACTGGACCAACATGGATTCTTGCTTTCCTGTCTTGAACCCTTAGGGTATCATCATGTATCAACTTTTCTAGTAATAGAATTGTTTGTAAAATAAATCCAGATTGAAGTTTTACGACCAGGAGAGATAAGAGTAGCGTGTCAGTTTTGTGTGTGAATGTGGTATGAAATTACAAACTAATACTTCTATAAACACAGACCATTGCAAGAGGGACAAGAGGGGATAGTGTGGTGGATTTCCACAGTGAAGCTCTGCCCTGTGATTAAGGACTTCTATAAGATTAACATTTCGCACTGTAACTGTGAAAACAGGTTATGTCTAAGCTGGTTTGGGGATCTGGAGTATGGTGTATCTGACAGGATATGAGTTCTTCTCCAAAGTTCACCTTCCATCGTGAACAACCTTCCCAAACACAGGCACTGAACTACTTGGGGACACTGCAAAGAGCTTTAATCGACTTTAGGAACATCACTGCAATTTCAGGTTGTGCTGAAGCAATTTTATTTTATGCATCATTTGCTGTGGTTAACAGGCACCACACTCGACCTGCCTAACAATATAAACAAGAAACTTTCCTTGCTGATCCAGAGCTGAATTCTAGGTACTTTGCCAAGACATTCACCCCCCATCAAACAGAATGTTCTTTTCAGAATGATAAATGCTTATCTTTTTCTCCATCAGCATGTCATACTTGAAGAAAAAAAAAAAAAAACTAAACCAAAACCAAAAAACAAAACAGGTTGTTTTCCAGGAAAGTTAATGTTTCTACCTGTCAACCTTGAAGGTGACTCTTTTTAAGGTTATATTAGTCTCTTTCAAAACTCCTGTGATGGGACAAAAGCCAAGCAATAAAAACACCAAAGACTATATCTCCTAGTATGTGCTAACTACTTACAGGTCTAAAGATCTTACAAATGTCTTATTCTTGCATGCTAAAAGAGGAAAAGGTCTGAAATGTAAGACATATCATTTGTTGCTAAAGATAGAATTTGAGATTTATCTTTTCTTTTGTGGTTTACTTATCGTCTTTAT
>VXBJ01002301.1:141150-158479 GCA_013400055.1 Nycticryphes semicollaris
TGAGGACAAAAGGCTGTTTACGAGGGAAACTTTGCTTGAAAATTAAATCTTATGTATGTGCCTATAGGGGAAATATATGTGATTATACATCATATTTTATGCAAATATTCACTGAAATTTTTTTTTGTCACAGTACACAAAGAATTACAGGAAAGTTGTATTATTTTCAAAAATATTATTTCAAAAGAAATAAGCAAAAAGACATGTCTTATATTTTTCAGTAAGCAGGGAGAATTTTCTGCACTCTACAGTCAGTGCATCCAACCTTCAAGGGTGAATGTCCTTGCTTTGAGCACTAAAAATTAGCTTTAAACTTTGTACAAATGGCTGGTGTGGGATACTCCTATACCTAAAGGGAGCTTTCACGTGACTGGACAGCTGCTATGGCAGAACTTTGCTTTTCATTTTCTTAGTATATGAAGTGTAAAGAAAAAATTAAGTAATTTATGTGTAGCCTGCGGTCAGCCTAAAGAGAGATCTTCCATAATTCAATAGCAATCTGTTAGTTAGCATTGGTTACATCTCATATCAGCTTTTGTGGTATTTTTGATGGCCCTAAGATTGGGCAAATGATAAGACAGTAAGATATGAAGTGTGCTTTATCCACTGCACAAAATCATCTTTGCTTCAATATATATTTTTTCATGATTTTGTGATTAAACCATCACTCTGGAGGAGTTTCCCACCAATTTTCAGCTGTAATTATTCTTTGATGTTTTCTCCCCTGCAGCTTTTAAATATTTTTTATAGGCTCGAGTAATTATATTTATTAAAATTATATACAAATTATGTAGACTGTTTAGTGCATATTAAAATTAATTTATCTCAATACCTTGTCAATCTACTGGCTTATATTTCTGTACATAATCACAAATAATTGTTATGCTTAGAGGTGGCCAACATACAGTATATATTAAAATACACTTGGATTTTTGAAAGATTAGATAACATGCTTAAATCAGGCAGATTACTGAGATCACGTAGTCAGGAGTTCTACATGCTCTTTTTGACTGAAGCAGTTTTTTAGTCACTTCTCAGAAAGATATGAACTACTGATCAAAGTTAGATTTATGTGAGTAAACTCCACCACAGAACAAATAGTGCTGAATAAACAGATAGATCTGGACAATTAATTTTATGACTTTTGTGACTGTGAGGCACAAAAATGTTGGATCTTGCCCAAATTTCTCATACTGAATTGTTAAAACAATCCTTACAGTTTGGAGATCATACATGAGCAACCAAACCTAAATTCCCCCAGGGAATAAACTGGGACCTCTTGACTGCCATTTCACTTTTCTCAATTCATACAAATAAGTAGAAGAACACAGTGGCACAATATACCTTCATGCCTGCATTGTGGGGCTTGTCTAGCTAAGGGCTTCAGTCTACGTTGGGAATGGCCCGTGTGCCTCTCCCAACAACTGCTGAACTTACCTACAGCTTTAAAAATGGGCAGAAAAGTAGTGTACATATCTTTCCCTAAGGAAGCCTTTCACACCAACCGACATACAGATGCCTTCAGCTGAACTGAGCTACTGTGAAATTACTTCAGTAGTTAAATGGAAAGCAAATAAAATAAGTGGACTTTGAAACATCACAATGAAAAAACATTGGGGTGAACTGTCAAGAAAAACACTGGAAGTATTGTTTTTAAATGAAAACAAAACAAACAAGGAAAAGTAATAATAAAAGAACATTTAATATGTAACATAAAAATGCAAAAAAGTACGACTTTTTACGTGAGAATAATTGTATGCATGGCTGCAAAAGTTCCAGTGATCAAAAATAATTGAGGTTTATACTGAAACCATAGACTAGAGACAACTTTAAAGAATGTTGTTTAGTAAGATGGGAAGCAGCACTTTGTAATGTTAGACCTCAATCAGCATGACTTGTTTTAAATTACTACATGAATTTAATCATATTACTTCAATGAATATTTATTCGTTTCAAATGTATTTTTCATTAACTAAACAGACACAAATTTCCATTACTTGTTATGGTAAAAGAAGAAAGAAAGTAAAACTCTTTACTGAATTCCAGATAATAACTAATTTGTTGTCTCAAGTTGGCTAAGTCTTAGTGATAAAAAACATAAAAGCATTTTTTCATTTTGAAGTACTCATAGAGAATTGTTGAGTCTCCAAAGTAATTAAAGAAAAAACATTAAAATTACATGAACCCAGAGTAAAGGACCTGTATATGTTCTTTACTTCAATGTGGTGTAACATTTGGGAGCAAGTCTCTTCAATAATCATAAAAAATCATGGCAGAGGAAGCAACCACTTATTAGGTTAAGGATGAGGTAAAAAAAATTTTTCATTCATGATCATTTGGCAATTATATAACCACCTCCCAAGGGACAAAGGAGGGATGGGAAATGTTATAAATAATTACATACATAAACAGCACCCATCATTTAGTGGAGGTTTGGCTCATACCTTGTGCCTTTTTTTCTGTACCAAAACTGAGCTCTCCTCTTTACAGCTGGATGTAGAAGATTCTTGTAACAAGACCATACAGACATACCAGAAATACATCATAGATTTAGTTAAATTGCTTACTATTATGTAGGAAGTTTTCCTTGGAGGGGAAAAAAAAAATCAATATCTGGCCAGTAGGCAGGTGCCAAAAATGACATCATTTAGGTCATCCTTTTAAGGAAATTGATTTATTCTAAGTGTTCTTTTTTTCCACTGCATTTTGCCAGTAAACTCTCATGAAAAAGGAGTTTCAGAAGATAATTATTTCTCATTGAACAGCAGAATTGACTTACAACTGTCTGGCCGCTTTACATACAATTTTAGAATTATTTGCCCACAGAATACCATTTGCAAATCCTGTACAGAACTCACCACTTTTGGCTCTCTTTCCTAGAGAAAAACAAAAAATCGGGCCTTAGTTATCTGTTAAGTGATACAACTTTGCCACAAAAATTATTTCTTCCATTTATCTGCGTGAAAAGTAGATATTTTAAAACTAGAGGTTAGGAAGATATAAAAGCCTTTAGTCAGACTTGAATCCCGAGTACAAAATTGTAAGATTATGAACACATCAGAACAATGAGACAAGCCCGTCTCTCTGTAGTTTTGAAAACTTGCACACAGAAGACCACAGTTTTAGCAATCATTAAAGCCAAGCAATCAGGCTGAAATGAAAACAATATTTTCCAAGTCAAAGTCCCTTCCTGATAACAACCTGCTTGCAAACCTCTAGTTTCAACAGGATAGAAGTGTAAAGTAATATTTGATGATTATTGATATTGTCATATATGTCCCCCACTGTCCCAAGGGAAGCACAGAAAATGCCATTGCTTATTCCTGCTTTCTCAAAGCCATCACATTTCAGCTGGTCAGCAAACAAAGATGCTTTGTTTTCTGATGTGTCATTGTTTTACAGTGCAGCAGTTTACTATTCTGGAAATATTTTATCTCTTCAGTAGCTAAGCTGTGTCATATTTAATATATGCTGTAAGAATATCTGATGAGATTTACAGTAAAAATAGTGGGAAATTTTCTCCTCTCCTGTCAGCTTAGAAACAATTAACCACTTATTTAAAAAAACCACAGTGTCTGGAAAAGAAAAGGTTCTACATTTCAACTATAAATGTTAAAAATTAATTGTAAAATTAAAGCAATAACACTTTTGACTATAACCCTGAAACCAGTATGGATTAATGTGGTTCTGTTATACATTTTGTAAAAAAGACAATATGAAAGCAAAACACTTTATTATGACAGATCATCCGTAGTTAAGAATAATAATTTTTCATTACAAGATTTTGGTTTTAACGTCTTAAAAATATTCCATGGAGATCTATTTATTTATTTTTTTTGGTCTCAAACAGAATATTTGCAAATATTTGCAAAGACCAGTTCAATGAAGTTTCAGACCTTACTGGAAAAAACATTATGATAAGCTGAGTGGTTTCATCAGTTTTGATTTTTCTTGCATTCATGAATACTGAATTAGGAACTTGACATTTGACAGAAGCCAGTTTTAAGGAAAACTGCCACAAAATAAGACTGTGCTTAACATCTAGAAGTTACTCTTAAGAGGTTTATGAACCTCATTTTCACAAAGCCTGCTCATAACCTCTTTGTGTGTTGCCAGTGCTACAAATTTGGTTTACAGATTTTTTTTTACACATCAACTGCATTTGACGTGATCTGCAATATCACTCAAACTTTGAAATTGCCAACCCAAGCATTTTTCACTGACTGCTAGTGGAAGTTAACCCTCCCAGGCTGCTTCCTATGGTAATTTTGTGAAGACTTTCTGCCTGGAGTGCATCTGATTAGTTGAAAGATCTTAAAAACTGACACAGTTAATTCCAGTGAAATTGTTAGTGAGGAACCTAAACAAGCAAAAAGCTCAAAAGACAATCTGAAGGCGAGGAGGAACAGTGAGAATTAGCTTCTGCAAAATCAGAACACAATTCTGCAGCCTTGCTGAAGCTTGCAGATGCCTTCAAATAGCACTGAGGAGCCTATTGTCTTTTTCAGGCATTTTAAAATATAACTAGAATTATAAATGAACTCCTATTATTAGACCAGAGAAAAATGGTGGGAAAAAGAAGTCGCATGTGGGCAGAAAGTACCATTTACCAGGGAAACTATAAATATTGACATCCAGTCTCAGTATGTGCTTTTCTTCTTCAGGAGGAAACAAAGAAACAGCGGGATAATTCAAAATCTAGAGATATTGAGGTTATTTTCACTGAAGCAGCCTTCTATTCAGTCAACCCAAGTGAGGAAAAAAATTCTGAGGTTTGGAATAAAGGCAGTGATAATTTTGCTAATTTTGTGATGAAGAACAACAAGGCAAAAACCAACCAACCAACCAAACAAACAAAAAAACAACAACCACCAAACCACAGATCTGTTTCATAATACAGTCTAGATTAATAGCATACTCCATACTGAAATTGGGGATTTGTGACTTTCCTCTTCTTTCTTTTTTCACAAAAGTTGGACCCTAAACCAGAATCTCAGCTGATTTCCACTGGTGATCCTTGCCTTACTTGAGCGTCATATGGGAGAGCCCCTCCATCTCTTCCAGGACTGGCTGCTCACATGCTCTCATCTCATTCTAGGAGGTGTGGGCAGCTGAAATGACCCAGGGTGTCTGGGAATCATCTATAGGATAACCTGGCTGTGATCAGAGGTCACCTGCATATTCATGTTCTGGTGTCTTGTGAGATTCTCCTAGCAGAAAGGTCATTACCTTTGGTTGATGGTTAGCTGCTGTGGCCAGATGAGCTGAGTTCACTGTGCTTACTCCACTTTTTGCTCTGCATTGTTATTTTCTTCAATAATATCTTCTCACACAGAAAGCTTTTCTGTTTTAAAAGTTTTAAGGATTTTTAGCAAATCATAGGAATCTCAAGGTTAATTCCCTTACCTGCTTACACATATTTTATAATAATTATGGAAATTAAATATGAATTTCAGTGATAATTATCTCATTAAATTGTTTTTATCCTAGAGAAAAGAAATAGAATTATTTCCATCTACCAAAAAGAAAAAAAAGTATTAAAAACATTTCAAGTATTGACCCTTTTCTTCCTTTTATGCAAAGGATTAAAAAAATCATTGTGGCTATTCATAAGTTCTAAGAGTAAAGTACTCTCTTGAACAAGCCATCAGCATTGACCTAAGGACTTTGGAATACAGAAGAAACAGCAATTTAAGCTGCAATTTCCCCTGAAGAAGAAATAAAAATTATTATGTCAAGCCTAGAGACAGACAGAGGAAGAAAATTTAGAGGTATGTTAACAATATATGTGCACTTCTCTGATCCAAGATAGTTTAGTAGACGTTATTAGTGCATATGTCCAGTTCCTCCTGTCTAGAGTCAGGATAAGTGTAAGGTATAGGATTTCTTTTTAGTTATCAAGATACTGCATGTCTTCTGCAAATTTGTAGCATAAAACTCCTGTACGTCTCTGAATTGCACAGTGAATATACCTGGATCCAGCACCAGGTATTGATTTAGTTGGTAAAATCTACCATGCCTGCCAATAAACTGCAACAAAATGAACTGTAGAGCATTATGGAGAGAGATAAGGAAAAAGAGAATTGTGAAATTTCTAACAGAACTTGTTAAGCGCCATCCAGCATTTCAGAACTGTGGAACAAAAATATCTATTTTCAACACTTCATTGGAAACTACCTTCAAATACAGAGAGGTGAACTTAATCTCAGCTAAATTTTCATTTAATCTTTGGAGTCAAGCTATAATCATGCTGATTAATTTAAAATTGAATCTCTAGACCATCAAACTGGAAATACTTCATCAGGAAAGGGAGTTTCTGACTACAGAAACGGCTCAAAACTTTCTAAAAAATCCTAAATAACTAACAAGTCACAATTTTTATATGCATACTGTGAATAAACAGGGGAGTCATTTCCTACTAAGTCAAGTAGTTATTTGTAAAGGGGTTTTGTGGTTTATATACCACGTTTTACTTTTTCTGTACCAGTAATGCAAACAATAATCATGTTGACAAGTAAAATAAAATAAAATAAAATATTTTAAAATTAATAATATTTAAAATTATGTCTGAAATTAAATTGTTCATTATCTCTTACTTTATGACATGACCAAAGTATCCTAATCACAGCCTTTTTGTTGAAGTCCCTTGTGACTTGTTAAATTAAGGATTTGTTGGCTCTACGAAGACATTGAGTATAGCAAAAGCATGGAATAAATTCAAGAAAAAGAAGATTAAATGAAAATTAATGTGTTGTCTGTGGGGAATATTTGGTCACTCTTAACACTCATGGACATACAATATGAAATGTTTTAAATAAATTCATGCCTACAGAGATTTGCCCTCCCCTGGGAAGTGAAACATGCACATAAAGACACACGAGTCTATACACTGCACTCCCTCACGCATCTGTAATGCCTATATCTCATGTCAATCTAAATAATTGTAGGGTTAGTTTACTGGGTATCTGGTCCCTTGACTGTTATTAATTTGTAAGTTCTGAAAAGTAAGGTGAAGATTGTGAATTTTCCAAACAGATTCCCCGGACAGTTACAGTTAAAAGCAACTCCACTAGTAGATGACTGAAAACTAGACTTGCTTAGTTAGGGCACAGAAGAAAGCTGATCACACCTTTAAAAATTAGAAGAACAGGAGTTTATGGGGCAAAAATGTATATGATTCTTTTGGTAATACAAGGCATTTTAAAGGGACTTCGTTTAAAAAAGAAACTAACAGCCTAAATCAAAAGTTGTGTTCCTGAATCAGATGGAAATTTTTGCTAAAATATTGTGGTATTTATTTTATTTCTCCATCTCAACTCTCTTCTGACTATTTCTTCTAACTTTTAGAACAAAATAATAAAGTGGACTTCATGTTCTCTCTTTTTGTTCTCTCCTTGAAGCCCAACTGTGCTTTATCAGAAGTTGTCTGAAATTCTAAATCGCCTTGTTCCAGAGGTTGTAGTTTTACCTCAGATAAGCATTATGTTTCAATGTTTCAATGGGATTATATTTATGATTTCTTGAAATATAAAAAGAGGTACGCCAGGAGCAAGACTTCCTTGACCTTTGTCATTGCTGTGAGGATGGTCAACTCCAGAAGGAATTCCGCCTCTACCAGGCTTGAAATTAAGTAATATTAAAAAAAAAAAAAAAAAAAAAAAAAACAAAATCCCATACTTGATTAAATACCACAGAATTTCCAATAAGTTTCATATAAACTAGTTTAATGTAAGGCTGTTTTTTTGTGACCTACATTGATCTTAGCCGTTTAATCCTCCTATTTCCCTCAGCCATTCCTTATTGAAAACAGGTTTTCCCTCAAAATAAATGGAAAATGGCACTTCTCTTGTTTTCCAAAGTGTTATACTGGAAATTGTGCTGCCCAGTGCTATTGGATGGCAGGGGGGCACTCAAATGTTTCTCAGAGGTTTAATTAGAAAATACACTACAGCGAGAAGGTGTTGTCTTCCCTGGCTTGGTGACCCTTTGAATCTATGGATGAGATGGTCTACCTGGCTCTGTTGGCTCTTGGAAGACGTATAAGGGTGAATGATGTCTGCCAAGAAACTTTTGCATTTTCTCTCACTGTATATTACATACTGAACAACTATTTCCATGATGAAATACTCAGTGCCTGAAAGCTCGGTGATGTAAGACCAAAGAAGTTTCTGCCAGTTACAAGAATGAATGAGTCTTGGAAGATCTGCCTTGTAACATAAGTGAGAAGCAGGAAGGGAGGTGATCAAGTGGAGTGTGAGATCAATGCAGATGGGAGAGAACTGTAGGTGCATTTCTCAACTACTCCGTGGGACATATGGGGGATTGTCAGTCCTATCTCCACAGCATGATTACAGAACCCAACGTGAATTTCATGCACGTTCTCTCATGGGGATTAAGGAGCATAAACTGATAAGTTTTTCATTAAATCTATGTGTCAAAAAAAAAAAAAAAAAGAACAAGTCTCTGCTTTTTCTCTGNCTCTGCTTCTTCTCTGGCAATCCACAGTAAAGGCAAAATTTTCAAGTAAAACTGACTTTCTACTGGTAATAATTAGTATACTAGGAAAAATAAATATTTGTTGAGAAAGTAAGAAATTAGTTGCTCCTTCCAGCTATTCAGCCTTAGAAAGAGCTGGCGCAAGAGAAAGAAATAGTGCCTTGGAGTGTAATTGCCTGGCATTTGTAGCTTGTCTTGAGAACCATGTTAGCTGTAATTGGAGAAGCTATTGATTTTGCAAAGACACAGTGTTGCATTATATTTGAAGATTTAAAATGATCTGACCATTAAAACAGCTGGCGCTACCCGAATTGTTCTGCAGACCGAAATCTGCATTGATTCTAACAACATTTTGTTACCCAGCAGGCTATGTAGTTAAAGAAAGATATTTGCGTAATCTGTTTTGGAGAAAGAATTGCACTATATGCTAACGATTTTTTGGTCTTACATAGAGTTTATCTGTGATAAATATTCAATATTTAACTTACATACATTCAAAGTTATCTGGATTAAATACACAGATTTATTTTATCATACTTATGACTGAGCCTCCTTTTTCTCCTCATGACAGAATGTTTTTTTTCCTCTAGAGAAAATGAAAAAAAAACTTGTGTGAATAATGTGTTTAGACACCAAAGATCTTACTGTGGCAAGCTCTCTTGTCTCAAAAAAACATATGAAGCATATATACTGATTATATAAATTAGGATCTGTTTTAGTATTTGGCACTGCAATATTCACTGGAGGAAGCCATTACTAAGCCCAAATGAAGGAAGTCAGATTTTTATGTACAAACATTTTTTACCAATACATATTTTGATACTTTTTAATAGCAAAATCACACTAGGGAAAAAAATAATAATTCAAGAACTGCTTCAAATCAGCCTGTGGCAAAAAATTGCAAGCAAATAAAGCAATATATGTTAAAATTTAATTAAAATCTATCTGTTATAAAATGTTACATTACTGCTCAATTTTAAAAGAACGGTTGCTTTTCAAAAAACCACAAACATAAAACCCAGGTCTCGTATATTAATTTCAACTCATGGTAATGAATCTTATAAACATTTCCTATTTCGCATAATGGATAGTCAATGCTATCATTTGGGGATACTGGTTAAATGTAAACACCACCTTCTCTATTATAAAAAAAGTGGGGTTTATACTTAATATTACTTATTGAGTATAATTCAGTGCATATTTATTAAAAGACTGTGAAGCTAAAAATTTACTTTCTACTTCATTTTTATCTCATAGTTTAGAAATCTTCTCAGTCTAAAGAAAGAACAATTGAAATTAGTGAAAGAGCAAATACAAAAGGTTTAATCACAAATTGAACCTGAAGCCTTTTTTAAAATATTAACAAATATTTTTGGGTTTTCTCATACTTCCAAGTTGTATCTTTTTCAAACAGCTATTGAATTGGAGGATAAGGATGCTTTGAGGTGCAAGTTTTCCATTATACTTTACATTAGAAGGTGTAGAATAGTGAAAAAAAAAAAGAAGAAAAAAAGTATTAAAATTGAGTGATCTGCACTCTTATGTAGGAAACTATAGTATGTTTTGATACTCAATTTTAATGTGCTGAAACGATACACAAGACCTGAATTGTATTCTATATCCTATTCTGAACTGTAAGTGGGGTGACAAGAAACAATTTTGGCAGAAGGAAACTAGACAAGCTAAGTTTGACCACGTGGTTGTGCTTCTAAATAGACAAATTATTAAATTAATAAATAAGCCTGAGCATGCCAAGCATGAAATATTTTGTTGGCACAGTGCATCAGAAGTAAATGGAGCCCAAGGGGTGAGCTACAAGGGATGAAAGGGTGCCCCTCTGATTTGGATGGGTATTCACCTTTAGCAGGTAGCCCACCTGCTCTTTCAGCCTCAGTGGCTGCCAGCATCCCACGCTTTGCTGTAGAGCAAACACAACTTTCCCGTATACCTCCCACCACTGCAGACTGCAGCAGTAATCAGTTTACTATACTAATTTAGGAAAGATCTGAAAAACCATTGACCATACTTTGGCATCTGATTAACAATTCACCTCTGACATAATCGCTGCAGGTACTACAGGTGGCTAAATATTGCACGTAACACAGCCTATATATGGAATTTAGTTATAAACTCAAAAATTTTACTTCTTTATTCTCCAGACGTCCAACAGAGAACATAAGAGGAAAGAGGATATTGATGCTACAGTAGAATGGTCTTTGATATGCCCTAATACAGCTGTTCATACAGCTTTCAGTGCACAAGAGGGAAGTCATCACAAAGGACATGGGACCTCCATGCAATTTACGACTTAGTCCAAAACACCAGTGACTTTTATTCTTTTAAATCTCTCTAAGTTGGTTTTTTAAAATGTCCTTTAATTTTTCATCTTCTGTAGTTGGCAGCAGCTTTGATTATCTATTATTTGTTTAAGGCTCTTGGCAGCAGGTATGCATGACATATTTGCTCTCCATTTATTTCCCTTGAAAGAGTCTTTTGGATCAATATATTGTGTTTTGCTTTCAGTTTCGAACTGGAAAAATATTGGAGAATGCATTTTATTTGCAAAAACACCCTCAAAACCTTAGACACTTGGGTTCTGACAGTTATACTGGTGCACTAGGGTACTGGGATGCTTAGCTTATTAAGAAATACTGAAAATTTCTTTTCACAGTAACTTAAAAAACAAATAATTAAAGTGACACTCTTCTCACTCATATCTATTGTTTATTCCTTCTTCTATGCCAGTTGCACAGGATTTTAAGTTCAGCATTAGAACAGAGAGGACAAACAGAAATAACCTTCTATTCTGTATATTAAGCTGACATTAGATGACAATAGTTGAAAAACAAAAGCAAAACTGTAAACCAAAACATACACATCCAACTTAATGTCTGCTCCAGTTAAAACACAGGTAAGTATGACAATGTTTCTTCGGTGACAACAGATAAAAAAGAAATTCTAACTTCCAAGATCATGTGATGAAGCAGGGGAAGAAACACACCATGTATGAGATAGAGGCGCTTGATCAAGACAAGAGAAGAGGAAATGTGCTGCACCATAGGCAGGAAAAATCAGTGGGTTAAGTTTTTAATATGAGCGCCTGCTCCCACAATACTTATTACTTGGAAATGATGGGAATTAACTCAGATATCAAGTATTTATAAAGGAAATGCCTAAGTGGGGTTCTGGTTTCCTTTTTTGCATCTAGATTTTGTAATATTTCACAAAATCTGTGGAAATTATTGTAGGGATGGGTTCTGCTAGCCTTCACCTTTTCTTTGAGAAGAAACCTACTCCTTCAGTAGTTCAGCTGAATTCAATACAGCTATTTGTGAAATCAAATAATTCTCAGTGTGAATCAATGTGAGACGTTCTGGCTTAAGAAGAAAACAAGCTATAAATCATGGCAGATGATCTCATTAGAAATCAAACTCTAACTGCTGTGTAACAGAATGATTACAACAGAGAGAAAATAAGGAAGGGGGAGGATCATAAAAGATGCTGAATAGGAACTTTTCAAAATCTAGTAAACAAAAGCAGGTGACTCAAAAATCAGCATGCTGCTCTTGTAGGTAGCAGATTACTCTATGAATTTGGCTGGCAGGAATTTTGAAAGAAGTCTTGTATTTTGCTTAGTATATGGTCCTAAGAACTCACCACTGTGCCTTTAAGTTTCCATTTATTTGGAAAAAATACATGCTACCGATATTTATTGGGGTTATTTTCATGTCCTGGTTGCCAAGACAGGTGTGGTCACTGAAGCTAGTTTTGCAGGTCAGGATTAGTCACTGGAAAATTATATATTTTACCCAGAACACAGTTTATTGGATATCAGAACGTATGTTACCAAAAGCTGGGGTACTGTGACACATAATCATCTAGAAGGAGGAGAACCATTATAAAAAATAGTAGTGCATAAAGGACCGGACAACAGCTGTCAACAAAGGTACATTTACTGATAAATCAGACAGCCTATTTTCAGAGATATACTGAAGCATTAGAAAGTAATTTAAGCAGTCAGTGAACTGCATTAAGTGCTGGAACAAATTATTTAGCATTTCAAGCCCCCATAAAAACTTTGGATTTGATTCTCAGTGAAAAAAACCCTATAATTTTAATAGTCTGAGCCAAACCCTGCTAAATTGAATGGGAGACTTTCAACTCATTTCAGGGAACTTGGGTTTAGATTTGAAATAAGCTGCTTTGGTGGTACCTTTTTTTTTTTTTTCCACATCACCACCTCAAGAATTGAAAACATCCCTCTTAAGGAAAAGCTTTCCACATTAACCAGGTAAGCCCAGACTGCTTAAAAAATATACTTAGACTGGGACATAGCTGATCCTGTCATGTGAGACTGGGGACTACTTAACTACTTGTGGGTTAAAATTCATTTCCAACCATCTGTGCCAGAAGGATCAGGCACAGAAACATGTAAACATGTTACCTTGCAGTAATTTTTTAAAGCCATGGTAGTTTGATAACATCTCAAACTGGGAGAAAATCACTTCAGATGGCATTGTGGAGAATTTTACCTTGGACAGGAAAAAGTACAACTTTTATAATTTTTAGTAAAAGAAGATATGGATTTGGATCCTCCAGTCTTTTCCTGTGTGCGGCAGAGATCACTTCTTTTTTTATAAAGTTACAGGAAACTTAACCTTTAAAATCCCCCCTCCCACCACCCGCAATAAACAGCCAGCATGATAAAGTGAGTAAGCAAGAAACATTAAATTATTTCCAGGATGCAAACTTTCTGTCATTGAAAAATGCATTTGCAAAAATACTGTTCCCAAGGAAGTCACCCTTGTGGACTCATATGCAGAATTATTTAGCAGACATCCCATAGGAATTTACCTTCACTCTGTGCCTGTGACAGCAACTTTACTTGTATACATTTTTCCTGCAACCGAGGCTGGCGATAGATTCTGAGTCAGCATAACAATGGAAACCCAGGTTTATGCTACACATCACAGACTGGTTTAACAAGGCCAAGGGTACTTCACCCTTGTTTTTCTACTTATTTTAAAATGCCTTGCAGATAAGAAACATTTGATCTGTGCTTTATGGGATTATTCAGCTCCTGAATACCGTGTTGGGGAGAGGACTTTTGTTGTTGCTGGTTTTTGGGAGGTTTTTTGTTGGGTTGTTGTTTTTTTTTTTCTTGGCGAGGCAGCATCAAAATAAAATTGAAACACAAACAGGAATTTCAGATCAGATGCACATTTTAACAGATAGCCTTGCAAAAGTACACTAAGGATAACAGCTTTTGCTGTTTGCCTCAGTGCTGCTCAGAGGCACATCATAAATTCTTGACTTCTGCCAAGCACAGAGAATTTTCCAGCAGCAGCTCGCAAGAAATATGCCAAGGCCAGGGGCATTGGAGTACAAGGAAAATGAACATTTTAATAAAGAATAGGTTAGCCAATACTTCCATTGGTAACTATAATAAAATATGAGGAGTCATTTTGCTGCTAGGACTGCTGAATGAACGTTCAATTTACTTTGTCTACTGTGTAAAATCATTAAGGCAATGACATAGAACTATAATTTTTTCCAATGGCTATTTTCTCATTCCTTGTAAACTCTACATGTGTTTTAAAAAACAGTGTACATATTCCTGTTCTGAGGGGCAACCTATTCAGATCACACCAGAAAGATTCATTAATACTATTCATGCTTCCAAAATATACTTTTAGTGATTTCAGTATGAGAGATACATGGCAAATATATAGAAAAATTACATAAATTAGAGCATTATATACATCAAACTTAAAAAAAAGAAAAACCTCTTATCCTGAAATTTCACAGCTTCAAGGCTAGGAAAATGCTTCCTGGACTTTTATGCTTTTTTAATTCTCAACAATGAATACTTACTGAACTACTCTTTGATCTTCCACCAAAACTTTACAAAAAAATTTATCCTCACTAATCAGTAAAGACTATAGACCATGAAACTTAAAGACTGTAATTTCTCAAAACTACACATGTGGAGAAGAATCAGAGGGACATTAACAGACTTGACAGAAGTTAACAGGTGAGATTGTGCCCAGCCTATTTGCAGAGTGGAAGCAAAATGTAGGGGCAAAATTTCAGTCCTTTTGAAAATCTAAAAGCATTTCACATTTTCTGATTCTTGAAGTTACAAACTAAACTGCAGTCCAGACGCCTTTTCTTTTTTTTTTTTTCTCTCTCCTTGGTTGTGCCTATAAGAGTTGCCACCTTTGAGCAGCCTTTATAACTGGGAAAAAAAATTAGACACCAGAGCAACAGAAAACAAGCATCTGTTGTCTTTTCTCAGTATCTGTTTCTGAAACTCTTCTTTGCTCTTCTTCTTTGCTTAGGCGAGCGTTCCTTTTAAATACAACATAAAACTGCAAAGTGGGCTGTAAATTAACTAGCCATCGTGGCAAACCTGTAACAGTCCTTTACAGGATAAAGTAAGAGCTGTTTAATTGTATGCAGTGAATACAACGACATCAATAATTTATAGCAAGTAGTTAGCTCAATAGACTTTGTCTTTTATGCTCATGAGGTGTGTCATGTAGAGGTTCATGGCAAGTATTCTTCATGCTGGATTTTAGTGCATCATTATTAGCAGCAGAAAGTGTTTCATGCAAATACATGGTGCCTCACACTGAAAGGTCTAGATGTGCTTTTTTTATTCCTTTCCTTGTATCTCAGCTGGTGATCTGAACCATGTGGCTCCTTGAAGGGGGAAGCATCACTCATATAGCAGTCAGAAAAAACATTCCAACAGCAGCTCACACACTGCAGCTTTACATCTCCATATGAGACATAACTATTTAGGAAATTAAAGTTGAACCCACTGGGTAATACATTAGAAATCTTATTTTTTCAGAGTCACTTTATCTCACAGTCTCTGTGGAAATGCTTCAAGAATATTTTCACAGGAACAGCATCAGGCCATTGGACAGAGATAGGTTAGACCATCAATGCACGCTGAGCTTTCTCAGGGCCATTGCACAGGAAGCAATACTAAATGCTGTGATGGAGAACAACGGTTTGTTTTAATCTTCATTTCACATAGTATAAGTTTTTCCAGTGTAGAGTCTTGTTTCTTGGTATCCAGGCTGAGCTAGACATTATCTTGATGACCACGGTAGGAACACTCCTGTGAATAATATCTTAATTGCACAAAAATGGTCATTTATATTTAGACAAGTGTTGATTTCAACGTGTGTGTCCTCTTTTAAATACAATTTGTTTGGGTTTTAATACACAATTAAAAATTAACAGTACTGCAGATGGGCTTTTGACCTCCAAGTGTGAGCTTTTGTCGTGCTTGATTCAGGATGCTTGATTCAGGATCAAGAGACGCTATGCTAAAAGCTAAGAACCAGATGTCTCTTTGCTGGTAACAGGGAAGACAGATGCCTCTAAACTCTACAAAATGGTTTGTTGCTGATGCCAACACAATACTGGCAATTTTAGAGGCTTTCTTTCTATGAAATAATGCAAAAATATTGTTTCTGTAAAATGAGTAAATGCAACAGTCTTCAGTTTATAGAGCACTGTTTCCAGACACAGCAGAAATCTCTGTTACTGGTCATTAACAAATGTTGTGTTCTACTGGTAAAGATGCCAAGTAAAAATAATTATACTATACCTGAGAAGGAAGACATTTATTATATTAAAGAAAGAAATAACACTTTTCAAGTTTGATTTCTTCTTTCCCGCTTTATATGGAACTTGTGTCTGTAAACTTCACTTCTTTGGCCTTTGACACTTTTTAGTATAGATTTAAAGAAATGATAAATATATTCTATGACATATGACCGTAGGCTTTTATTTAATAAACAAAATGAAAAAAAAATGCTCCTCAGTAGCTGTGCAGAAAAAGTGACACTGGCAGCTTTTAATAAAATGGTATTCAGGAAACCTCACCTCAGGCGAAACAATGTACATCTTGTTACTATGCAATAGTGCAAACATCTTCCTACAAAAATGATTCTTCTTCACCTTCACTAGTCCTCTGTGCTCTTTTTATGACAGGATTTGTTGAACATAACCCCAAACAATGTAGTACTTGGAGTAAATGCCATAGCCTTGACCAGAGAGACCATGAGTGGATCATGGATCCACCATGGATCATGGTGGAGTTCAGGATCTTGCAAGGAAGAGGTAGGGCAAAAAGTAGGATTACAACCCTGGACTTCAGAAGAGCTGACTTTGGCCTTTTCAAAGACCTACTTGGAAGAATCCCATGGGTTGGGGCTCTAGCAGGTATAGGGGTGCAAGAGAGATGTTTAATATTCAAGCACCACTTCCTTGAAGCTCCAGATCAGTGCATTCCTAGGAGTAAGAAATCAAGCAAAGGAAGCAGGAGACCTACTGCAATGAACAATGAGCTTCTGGAAAAACTCAAATGGAAGAAGAAAATTTACAGAAAGTGAAAAAAGGGACTAATCACTTAGGAGGCATATAGGAACACTGTTGGAGCATGCAGGGATGCAATGAGGAAGTTTAAGGCCCACTTGGAATTGACCCTGGCACAGGATTTCAAGGACAACAAGAAGGGCTTCTTCAAGTACATCAGTAAAAAAAGGAAGACTAGGAAAAACTAGGGTCCACTGTTGAATAAAACAGATGCCCTGCTGATGAAGGGTGTAAAGAAGGCGGAGATACTGAATGCCTTCTTCACTACCGTCTTTACTACTAAGGCCAACCCTCAGGAATCTCAGAACCTGGAGGTAAGAGAAAAAGTCTGAAGAAAAGAAGGCTTTTTAGTCAAGGAGGATCAGGTTAGAGATCATTTTGTCATTGGATGAAGGAATAGAGTGTATCCTCAGCAAGTTTGCTGATGACACAAAGC
>VXBJ01002301.1:169872-192362 GCA_013400055.1 Nycticryphes semicollaris
TCTTTTTCTTTATTACTTTAAAAAAAAAAAAAAAAAAGAAGAATGAAAGCTTGAATGGAAATTTCCAAGTTGCAGAAGTGACATATTTGGCATATCACATTTCAATAGTAAAAGGAGTAGAACCAAGTTAAGTAACTCTGTGGGAATACACTTCCTAGTTCTATAAAAAAAGTCATAAAAGCTTGGCTTTTACTATCCACTTGGGTGATGGTATAAAATATAGCTGTGATATCTTGGGAGTACTGCATATACTAAAGAAGATATTTGTTAAAATTAAGCTAATGTGTCACCTAGAAGAAAAAGCTCTTATTAACTGCAACAAGGTGGTATTAATCATTCAGGCTAACTTTCAAGTGCTCACACAGACATTCTAAATTTCACAGGACAAAACTTTCTGAGATTTATGATACATTTCAGTGCCTTACTAACCCAAAAGCCTGGAAAACCAAACATTGTTCCCAAATTCTGAGTGAAGAAGTGAGGGATGTTTTGGACTGCTTCAAAACATGGTCTCTCTGATGTCAAGTGACTTCATATAAATTATGGATTATATGAAAAATCAAGCACAAGGCAAATGATTGGATTGATCATTACATAGGACAAGTACAAATTATAGCTTTGTATCTTACAGAAAGACAAAAAGAACAAGTGTGAGAAAAAAGACATCAGGTTTTTCATCTAAATATGTAAAGAGGAATTGTTCATTAAGCTGTCATGAGATCCTTTTGGACAGTATCTATATTAAAGAAGAAGGAATAATATGATTAACAAGGAAACCCTCTGGCAGTATCATAGAATTATAGATTCATAGAATTATATAGTTTGGAAGGGATCCCCAAGATCATCTAGTCCAAACATCAACCTAACTCTGATAAAAACCATCACTAAACCATCTAAGCACTATGTCAACCCATCTTTTAAATACCTCCAGGGATGGTGCCTCAGCACTTCCCTGTACAGCCCACTCCAATAACACTTTCGTGCAAAAATTTTTCCTGATATCCATCCTGAACCTCCCCTGGTGCAACTTGAAGGCATTTCCTCTTGTCCACTGTCAATAGATAATGGTAGAATAAAGTCCAGAGAGTATAAAGTCCTCTTGCTTGCAACCTTTTGTCCCGCATGTCTAAAGAATGTATATTCACTTGGACAGTATTAATCTTGGTGGGGATTTAGTCATAGGCTTAGATATGTAAACTGTAGGTGACATCCTTCCAACTGTTACCATTAAAGGTATTTTTAAAAGCAGATTTTATAGATATATAAAGTAAGTTTTGTAACTTATTGGTGCTAGTCATAGCAAGAGAAAATTTTGCTTCAGATTTTTACCTGTGATGCTTTGCTAAATCCCTAGCAGTTTGACCACCATTAGCTTAGCAGTATAGTTATTAAAAAATTATTCCAATATGTAAGATATGATCTACAGTTGTTATACCACACACTATTCATTCCTGCATAAGGTACTTTGAATGAACAATTTCCTATTTGCTTGCTTGTTTTCTACATTTTATGATAGACTAGAAGACAGCTCACTGCTAAAGCCATTTTAATGACTTGCAGATTCAAACAGAACAGATCCAAAATATATATACACAATTTAGTATAAGAAAACAGGTAATTAGGATAACATCAGTGCATTTAGATGTGTTTAGATCAATTCCCTACTAAAATAAAGGAAAATTCAACCACCCAGTCACCAGACCTAAATCAGATGAAGTTTAAATATTAACTTTAATTTTTAAATTTTTTTAAAGAATTTTTTCCTTTACAATCATAGTTTTGTTTTTTTGTTGTGTTGGCAGACAGAAAGACTGGAAACTCCGCTGCTGAGGTGCGTGCTGTTCCCCCTTGTTCTATCAGGTCTTCTGTGACTGAGGAGCATGCCTGACTCTCTCACCTTTCCTGAAAAATTTCAGTTTTCGTAATGGTGATAACAAAAAACTCAGGCTCACCTTAAAGGAGAGGGTACATGTTAAAAAATCATCATTATCTATCTTGATATTGAGCATGGTTAAGTTTCAGACAGGGCTACATTTCCTTCTTCCATCACATGGAGAAATTGCAGAGTAGAGCTGAGGGCAGTGGTGAAATACTTCCCTGAAACCCTGTGTATCAGCAGGAGACCTCTAAGTTTCAGGTCTACTGAAAAAACAGTAAATAATGGACTTAGATAAATGCCCTCCTACTCAGACTGACAGAAAGTAATGAGTAACCACAGGTTATGGGATGAAAAAAGGGGAAGAAAATCACAAAGGCAGTCAGCCACTAAACTATTCCTGCCTTTGAAAATTTCAACTTGCACGTCTCAGGTCCAGCAACATCACGGTAGATTGGCTAAACCGCAGGTCATTGGGTTTTTTTCTACATGACTGATGAATGCAAAACTGAATCTTCACACCTAAGCATGTGATAAGAGAATTTCAGGGAACAATTATTTTGAAGCCAGTGCATCCAATTAGAAACTCTAATCTAGGAACCTTTTAAATGCCTTTTAATATAAAATAAACATTTCTGAATTCTGCATTTATTCTCTCAGCACCTGAAGTCAGAATACTAAAAGGCAATTATAGCAGACCAACCTAAATTACACAGATGCAAGTACTCAGCCCTGACACCAACATAGTGGATATTTGTACATATTCTTTGTGCACTAACTGATTTATATAGCATTCACCAATAACTTCTTGCACATTCTAGCTGGCAAATTTTGTCATTTGACTGTTTTTTGTACAGAAAATGGAGCCTAAATTAATTCAGGTTTCTTTGAGAACATACTGATTATTCATTTCATTACTCCAGCTCTAGTACTTGTATTTGTAAGGCTGGCAGATATCAAGTTACAAAATGTTTGAGTTAAAAAAAAAATCCTAGAAGTGGCACCAACTAAACACAGAAACTGATTATGTTTGAGTGTGGAGCTGAGTCACATGTATATACGTGGCTTAGTTTGCCACTCACTTGCACTCGGGCAATCAGTTACACCTACGCAGAGAGAGAGTAAATTGTTGTCATCCACTTAAGATTTTGGATTCATTATGGATTTCCCTGAAGAAGTAAAAGCTGTGACTCAGTCTGCACTGGTGTGAATGCAAAATGGGGAAAATTCACATGATTCGAAGAAGACTTTAAATTTAGAAACTTACAAGAAAAAAATTAGAGGTGTTTTGGGTAAGAAGCCATGGAAACATGGAATAAAAAGTTTATAAGGCTCCAAAGGTTATACATACTTATACATACAATGTATGTATACATTGTACACTTATACATACACACATCCCCATAGCACCAAAGGAGACCTGACTTGGTGGACACCAAATGTTTTTTGCAGGGATAGTCTGAAACAGGATCAAGAAGAAGTGTCAAGCATTGCCAGGAGTACGAAAGCTTTGCTAACAGAGTACTCATAAGAAAACAGTGAAGACTGAAGCTGAGCCCTCTGTGTAGATGGGAGCTACACCGAGGATATGTACTTTAAATATTGGGTTTTGCCATGGACTTTCATTCCAACACAAAGCCCCATCTCCTGCTTTTTATTAGAGGCTAATTTTCCATTATGTCAATCGTGAATAGCACTACAGAAGAGGAAGTGAAGATGATGTAATTCTGACTATGTGTCACATATTTTGAAATATCACAAAAATTAGGAGCTATATTATAAAGAGCTGTACTGCTATTAAGTATAACATCTTTCCCTTGACATGCAAACCTCTAACTGTATGAAGATCATGACCTTGTACTAGACAACTCCAATTTGTTCTCCATAATCTGTGTCCCATTCTTTGTTTCTTTTTCTTCCCTTCTCATGCAATCATTGCTTCTCCATTCTTCTACAAATGATCTATTTGATCATTCAACTGCATGGAAGACTTCAGATGTTTTAGCTATTTCATTTGCCTGTATACTATAGCTGAAAGGGAATTTTAGAGGCACACAGAATCAAGATATCTTGTGGAATCTAAAGTGAAGTTGTACAAGTTGCACAAGCAGAAATTTAATGAATTTTGAATGAATTAATGACCACTCAGTTGAAAGAAAACATTGCAAGATTTTGCAAGTTTTATAACAGTATCTGTAGTAAATATACAGCCATCTTGTAATTATTGCAATTGTTCATCTGGACTTGAAACTTGGGTAGATGCATGCTAGTGCATTGGAAAGGAGAAGAAAAACAAAAACAAACAAACAAACATAATTCTTTTAAGCTTAGAGCTGAAACACATTGCTGTCAATCTAAAAAGTTCATTCATATTCGTGTTCACACACAATCAGTTCCTCGTGAGTATCCATTGCATATATTCATCATTAGCAGGAGTTAACACTGTTAATGAATTGTTGCACATCACCTGACTGTAGCAGTTAGTACTAGCACATCAAAACCACCAGTAAGTGGCTGTGAACCTGAAAGAACATGACAAATTAATCCGCTCAGTTACATGACTTAAAAAACAGAACAAAAAATCCTCTGTGACTAGAGGAGGGCTTCCAATTTTTACTGGTCACAAATTAATGAGAAGTTCTTAAAAGATTGGATATCCAGGCTTATATAACTAAAACCTTGAAGTCTGGCATCTGAAAGGACGCAGAACACCAAAAGAGACTTTGCCAAAGCTGAACGGAATAATTGCTTCTCTAATCGTTCAGGCTACACTATACATTTTATGACAATTGCCTTTTTTTGCAACTCTACGCCCTTGCTGGATCATACTCAGCTGGCCATTGACTGTAATCTCAGATCTTTTTTTTCTTTGCAGTAAAATATCTTTTGGATTTTTTCTGACTTAATCCATTTTGAACTCTAATCCATTCTCCAGGGTCCTTTTAAACCATCTCAGATGGATTCAACTACTAACTATAAAAGTGAACATTGTTCCTTCTAGCAACCCTATAATTAATGAAAATATTGCTGATATTTGCACAATCTTACTTACATACACTTTCCTGCTGAAAACAAATCATTAATGGTATGGCTTTCTGCATTATTTTTATAACACTATCCTCCTGTAACTTTATGCCTGCATTTTTTTAATATGAATATATGTTTCAAACTGCCTCAAAAGACTTTCTATAATAAAAAGATATATTGACTATTTCTTATCTTGTTGCATGAGAGTTGAATGGCTTGATGTGAATCTGTATTTCCAATATCATGTTCATTCCACCTTTCCATTGCAAAATAACTTGTTTTTCTAAGCAGCTTCTTGTCAGGCTTTTAATCCTACATACTGATTATTTATTACCTGATTACCCATACTAATTGTATTAGCCCCATAATTAGCAGATCTTGGTATCAAATCCATAGGCATATCAGAGGTTTTTTGTACCCATGAGTTAGTAGTAGGCTAAGAAAGGTACAATTCATATTTGCTTGGCATGAAACCAGATGCAAACTCAGTGAAATATAATAATTATGGCAGAATATAAGCACTTTATAAAACCATAGCACTTCTAGAGCATACACCACCACCAGCAGCAAGCATTTTGTAAAACAGCTAAGAATAAAGACATAATTAATATTTTAATGTAAATGGGCAAATGAAGAAGTGGTATAGTCACTCTAAGGAAGTACTGAAAAGTTTGTAGAGCAAGGAAAAATATGTGTAGCTAAACCCAAAAAATCCTGGTCTTCAGTTTAAGATTAACTATGTTGAGAACTGATTTAAGAGTCTTTTAGATGTGGTGTTGGGAGATATGGTGTAGGGGAGGAATTTGTAGAGTAGGGCTGATGGTTGGACTCGATGATCCCAAGGGTCTTTTCCAACCTGAATGATTCTATGATTCTATGATGTGGTCGTCGCCTTTTATTTCGGGAAGGCATCTGATGAGCAGGAAAGAGGAGAGAAGGGAAAAGGAGGTTGCCCACTTCACTCCAAGCTTCATCCCCTCAATCTTGGCCACTAAGTCTGTTGGGGACTTTCTCCACAAACACTTTCTGTGTATCACCTCCATGTCATTGGATACACAAAACCAGTTTATCATAAGCTTCTTAAGGGCTATTTGTTTGCATAAACAAAGAGAATGACTGATGATGATGAAGAGCTAACCATTGCCAGTGTGTGCTATTAATGAGCTTCAATCCCATGGAGCTTTGCTCCAAAGCTGAAATAAAGCTGATTTGTCAGTCTTCTAAATGCTTCTGGCACCATGATAATTTCCCTAGTCAACACATAGATGTGTATGAATTGTATTCTTATTATATATATTTGTGTATACAATGTAAATGTGTATGTACATACATATATAAATAATACATACATATATGCACAGTTGCAACAAGTCAAAGGATGTCAAAACTTCAGCTTCAAATGTACCTTTGAGCAGCTGTGGTTCTTCATTGACTTTCAGACCTTCATCTTCCTCATGCTACTCATATGCTCTAAGAATCATAGCTTGTCACTTCTTATGTTCTCTTCTAGCTGTGTCTTATTCTGTGATGAGGCTCTTCTGATTTTGCTCTTCCATTCACCTGGTTGGTTCACCTGTCAAATCTTCATTTAATTTCAGATGAACTAGGCATAAAGTCAGACCATGATCTGTGGTGTTGCTACATATCCAGACCTACAGCAAAAAAGAATTAACTGAAGTGTTTACAAATATCTATACTAACAAATATAATTTGTTTTCTTACTGTTAGCATAAATGGATGTTAGATTTAATTATTATCTTATCAGCCCATTCACCTGAGGCTACACAAACATTCTTATAAACCTTTTAAATTGTATGTGAAATCAGGTGTGATGTTTTGTTTTGTGTTATTTTGTTTTGAAACTGGCTTATTTATAGAGTAGCTAAACTGCTTCTTCTCAGTTTAGGGGTCTAATCCTTCCAGCTTTTTTTTGCTTTTTAATTCAATAGGTGGGCATGTGTATGTGGGTGTCCTGTGCAGGTGAGAGAATTAAGGAAATAAACAAATTACATCCTTGTTTCTTTAAAGAATCTTTTTTACAGGGTCTTCTGTTAAGGGGTCAACTATAATTAGATATACACTTTCTTGATCGATATTCAGAATGCTAAAACAATGTATTACTTTTCTGTAGTGACACCAGTTTTATTTAGTTGCCCCTCTCCCTTTTTTTTCCTGATTTGTGTGCTTTCTTATTCCCCACAGCCGCACCATATAGTTAAAAAAAATATAGTTTCTGTCAATTTATGATAGCCCGCCATATAGGAGAGACAATTCTTTTTCTTTCAGGTTATTAAAGTTAGAATTAAGTAAAATAAGTTTATGGAGGAACATGGTTATACATGCAGAGGAGGAATATTCCCGTCTGACGTAAATTGAAGCAATTACATTGCCATGACAGATGAATGTTTCAAAGCAGACATGCTCGTTGACTCCTCCCAGATATTTTGCTTATGCTCACCAACGTCTCTTGATCAACAGTAATAACTAGTTTCTCTGTGTTATAATAATAAGTGTTATTCTGATTTATCTGGTAAACTTTAATTTTTATTCTCAGTATGCTGAGAGTAATTCCAAGCATGCTATTCTAGTGTCTGTTTATATAATGTAGAGTGCATTGCAGGTTTTGCAAAACAGCCTTTTGTGAATTCATCGTACTCCTGCATCCAAAAAATCTGACAGAATAAAAGTTTCCAAGTGAGGATCTAGACTCAGCAAGTTGTACGTACCTACCATTGTCATTTACCTAGTCTTCTGTAAGAGCTTTGATATGGTGCCCCACAGCATTCTCGCTGCTAAAGTGGAGAAGTAAGGATTTGGTGGATGGTTGACTCAGTGCATAAGGAATCAGATGGACAGCCACATCCAAAAAGTTACAGCTCATGACACAATGTCCAAGTGGAAACCAATGAGTGGTCGCTCTCACAAGTCCATACTGAGACCAGTATGAACGAATATCTTCATCAAGTACATAGTAGGATGAGTACATCCTCAGCAACTTGCAGATCACTCACCAAGATAAGTGGTGCAGTTGATATACTTGATGGAAGGGATGCTATTCAAAGGGAACTTTACAGGCTTGAGGAGTTGACCCTCTGCAAAATTCATGAAGTTCAACACGGCCTAATGCAAGGTCCTGTGCATGGTATGAGGCAATCCACAACACCAGTGCAGGATTGAGAGCAGCTCTGCAGTAAGAGGATTTAGAGACACTAGTGAATGAAAAGTTGGACGTGAGGCAGCAACGTGCACTTGCAGCACAGAAAGCCAGCCATATCGTGGTCTGCATCAAAGAGACATGGCCAGGAGGTCAAGGGTCTGCCCCTCTACACTCTGGTGAGAACCCACCTGGAGTGCTGTGTCTAGCTCTAGGATCCCCAATACATGAAAGACGTGGACTTGTTAGAGTGGGTCCAGAGGAGGCCACAAGAATGATCAGAGGGCTGGAGCACCTCTCCTATCAAGAAAGTCTGAGAAACTTTCAGTTACTCAGTCTGGAGAAGAGAAGGCTCTGAGGAGATTTTATTGTGGCTTTCAACATATAAAAGGGGTTTATATGAAAGATGTAGAGAGACTTTTAACAAGACCTGTAGTGACAGGACAAGGGCCAATGGTTTTAAGCTGACAATCAGTAGATTTAGATTGGACATAAAGAAGAAATTGTCCTATAATGAGGCTGACAAGACACAGGAATAGGTTGTGCAGAGAATTTGTGGATGCCCCATCACTGAAAGTCTTCAAGATCGGGTTGAAACAGGCTTTGAATAACCAGCTCTAGTGGAAGATGTCCCTGCCCATGGCAGGTTGATTGGACTAGGTGATCTTTCAAGGTCCCTTCTAATCTAGAACTTTCTACAATTCTGTGATTCTATTATTTTGGTTCAGTGGTATTGGGTAGTTAAAGTGCAAATGCAAGTCATGTAATATTTACTTTTGCAAAAGTCAGCTCTACCTCTGAACAGCAAATGATGATTGTGCTTGGCATTGGAATTACAGCTGACATTCTGTAGATATCTATAAAAATATTTTCTCGTTGCAAACATTTATGGCGCAAAACTGGGGGAGATGTATTTAAAAGTTATCATAGCTTAATATCGGAATTGTTGTTATTTCCATAATAAAGTTTTCACAATTACAATACAGTCATTTTAACAGAGTCGGCTCTGTCAATGACTTTCCTGCAGCTCTTCTATTTTACTCTGACTTTCTATGAATTATATTCTCCCTGATCTTTAATACATAAAGTAGGATCCATCTTGTTTAATCCAAAAAAACTATACTTGTCTGGTCCAACTAGTTTGCTAATCATAAGAGGAGAATTATCTATTGTATTTAGAAGCTACAATACAGCGATTGCAAAAAAACGAAAGTTTGAGTTTGATCTGGGAATAAAAATATTTGGGAACAACTATATTTCTGACGTAGAAGCCCTTAAAATAGGAAATGAACCCATGGTCACAAGATGGTGTCATAAATCAATGTAGCTATACTATCATAAGATCTGCTGGAGGTGTGTCACTATCAGGCTCATAAAGTGAGTTTGAGTAAAGCCAGTAAAGTAAGTGATTGAGGAAAATAATTCTTAAGTAGAATTTGCCTAAGAAGGCTGTTTATGGTAAGGGTCAACTTCACGTGCCCTCATTTTCAGGTTCTTTGGAAGGCAGTCTTTATGACACAGAAAAAGAGAGTTCCAGTTGTTAAAATAAATGTCAATAGCTGAAAAACAGATTTAGATATCAGATGTGCCATACGTCTGTATAGACACAACAAGTAAGATTCAAGGTGGGGCAGAATATCTCAAGTCATGACACAGGTAAGAAACCTCTTTAGCAGCTGTCAGGAAAATGAGAGGTTAATCTTCCTGATTATTTATTATTTTTTAAATATTTGTTTTTCTCTGGCTATTAAATGATCATTTTAAAGCTTACCTGTGTTATGCATGATTTGATAGATGACTGAATAGATCTTGAATATTCTATACCCGTAGTAGGATAAATTAGTATTTGCTTTTCTTCTGGAAAACACAACAAATGTCAGTGACTTTAAAAACTGACACTCAGAATGATACTGAAATCTCAGAAGCTTGTTATTGCTTTTTAATATTTTGAAAAAAAAAGAAGTCACATTTCAGAGTTGCATCAATTAGAGAAAAAAATGCAGTAAGGCAGTTATAAACCTGTCTCTATAATTTTCTGTCCCACTAAAGTCATATCCTGGGAGCCAAAGTATTTCCTTAGTGCATAGGTCTTGCGTTTTCTTGCTGTTTGTACCACTACCCTAACGCTTACGAGTCACTCTTCATGTCCACAGGGCCATTTAACATCAATGTGACTCAACCCAGAAGACAGACCCAAACACCACATTGTGTATGCTGTCCAGAACAGAAAGGATCTACTCCTGTAGCCCTCCAGAAGAAACACAGCAAGCCAGAAATATGTGGAGACTAGAGTTAATTCTATCTGTAATAAAAATACCCCTGATATTCATATTCTAATCCCATTTTAAAAGACTGTCATGTAAAGGCCATTTCATCTCTGTAGGGGATGAAAGGTGAGATCTCTGCGCTTTTCTTCTTAAGGGGCAGAAATGAAGGGTTCTCAAAATGTTCAGAAATCCAGACCAGATAAGGCTCTCTCAAAAAACCTATTTTTGAGAATAACGGATGAAAATGTTCTCATACCAAAGATTCAGTCTTCCTTGAATTAAACAGTTTATGAAGAAACAAAAGCTGGCTGCCATAACTGTAGTTCTTTGTTTCCAGACTTGCTCAGTTTAAATAGTGAAATGGTATTTGAAATGTTTTATTTTTTTAAAGAGAGGTTATCTGGCCTTTTAAATTGTTTGGCTTCATTTCACAAAGAATTTTGGAAGAAGGTAATATCTTGATTTGATTTGAAATGATTCGTACGTTCTTACATGGAAGCATAAAAACTGATTGCATTGATCTAGAGGGACAGTAAGTGCACTGTAATAGATAAATCAGATTCATTTTGAACCAAGACTTATTTTTATCAAACAAATCTTGAAAGAAAAGATATTCCACAAAGATATCTGTTATAGCTAGGATTCCAAAAACAACCTTGTTAAAACCATTTATATTCACAGTAGTGTCAAGCTGTGTATGAGAATACATTAACAAAAGGCAAAGTGACAGACTCTAATTAGTCTGCTTTTAAAAAGTGAATATAAATATTACATAGAGGGTTTTTATGATCACATAGGGGAAATTACAGTTATAAGCCAACAGTGGTTTGCCAGGACATCCTGCAACACCAGCAAACTTCTGCACACTGATAAGGCGGTCTATACAGCAATCTCATTACCTGCTCATTGAACCAGAGTGCCCTGTTTGTCCTTGGAGGATCATTACAGATGTTTGTAATTTAGCAGAACATTCCTAAACCCATTAATCTAGGGTCTGCTTCCAAAGCATGATTTGATCAATGGCATTAAGTGGTTGTGTTCCTTGTTTCAATCTCCAATCTAAAAAAAAAAAAAACAAACCCAAACAAAAACCAACAACCAAAGAAACAAACAAGCATACAATTTCCTCAAGGAAATGTTACCTCCTTTTTTATTATGGCATATTCAGGTCTTCTTAATTATTTTTTTTAATTTTTTTTTTTATCTAGCAAGTGTTAACTAGATACATCTTAAAACTTGGTGCAGCTATTCTACATAAAATATGTTGGTCAGCATTTCAAAACCTGAAAAAGATAATTTCTAAAGACTGACTGTAAATAAGATAGGTAACACTCGTGTGATTTTGATACGTTAGCTAAAGTGTTATCTAGGCTGAACTCACTCTTCTACACCAAAGACTGGTGTACCACAGTTAGGCAGGTACTTCTGCTGAAGTAGGGAGTACACCTTGCAGCAGAATGCTAACTTAGTAGCTAGCATAATTACTGTCAAATTCCTCTAAAGAGAGGTAATTTTGGTTTCTGAGACATCATAAAAATGGAATTGATAGTAATATAGTTGCAAATTTTAAAGCTTAGCATCTCACATGCATTAATATGATATTATAGGTAAAATCTGAAATCACAATAGAAGATTTCTTACAACCTATTCTTTCTCACATTTACACAAAACCATACAATGGAAAGAAGATGTTGTAACATAATATTTTAATTTTTTTTTAGGTTTATTTCTGTTTTGCAAAAAAAAAAAAAAAATCAAGAAGAATTAAAGCAACCATTGGATTATTCTGCCTGCTCTAATATGGCTGTCTTTTTCTTCAAGGAAATTTGTGGGTAGGAACAAAGTGTTTGTTATTCAGAGAAGAATATTTTAATAGAACTGCCCGATTTTAATCAATTTTTAAAACCTTTCTCTACTACATTATAAGATTTACAGTTCCAGGTTAAAAACACCACTTCCATAAGTTAAGCACAAAATTTCCTTTTTTCATAAATGTAGTACAATGATATAAAATGGAGCAAACAGAAGAACATGGTTCAGGAAAATTAAAAGATATACTCTTGTCTAAGACAAGAGGCTTTTATACATACAAGAGAGCTTTTTTTAAAAAGTTCCAACTAGGTAAGTAAAAACCTTCCTTCTGTGGAAAACCTGCACCAGAATTTCACATAACAACATCCCTGCACTGACTCCTCTGTGGTAGCTGCACAACCCTCCAGCACAGCACAGGGGTCACTTCTTGGAGCAAAATATCCTTCTCTTCCCTACCTGCAAGATGGAAGCCTTTCATTGCAAATTTAAACCTTCGATTACATTTCAGTAGCAGCCTGCCTCTTAATGGTTATAAATTTATGAGCTCCTGTTAATTTTTAAACAGGGAAACAGCAAGAGTAGCAGCACATATTGCTTCAAATTCATGTTTTAACATCAGTTGCTTCATAAAAGTAGATCAGAAAGGTTATGGAGCCTATACTTGCATACTCAGCGTTCATTAAATGAGTGGCCTTGGCTTCTCTGAAGCTTGTGCAGCCTGTCATGCATATGTCACAAGGTTTTGCTGAACACTGGGGAGAGAGAAAAAGAAATCAGGGACTTTTTATCCAGCTTGCGCTGAAATAAAAATTGCCTCTTCAGCACCCCATGAATGAGTGGCTTTCCCTGAAACTCCTTAGTTTGACATAGACATTAGACCATGCAGTGTGATTGAACTCAGCTGAAGAAAATAAATAACAGGAAGTTTAGTAACGTTACAGAGCAAAGTTGCTGTCTTCTTGCTCCAGGAACATTAGTAAGGGGAAACATGCCACTGAGAATTAATAGTATTTCCTATTCCCCTGTATATTTGAGAGAGGTGGGGATAAGTCATTATCTTGAGGGGGGCTCAATTTCTATATTTCCCGGAATGCTCTTGCCTGTACTCACTGGGAATTTCACCTTGCCAAAATTACCTTGACAACTACATGTCCTTGTTAACAACCTCACCTTTTAACTGCACTTCCAGGAGTGTGCTCTGTGTTGAGCTATGCAAAGGTTTCTAACTCTGCTGCTTAAAGGAGAGATTCAGCTGCACCTTGAGATCTTAATGCTGAATTCTGAACTCTGACTTGACCCCTTTTTTTCTTTCTCTTTTTTTTTTTTTTTTCTTACAGGAACAAGAGCTCCTGCAATTAATTTCTGTAGCTTGATGCAAATACCACCTATCCAAACAATGAAGAAAGTAATATATCTGTTGGTTCTTGCACAGTTTACACACTACCTTTCACCAAAGCTGAGATTTTTTATTCTACCTAGTTGTCTTATTGACATCATTTACTTAGAATCCAATATTTTATTAATATATATTTCTGTGGAGCCTGAAAGCTCTATGGAAACTGGTGATCTGCTGTGCTGGGTTCCTTATAAACAGACAAAATGAAGTAAAAAAAAAAAAAAAGAGTTTAAAAATTTGCTTGTTCAGCAATCATTTTATTACATTCTCATCAGACTATCTTAAATACAGACTTTTGTCTGAACTTTTGCAGATGCTCAGTGACACTGGCCTTTTTTTGACATAACTGTAATATTCTGACTAAGGGCAATATGTTTAAAGCTTTTATCAACAATTCTGCAGAACTTTCTGGAGCAGATTGAAACTAAAATATGTTTAAATTTCCTTATTAACTCAGGAACACCTTAGCTGCATAGAGGCAGGTGATCCATGAATGACTGACACTGAGACTGCCTGCTCTTGAAAGGAAGGCATGGATCAGTCACCCAGTATCTCACATCACATAACTCTACTTTTTACATTTCAGTTATCGTGGTGAAAATATTTGACAACAAACTCAAACTTTAATGTAAAAGTTTTCGATGTAGGATTCTAAGATTAAGTGTCAAAAGCTTGACTTGGTTTTTTTGGTGGAGCGATATTTAGATAATGTATCTGTATTTCATGATATCTTATAGGTATCATACAGATATATATGAAAGAAATACACAAGCACAAAAATATGTATCTAGATTATAAATTTCTGGTAGGTAGGCTTAAAAATTGGCTTAAGATTTTCTTGAAAAGAGGTTAAATGAACTCTTCCATTAGGTGATTTCACCTTCCATAGCTTTAGATTGTGTCCTTCATCACATTTCCACAGACTTTATGATTAATTGACCTCTCAAACCATTAAACTATTCTGCGTGGTATTACTAGTGTGATTGTAAATCAGCTCAATACTTTTCCTAATATTTTCAAATGGTCTTAGAGATAATGTGGTTGGAAGGACAGTGTTCTTCTTTTCACAATCAAAATATATTCCTTAAAGAACAGTTCCAGCAGTTTTCTGTTTAGAAAACCAGTAAGCTGAGTGCTGTGAGATCCTTTCCTTTAGCAACCTGGCAGATAAATCTTCATAAATGAACGCTTTGGTAAGGCTAGAGGTATTACCCAAAGTTCAGCCGTGCAACTCATGCTGAGTGAACCTGACTCACTTTCCACATAAGAGGTTGAAAGTGTTGCTGCTAAACTGGAGCGTGAACAGGCACATAAAACAGTACACAAGCCTTTAGTGTACATAAAGCTGTTTATCAAATAAGTGCCTTTACAATTCAGCTTAATTTCTTAAGGGAAAGACTCTTTTGTATATCTACCACTTACATGTTTGGGTTTTGGGTTTTTTTGTTTTGTTTTGTTTTCTTTTTTTTGTATGTTGTATCTGCCCATTTAATAGAAGTTCAGATATCTAGCAGACAAATTACCAGGAGCTTGTGGGCACTTGAGACACATACAAATCCCTGTTTTGATTCAGCATGGAACAAATTGACAGAAAGGCGACAGCGCTGCAATGTGCATGCCTTTTGACTGGATGTTAACTTGATTTTTCACATTGTCATTGCTTCTGGACCTCACCATGTGCATTTTCCTGATAAGCTTGCTCCCTCCTTTCAGAAGTCCATACTGCTGACCTTGCATTCATTTGGCATAGAAAGACTGGTGCTGGCTGCAGCAGATTAGTATGAGCTCTGATCATGTTGGTTTTGATTAAAGTGCTGAGGTTAGAGAAATGTAATTTGTACCCCACAAGGTACCATGGCATGAACAGTGACAGCAATTAATCCTTTGCCTACTGATGGCATTGATAAAATACCTGCTGCTTCTTCTAATAACTTAATTCATGTTCCAAAAAGGAAAATTTACCTGTCCCATGAATGAAAAAAAAATTATACTTTCCATCTTTCTGGAAGTTTTTAGTCTTTGAAGTATATGGTTGTTCTTAGAAAGCCATTCAATTGTTTTAAAGAGTAATTCTGAGATCCTTATTTGCCATAATAAAGAATAACCTAGATTTCTCATGAAATTAAAAAAATGTTGGATATAAGGGTTTTTTTGAAAACTTAATTTAAAAAGAGAAAATAAAATATAGAGTGTCTACAGGGGAAAATAAAGGTTAACTTTGAAACTATTTCTCATGCAATTGAAAATTTAATGATTAAGACTCAGGTCTCAAGTCCTAATAAAAAGTATAGCATGTGGTTTCTCTCAAAAGAAAGAGAATTGTCATCTTCTCCAATGAGTGCTATTTGAAGTAGTATTTTTGTATATTATGTATATACGAATATAGTATTTTATGTATATTATGTATATTATTGTGTATATTGTCCTCTATAGCTTTAGAGCACTATAACAATATTGGAAAAAACAGGCAATTATTATATATTTCTTATGATGTCCCAAGAGAAAGAACATATTAGACTTTTATCAGTTTAATCTTGCATATAAAATTACTTTCTGTTTCCTTCCTTCTTCCTTACATAGATAAAAATTGCTACCAAAATTTTCTAAATTTCTGTTTCTTTAGCATACTAAATTAACTCATAACTAGAGCTGTGTTTGCACCATAGATCAGCCTTCCCAAGACCAAGGTTTTTTGCCAGCAACTTATCAGGAACCACACTGAAGCCCCTTCTTCAGAATTGGCATATGGGAATACATAAACCCTGTGAAGCCTCCGGCTACTCCATTTTCCCTTTTATGTGGGAATGAGTAAGTTATACATAGGGTTCCGGGAAAAACCATGACATTGCCCGCCACCAAACCCTCTCAGATCTGTATGAGCCTAGATACAGTCTGTGTTTAAGCTGCCTGCAAAGGTAATAGAGACAAATGCAACTGGGTCATGGGACACATCAGGAATTTAGGGACACTGAAAACTATTTTCATGCACTTATGAATATTTGTGGAAGTAATGTAGTCATTAGGTTTATACCAGTTCTAAAACAATTGCAATGGCTGACACTGAACCAAGTGAAAATGGAATTTGAGTGACTAATTCACAGAATTTAAAGCAATATTTTATATGTCATAGACCATAATTTTTATTTCATCCATGTGTAATTTGGTACAGCAAAGAGAAGTAAGACAACAGTCTAAAAAAAGGAATATTGCCATTTTGAGCTACTCTATGAATGGGCTAACAGATTTACATCTTTGCTTTAGTTTTATGTTGTATATTTTTATACTTATTACACCATGAAGGACATTAGCCCGGACAAAAATCTGCTTCAGTGATCGGGCTCTGAGGGTAGTGGTTAAGGGATCGTTCACTTCCTGGAAACCAGTAAGAAGTGGAATACCTGATGGACATCTTCCTTAATGACCTGGAGGGGGTGACGGAGTCGTCTATGCCATTATGTCTAAAACTGACACTAAACCTGGATACTAGGGCATACGCTGGAGAGCAGGGCTGCCACATAGAAAGTCCCAACCAGGCTGCAGGAGGGGACTGGCAGGAGCCATACCATAGTCAGCAAGCACTAACAAAAAATCCTGTCCTGGTGAAGCAGAGCCTCTGCAAGGGAGCAGGTGTTCACAGAATCACAGAATCACAGAATTTCAGAGTTTGAAGTAACCTCTAGAGATCATCTAGTCCAATTCCCCTGCCAAAGCATGATTGCCTAAAGCACATCACTCAGGTCTACATCCAGGCAGGTCTTGAAAACCTCCAGGGAAGGACCTCCCTGGGCAGCCTCTTCCAGGGCTCTGTCTCCCTCACCAGAAAGAAGTTTTGTCTCATGTTAGAATGGAACATCAACATTGTGCCCATTGCCCCTCATCCTGTCATTGGGAACCACTAAGAAGAGTCCAGCTCCATCCTCCTTCAGCCCACCCTTCAGACACTTGTGAGCATGAAGAAGGTCTCCCCTCAGCTTTCTCTTCTCCAGGCTGAAGAGTCCCAGCTCTCTCAGCCTTTCCTCATCAGGGAGATGCCCCAGTCCCTCCAGCATCTTTGTTGCCCTGTGCTGGACTCTCTCCAGTAGTCCCCTGGATGCGGTATTCCAGTTGTGGCCTCATCAGTGCCGAGTAGAGGGGAAGAATGACCTCCCGCGACCTACTGGCCACAGAAAAGAACTGAACAAACTGGGGTGAGGTCAAGGGAGACTACAGTCCTGGTCAGGGCTAGAGACCCTGCTATGTAAGGAAAGGCTGTTGGAACAGGCCTGGTTCATCCAGGGAAAGGGACAGTTCCAGGGACAAACAACAGTCCCCTGTGCATGAAGGGATGCAGAGGGGTCTAGGAGGCACAGTCAGGCCCTTCACAGTAGTGCATGGCAGCAGGACAATAGATAATGAGAGGTTTGTAGTAGACACGAGGAGAGAAATTTCTTCTCGTGAGGATGCTGGTTGGTGAGGTAGGTAGCCCAGGGAAATTATGCAGTCTCCAGCCTCAGAGCTTTTCAAGGTGGGACTGGAAAAAGTCCTGAGTCTCCATGTGACCTCCAAGCTGGGCCTGCTTTGAGGAGGAGGGATCTTCTGAGATCCCTTCTAATATGAATTTTGCACTTCTCTAATTCTCTTCTGTGTTTCTATAATAATGAAGGTTCCTTTACATAAAACATAAATACTGCTACAGTATCTTGTGCCCTTTGTGGAGGCTTCTTTGCTTGTAAGGAGAGAGAGATGTGATAGGAAGATGCATTGTGTGGAGAATCATTAAAAGCTGTTGGGAAGTCTTTATTCCATTTAGGGAAGGGTGGGAGTATGCTAGACTCTTGTCCAGGTGACCTTTTTTATTTTCTTTCTGGCTTGCTTTTGCCCACTGTACGTTTTCTATGATAAAATATGATGTCTTCTAGGTTACAAAGTCATCAGTAACCCTTGTAAATAGATAATACGTTTCCAGCTAAACAACCTTGTTATCCATCTACTACACTGCCTATAGCTTTAAATAACTTAGTATTAGAGCTAAATATACTTTCTTTATGGCCTTGAATTAATAAGCTAGATTCAGATAGTCCCCGTTGCATGAGCAGGCATTGACGTATGGTTGACATCAGTGCCAAAAGTGATAAATTCAACATCGAAATTGCAGAGTTAGAACCTTTGACTGGCTGATGCTGCAAAATCTTCTGTCCCAAAAGCATCATATCCCAGTTTAGTATTACAAAGTCATTACACAGACTGATGGATTAAAACCATTTTGAATCCCTTTCTTGATGTTTTGTAATTGAGTTGAGCTATGACAGATTTTTATCAAGAATTTAAGCAAAAATTAAACATTAACAAGTCAAATATGAAAGTATGCATGTATTTGTCCTTAACAGAAAGAAAATTATCTGCTATAAAAATTATGCCAGTTTTGGTGCTACTCGTTCCTATCTCTTCAGTTTGTATTATTTTTTCCCCTCTCCTTCAATTAACTCTTTTAAGTTCTTAAAAATTATATCTTACTGTTTGCTAAACAGTAGGATATCATTTTTGCCTTAACTATCCACCGCTGCTTCTCTTCATCAATACCTTATTCCTTGCCATTACTTATAATGTACATCTATCATGGTGATTTACGTTAACCAGTTTTACTTTCCTTTTCTGTCTTATGAAGTTACACATAGAATCAGATTTCACATTGGAAAATAATGTGTGAAAATAATAAAATGTGGGTTAGACCTTCTTCAGTGGACAGTTTATAGTATTAGATTTTTCTGGTTTGATTACCTTCTTACAAATATCACCCTGAACTAATATAGGCAAGCAGAAAGGGAATAAAAAAGTTGAGATGGAAATGTTTTTTTTTTTTTTTGCATGGCAGCACATTTGACATAAACTAAAAAAGACTTCAGAATTTAAAAAAATGGTGACCCTTTTGTAGTCTGACAGAACTCAAACTCAATGAATACATATCGTTGTAGTGAATAAATACAGTCCAGTAAGACTACTCTCTGTGCAACTGCAAATTTTGTCAGGAATCCAATACATTCACTTTGACTGATTAACCTAGAAACAAGAGCTATAAATCCAAACATCAGTCTTCTTACCTCCTTGAAGGAAAGGGTATGCACAGCTGATCATGACAGCTTGTGCAACAGTACCAAAAGTGAACTAAGTTACTTCACTCCCATTTTTAAAAAAGGTAGAAAGGAGGAACCTGGGAACTAGCAACCTGTCAGCCTCACCTCTGTGCTTGGGAAGATCATGGAACAGATCCTTCTGGATGCCATGCTTGGGCATATGGAGGACAGGGAGGTGATTCAGGACAGCCAGCATGGTTTTACTACAGGCAGATCCTGCCTGACTAAACTAGTGGTCTTCTAGGATAGGGTGACTGTGTCGGTAAGACACAAAGATGTTCAGGGGGTTGGAACACCTTTGCTATGAGGGCAGGCTGAGGGAGCTGGGGTTGTTCATCCTGGAGAAGAGGAGGCTCCAGGGACACCTAATAGCAGCCTTCCACTACCTGAAGGGGGCCTACAGGAAGGCTGTGGAGGGTCTGTTTACAAAGGCCTGTAGTGACAGGACGAAGGGCAATGGCTTCAAGCTGGAGAAGAGCAGATTTAGACTGGATATTAGGAATAGGTTCATTAGTCTGAGGGTGGTGGAACACTGGAACAGGTTGCCCAGGGAGGTGGTTGTCTTCCCTGGAGACATTCAAGGTGAGGCTCAAGGAGGCCCTGGGCAGCCTGGTCTAGTTGAGGGTGTCCCTGCTGACTGCAGGGAGCTCAGACTAGATGATCCGAGAGGTTCCTTCCAGCCTGGACCATTGTATGATTCTGTGATTCTACTTCAGAGATTAGCCAACTTAAAAACATTCATTCCAGAATACACTCCTTAAAAAATCATGCGCTGGATTTAGTGAAGGACTTTTAGAGACAGTTAGCTACCCATTTTATGCTCAGTACATTGGCACTATAGCCTTGAAAACAGTTTAATTTACAGTGTATATACCTTACATTTTCATGCTGAAAATTTTTGAAAAACAAGTTTTCTTCAGTGCAAGACTCTGTGTACTCTCAGTGAAACATTGGAAACATTTCATAAATCTGTACACAGATTTTTGGATACACGTGCTTACTTGTAGTTCAGAGCCAGTACAATGTGCAGTACAAGAACAACTCAATGAAAAGGAGTTAACAAAATAATTAAAATAGATATGTGTATCTTTATTCTGCACTGTGCATGACAGAACAATACACATAGCTGTGGTAAGTGTGTTTTGCATATTTGGAGAGCAACAATTTGAATTCAAGCACTTCATTATGGAAATTCACTGCAGATCTTGTCACTTTCATTGTCTTTCACTGATGGCTGGTTAAAAAAATACTTCTCACATGTAGTAATAAATAATTCAAACCAATAAAAATAAATATTGAAAACAGAAGTCACCAACTTCTGCATCCAGATTCTAGTAACAGTTATTCTTTCTTTAGTTATAACCATATAGATTTTGTTAAAGCTTCTTAATAAATAAAAAAAAAATATTCCTATGGAAAAAGGAAAAATGTGCAAATAGAAGTCTACAAAGAAGTGATGGTACAATGATTTTACTGATTATTCACAAATTACTTATGCCCACTTTGTACCAGGTTTATGTATTTACTGTATAATAAGGCTTTTATTTTTTATTAGGTGGGTGCAGATTTTTAAAATTGTTTGTGGTCACACGCGCAACTAGAGTATTAAATACAAATATAGACATACAAATATGTGATTGTTTGTATGCATGAGTGACAATGTGTGAATCCAACTGGAGATCTTCCAGATGAACAAATACATTTTTCAGAATCAGTCAAAGTTAGCTCAATGGGTTCCTATCCTTGTTTCTACACCATCTAAGGTCTCTTACCCTTGACTCTCAAAACCTCTTTGTACTGGTTCTCCTCTTTCATAAGCTGATCCTGTAGTGAAATACCAAAGTTGCTCACTATGACCTCTACAGGCTTGCTCTCATTTTGTGCTCTTGTTTTTTAAGTAATCTTTAAGTAAACTTACCAGGCCAGAACTCACAACCAGAATTTCGGCTTCATTGTTCTTGAGCCTGAATGTGTCTATGGAAATGTTGATTGACTCTTATCAACAAGAGTATCTTGGATGGATCCAAGCACAGCCAGAAAAAAAAAGAAAGCATGGGATGTTCATATCTTCAGGTACCAGACATTTCAAAAAAGTTAAAAGCAAGAATTTTCTTTTTTCCCTAACCCTAAATAAAAAGTTTCATATTAACAAATAATACCAATGTATTTACCCTATCACTTCTCCTTCTAGGAGTCTGCTCCACTCTTTCCCGATCCCCTATATTTCCCCATACTAAATATGATAAAGTGAATTGATGTTGTCCATGGGCTATGTTAGATTTCAGCAAGAGTAATATTCTTGCGGGTTTTGTTTTATGTTGTGTTCTACGTAGTATCTGAGAAAAAGACAGAAAATTTTTCCCCATGGGAGAGTGTCAAGTGAAAAGTTTGTGTGCCGGTTTTGACTTTCCAGATACAACAGCAATTACAAGAGCCATTGTGATACTACATCATCTAAAGGAGAGGCCAAGATAATTTTGGCAGTCAGTTACAGAAATGAAGCTTCCTGTTTCTCTGTATGAGACTTGCACATAGCTCTTCAGGGGTTTTATTATAACCCGTCATGAAGGGTGAATTCTGGGGAGTGCTAATTAGACCTATGACATTTTTGTTTTGTCAGTCCTAGTCATTGTTCTATTGCTTTACTGTGTATTCAAAAAAGTAAGAAAGTCCTAGGGAGCTAACTGCTAACTACAAATTTTTAAGATTATAAACAGACAGTGTCAGCAATGAAAGACCCAAAGTGCAGGACAGTATCCTATTTCCACTGTTCTAGTTACAGTTCAGCTGTGATAATCATAGAATTTTTCTCTTTTTACAAATAAAAATAATAATAAAAAAAAAAAAA
>VXBJ01002301.1:194795-212026 GCA_013400055.1 Nycticryphes semicollaris
ATATAGAGAACAGGCTCTGCTTCGGTCAGCTGAAGCAGGTTCTGACCACATGAAAATTTAAGTCACAATCTCTTGAGAGTGTGACTTGCGTAGCAGATGAGCTGTCTGTCCTTTTGTGCTTTCCTACATCTCCTGCTGTTCCATCAACCTTTCAGTTCAGATTTCCCAGCCACACTAGAACGGGGGAGGTGAGTTGGGGATCAATCTCTCTTGTACGTAGAGACAATTTCATTTTGCATCTGTTATTTTTAGGTTAAAGAGTTTAAAGACCAGCTCTCATTCCAGGTCTGTTATAGAGTATATATTGCTATTGCTATAGAGTATATATTTTTCTTTGCTACTCCTCAAAACACAAAGCATTGAGCCAAAATTTTCTGAGATCACCAAAAATTCCTCAGCCTTCTCTAGGGATATAAACAATCCATATAACCTGTGGTCATGAGATGCTGTAGAAAATAGTTGACAGAATATCATATTATCATTTACATATTTGTCTTATTTTAATATTGATACTTACTAAGTTTGGGAGAATATTTTCTGGATGCGTTTAAAATTATGTTTTACAGTTTCATAATTTTTTTTTATTAAAAAAACTATGAAAAACATTAGCTATACTTAAAGATTTGCAATCATAAATACGTTTGGGCAACACTTTCTCCCCTGCTACCATTCTGGAGTATTGGAAAACATTACTTTAAATGATGGTTTGTGGGTTTTTTCACTGCTGTCTGTTAACCTTAAAATAAGTGCCATCTGTTAAAGGAATCTCTTTTCTTTGTGAGACTTGACCAGTTGCAGGAAAATGCTAACAGAATTTATTGATGTGAGGACTGGGAAATAAAGTTTAGGAGAAACAGACACTTCAAAAGTCCAGGATGAGGTTGGCTTTCTGGGCTGTCAGCACACGTTGCCAGCCCATGTTGAGCTTCTTATCCACCATCACCTTCTCCTCAGGGCTGCTCTCAATTAATTCTCCACCCAGACTGTATTTGTGCCTGGGATTGTTGTGACCCAGATGCAGGACCTTGCACTTGTTGAACTTCATGAGGTTGGAATGGTATCACCTCTCAAGCCTGCCTAGGCATTCCTTCCTTCCAGCATTTTAATAGAAACTATTAGCATAAGGAAATTGATAACACTGATAACACCTCTGTAAATTAAAAATAGTGCCTTCAGACAGCATTTCTCAGTGTAATTTTTCTTTTTGTTTCTTTGTTTGGTTTTTTTTGTTTGTTTTTTTTTTTCAAAAGAGAAACATTATTATCATCATACTGAGATCCCTTCTAGGCAGGTCTTATTTTAAAGAAAAGGAAGAGAATGTGATAAAGACTATAACTTTGAGGAAGCTTATTTTTGCCTAATAAAGGAATAAATTTTTGAGACTTTCTATTGTAAATAGAGTCATTTACTGTTTATTCACAAATGAAATTAAAAGTACAGAAAAGGGCAACAGGGAGTAATTGACAGCCAAATACATTAATAGTCACCAAGAGCAAAGCAGCACATAGGCAATATGAGAAAAGGAGCGCGAGAGCAAAAAGATAATTTATTATCTTTCTATTGTATGATAATTATTTATCTTTCTATTGTATGATAATCAGGAAAGAAAACTGGGATAAATCAGCAACACATTAGAACTATTAACTGCTTTTCAGTACTCAGCTGTGATTAGCTGGGAAAAGAGAAAACATCTAAGTGACATCACCTCCAATACCTGTTCAGAACAGGTAAACAGCTAATGAAAACTAGTATTTCACAAACTTTGTTACTACCTACTAGAAGATATGTCTATGGATCATGAGAATGTGACTGGTAACTAGTGTCAGCTGTGAGAAAAGTTAGTCTGAGGCAGACCTTTAATCACTAGAAGATGCCCTGAATAAACATATTTCCCTTGGAGAACAGCTTTCAGTCAGTTTTCAGACAGACTTGTAGTATCTTCAGACTAGTGACCTAGAGATGAACTGCCTAGTTTCTGTCCCTTGAGTGATTCAGGTCTTCTGGAGCATATGTTACACACTAAATATTTGACTGTATAGATTTCTACATAAAGCAAAGAAATAATAATTTTTCCACAAAGCATAAAGGTTTTTAATATAAGAACAGATAAACCCATTCTGCTTACATTAATATTGTCAGTTCATGCATTTAGATCATAGAGACCAAGGGTCTGTGCTATAAAAGGCATTGGCTAACACAATTAAGAAAATGGAAAATGTCCAGAATGAAAATTAAAAAAAAAACAACTAAACAAAGCAAACAACACCACCTCCACCACCCCACCACGCCCCAAACAGCATCCTTTCAGGACATAAAACCTGTAAAATATAAAGGTATCCAACTGCAGCTTTTAACAGAAAAAGAAAAAGGAAAAAAAAAATAAAAAGAAAAAGACAAATAAAAATTAAAAGAAAAAGAAAAAGAAAAAGAAAAAGAAAATAGAAAAGAAAAAAGAAAAAGAAAAAGAAAAAAGAAAAAGAAAAAGAAAAAGAAAAAGAAAAAGAAAAAGAAAAAGAAAAAGAAAAAGAAAAAGAAAAAGAAAAAGAAAAAGAAAAAGAAAAAGAAAAAGAAAAAGAAAAAGAAAAAGAAAAAGAGAAAAAGAAAGAGTTAAAACTAAAAATTAGGACAGATTAATTTTGAGATGAAACATTTGTGCTATTGATTATTGTGATGAGTATCAAAGATAAGCAGACTGTCAGTAAACCTGTTAAAAAAATTCAGTATTCACAAATGGAACAAAATACATGCTTTGGAATGGACAATGGACACTTGAATTCTACTGCAATATTGTCACAGAAGAAAGTAATTTAATTGGCAGAAATTACAAATAAATTCACATGTTCTCATAAGAAGATATAGAGAAAATCTGAGGATCTCACCTGCAAGGATACTTAAAGTGCTGTCTGAAGAAAAGAGAATATTCTACAGAAAACTGGGTTTCAGGCTTTGTCTGTACCTTTTTCCCAAGCCTGTAGCGCTGCATNTCTTAGCCATGACTGCTGGCAAATGATGGCAAGAGGCTTAGTGAGCATTTTCACCAGCTACCTCAGTACTTGCAGCTAGATCCCATCCAGCCCCACAGACTTCTGTGCATAAGTCGTGAGGATGAGGCTGAGAAGAAAGGGGTCTCTGAGGGATGCGGTTTTAGGTTTTTCTTTGTTAATTGGCAATAAATTAAATTGACCTTCCCAAGTCAAGCNGATCATCATTCCCAACCCAACTTGGGTTAAATCCAGTTGGTGGCCAGTCACAAGTGGTTTTCCCCAGGGCATTCAACTCCATGGCCTAGTCTTCCAACTAGTTTTTTACCCAGCGAAGACTACACCCAGTCAAGCCATGAGCAACCAATTTGTCTGCAGGAAATGGTACCAAAGACTTCACTAAAGTCCAGGTGGACAAATTCCACAGACGTTCCCTCATCCACTAAGTGGGTCACCTTGTCATAGAATGAAATCAGATTTGTCAAGCAGGACCTGCCTTTCATGAATCCATGATGACTGGGCCTCATCACCTAGTTGTCCTGCACGTGCCAGATCTTCACTCAAGATGATCTGCTCCATGACTTTCCCAGACACCAAGGTCAAACTCACAGGCCTGTAACACCATGGATCCTCCTTCCAGCCCTTCTTGTAGATGGGTGTCACATTTGCTAACCTCCAGTCAACTGGGACCTCCCCTCTTAGCCATGACTGCTGGCAAATGATGGCAAGAGGCTTAGTGAGCATTTTCACCAGCTACCTCAGTACTTGCAGCTAGATCCCATCCAGCCCCACAGACTTCTGTGCATAAGTCGTGAGGATGAGGCTGAGAAGAAAGGGGTCTCTGAGGGATGCGGTTTTAGGTTTTTCTTTGTTAATTGGCAATAAATTAAATTGACCTTCCCAAGTCAAGCCTGTTTTGTCTGTGATAGTAATTGATGAGTGATTTCCCTGTTCTTATCTCAGCCCAGGAGCATTTTCATCTCATTTTCTCCCCATGTCTTACTGAGTAGAGGGAGTGAGAGAACAGCTTAGTGGGCAACTTGGCCGCCAAGGTTAACCCACCACATATGGGCTAAGCAGATGTTAACTGTTAATTTAACTCTCATGACTACAAGCATGTTTTTTGTTTTTGTTTTGGGGTTGTGGTTTTTCGTCAGTTTGATTTACTGAAACCCTTTTGTCTCAAAATAATTAAAAAAACCAGCCTGCGAATTAGTAGCTCTGAGCATATTTTTCATCCCAAATGATTAATTAGAGTCATATTTGATATCAATTAGTTGTTAATAAGTTAAGTATATTTGTTATATATAGACATTTGTGCAGTATGTCTTGGCTAATGATGTAGATGAGAAAATTCAGTGAAAGACATTTTTGACTCCGAAATATGACAGTCATATGAGTCGCCAGAAAGGGAGACATTGTTGCTTATTTATTCAAGAAATTTCTTTTTTACAGGCCAGTACAGTATAGAAGATGACACCTATATTAGTAGAGTTGGTTTTGCATACCCTAGAAGAAAAGCAATGTTCAGTCTGATCGTGAAGAATGTCTGATGTATAGATTAGCAATATAGCAACTACTGGGAGGTAAGATGGTTGTATGATTCCTCTTCCATTTCCACCAACATGTAGCTCTCATGAGTCTCTGCAGGATCAAATTTCTAGCAACATGAGCATCTGTAAGATCACAAAACTGAATAGCCATGTAAGAGTGTAGTCTGAAAAGTATTCTTTGCTGGAGAAACTATGAGAAAAACTTCCATTATAAGTGGGTTATCTGACAGTTTCTCCTATGTTGAATCTTTCTTTGGGTGGTATGCACAAAGGCTGAAAGCCTGACTACAGCTTTGTCAGAAGAGCAGTTAGTCGACTGGATAACAAGGAGACCTTTCTGATTTAGCCTTCTTCTAAACAGGCAAGGTGTTGGAGGGTTTTATTTGTTTATTTATTTATTTGTGCCATTTAAAAGCATCTGTAACTAAGTTATATGTTTTGGATGTTATGAATGTATTATCCTGTTTGCATTTTCCCTCAAGAAAGACTCCATATAATTGAAGGTAATAGCAAAGTAGCAGCAAAATTGTAAACTGTATAGGGATTCCTATCAAGTGCAGTATCTTACCAGCACATCTTTTCCTTAACGGTGTGAATCAAGTGTATTTTTAAAGTGAGGAATATCAGGAGAGGCAGAAACATCTACCTGTCACCAGCTGTGATCATGAAGGCGTTTTTTTTTTATGCAGAAAGATATTGACATGCGTAGCTAAGCCCAGAGGGTGGCAGGGAGAGTGGTCTGCCTTACAGCAAATCTAAAGATTGAAAGCTACTGCCAGGGAGCTGAAATGTGACTGAGGAAAAAATCTGAGCTTGAAGGTAATTGCTCCCGGTTCCCATTTAAACTTGGCATTGTAATAATGAGATTAGTAGGCTCTCAAATGCATGCTGCTGTTAGATCACAGTGTTGTAACGACAGCATTGCACATATGCACTTTTATATGAAAAACTAAATCTGAGAGATAGATTTTCCCCAACTCCCCACATCACTTTGGAGGGCAGCATGTTTGTTAGGAAGGCATTGACTTGATCTCTGATCTCTTGACACAGGTAGCATAATTTTGATAAAACATCATAAAAATTCTCCAAGTTTAGAGGCAAGATGTACCTGAATCAGTCTGGGGTCACAGTAATCAAGTGACCTAGATTAACTAGGCAGCAGAGGCTTTCTCTACCTCTCCCCCCCACCCTCAGTCTAAAGTTCTTTTTCTTTTGGATTTGACAGAAAATTAGAGTGATAATTAGTTGAAATATTCTTGATCTTTGCTGCAAACGTTCAGTATATAAAAGACTTTTAAAGGTGTTGGGAGATATGTAGTAAAGGTATTCAAACTTAAATTCTTACAAAACTTAATTATAGATCCACAAAGTCACTCAAGTGTTGCATTCAACATGCTAGGTACTGAGATAGTTGGAGCTGAGCTGCAGGCTGGAATCCATGCATCTCACCTCTCCATTTATTCATAGAATCACAGAATGATTAGAGTTGAAAGGGATCTTAAAGATCATCCAGTTCTAATTCCCCTGCCATGGGCAGGGACATCTCCCGCTTGAGCAGGTTGCTCAAATCACTGTCCAATCTGAAAATGAACACCTCCAAGGTTGGAGCATTCACAACTACACTGAACAGTTCCATTCCAGTGCTCACTACCCACATCAGAAAAAAATTCTTCCTTATGTCCAATCTAAATCTACCTTCTTTCAGCTTAAAAGCATTACCTTCATCCTATCACTACACTCCCTGATAAAGGGTCCTTTCCCTTCTTTCTTGTAGGTGAGAACAAAGTCAAGCAAGGCACCTCTCCTCATTGCCTTTTCTATCACTTGGAGCAGAAAGTTATAATTGAGACATTCCAGAACGTCCTGGATTGCTTATGCTCTGCTATGTTGTCCCTTCAACTGATATCAGAGTGGTTGGAGTCCCCCATCAGGAGCAAGGCTTGCAAACATGAGTCTGCTCCTGTCTGTCTCATTCACTTGGTTGTGAATGGTTGAATGTCCTCTAGCAGACCCCACTGTAACATCACCTGTCACTGCCCTCCCTTTTGTCCTGATCCATCAGTTCTGTCTTGGCTCCTCTCCATGCCCAGGTGCAGCTCCATACATTCCACAGGTCCTTGACATAGAGGATGATTGCCCCTCCGTACCTCCCCAGACTGTCCTTCTTGAAAAGCCTGTATCCCTCCCTTTCAACACTCCAGTCACAGGAACCATCCCACTACATCTCCATGATGCCAGTAAGATTGTAGACCTGCAGGCATGTACACGTCTGTAACTCCTCTTTTTTGTTCCCCATGCTTCGTGCATTTCTGTAGAAGCATTTAAGTTGGGTCCCACATGAAGCTGCCTTACTGGCTGAAGTGGCTAATTTTCCTTTATACTGCACTCCAGGTGCTCTCCTTTGATCTGTGATCCTTCTCCAGAATCTGAGCATCAATTGTTGGCACTGGCATCAAACTGGAAGGGATTGGATGGGTTGCTGTTGCCCTCCTCCCACAGCTTTAATTTAAAACCTTATTCATCAGCTTGGCAAACCTATGATCAAATATGTACTTCCCATTCTCTGATAGATGAACCCTATCAACCCCCAGTAGACCTGGTTTTTCAAAGTCCTGTAGTTTAAGTAGCTGAATCCCTGGCTGTGGCACCAGTCCTAGGACTATTTCTTGATTTACCAATTCACCTGGCCCCTTCCCTTTGTCCGGGGGATTGGTAAAAAAGCCACCTGTGTCCCAGATTCCCAGAGCCGATATTAATGTGGAGAATAGGAGTGCAATCCTATCCTGCAGTGAAATAATATAGGATAGATGCATTAAAGAGAAAAAAAGAATGATAGAAGTCATTCAAATGTGAGATATGCTGGAGCATAACTTCGCCAAGTCGACACTTTGCTTCTCTCTAAGGCAGACAGCAGGCACAGAAACAAATCCAGACCAGCCCAGTGACACAAAAAATTGTCTCCATGCACCAGGGGAATGGTATGCCCCAGGTGTATGCTGCCAATTTATTGGACTTTCTATACTGCATGAATGATATGGAGGATAAAAGAAATAAATTCACTTGAGAATCTGGCCCCAGAGTATTTAGGGGTTATATCCTGTGATGGAGATTTTCATAACTCTATTGACTTCACAAAGCCAATAGAAGATACATGGAGAAAAAAAAAAAAAGAAGAAGTAAAATCCTCAGGACCCCACTGTGTCTCTTATGTCTGGTGTGATATTCTTCATTTTGTCTTTTCAATGTTTTTTCATCTGTCCGTAGAAGCTGTAAGTGTATATTAGGGCTTCTGTAATGCAGTCTAAGTGCAAGTAAAGGCTCCAGTCTGTACATGTCTGGAAGGCAGTATTACAGGGTTTTTTGCTCTACAATTCAATTTTTACTCCAGGTGTTTCAGTAAGAGAGATCATTCACTCTTATGCAGGCAAAATGCCATATGAAGCAAGTCAGGAGGGATCTTTCTTGTATAATGCTCTCTGTTTTATTGCACTTTGGCAAGCCAAACATGTTTTATGGCTTTTATTTTCTCTTCTGCACCATTGTACTGACAGAGGGAAAAAACCTCTTCAGATAAGGAGCAATGAATGAAAAATAAAAAGTAAAATTACAGTAACTTTTGCATAGGAATGCAAGGACCAGAAAAGCATGAGAGCAAAGATTGCTGCCTTAGCTCTTTAGCCCAGACGTCAACTCATTAGTGATTTTAATTACCCATAGTCATTGGATAATGCACTCAATTCATGTATTATTTTAATGGAAACTCATAAAGGCCTTTAATATTTGAAAGAAAGAAAAAAGAAAGTGAGTTTTTAGAAACAGTATAAGTCGTACCCAAAGCAAAATGTTAAGATGTAGTATATGTGAGATTTTATTAAGACATATTTAAGGGTATGGTATGAAGAAGATAAAAGTAAGATTTCTGGAGTAAGTGGTGAAAGAAATAGTGGTGACAGAAAAGCTGGTTAAAGTCCAGGTAGTTGTTGTCAGTTGGACTCCCCTTATTCACCAATGCGTAATGCCATCATAGAAGGCCACCAAATTTGTAAAGGTAAATCATGCCTGACAAATTTGATGGTCTTCTACAACAGTGTTAAAGCATTATTGGATAAGAGAAGAGAAATTAAGATCACGTCCCTGGACTTGTGCAAAGCATTTGATGCTATCCTGGCATGACATCCTTGTCTCTAAATTAGGGAGAGATGGATTTGACCATTGGACCACTCGGTAGATAAGGAACTGGCTGGGTGGTCAAGTTCAAAACATTGCAGTCAATGCTCAAGTGGAGGTCAGTGACGAGTGGTGTTCCTGAGGGGTCAGTACTGGAACAGGTACTATTTAGAATCTTTGTTGGTGACATGGATGTTGGCATTGAGTGCAACCCTCAGCATGTTTGCCAATGACAACAAGGTGTGGCATGCAGTCAACGTGCTGGAAGGAAGGGATGCCATCCAGAGGGACCTGGACAAGCTTGCAAGGTGGGCATATTACAATTTCATGAAGTTCAACCAGACCGAGTGCAAGGTCGTGCATGTGGGTTGGGACAATACTAAGCACAAATACGTGGAGGTGCAGAGAATGAACTGGGAGCAGTCCTGAGGAGAAGAACGTGGTGTTATTGGTTGATGAGAAGCTCAACATGAGTCAGCAATGTGCACTCACAGTGCAGAAACCCAACTGTAGCCTGGACTGCACCAAAAGAATTATGGCCAGCAAGTTGAGAGTGGTGATTTTATCTCTCTGTTCTGCTCTGGTGAGACCTCACCTGCAGCACTGCATCCAGCTCTGGGTTCCCTAACAAAAGAAGGACCTGGACTTGTTGGAGAGGGTCCAGAGGAGGGACATAGAATCATAGAATCATTCAGGTTGGAAGAGACCCTTGGGATCATTGAGTCCAACCATCAACCCTACTCTACAAATTCCTCTCCTACACCAAATCTCCCAACACCACATCTCAACAACTCTTAAACACATTCAGGGATGGGGACTCAACCACCTCCCTGGGCAGCCTATTCCAGTGTCTAACCACCCCTTCTGTGAAAAATTCTTTCCTAACGTTCATAATAAAATGATCAGAGGGCTGAAACACCTCTCTTATGAACACAGGCAGAGGAAGCTGGTGTTGTTCAGCCTGCACAAGTGAAGGCTCTGGGTAGACCTTATAGTGGCCTTGAAGTACCTGATGGGGACCTACAAGAAAGATGGGGAGGGGCTTTTTACAAGGGCATGTAGTGATAGGACGAAGGACAATGGCTTTAAAAACGTAAAGCGTGAATTTAGATAAGCTGTTATGAAGAAATTCTTCTTCAGAATTCTCTGCTTGTTGTGGGCCTTTACTATGAGGGTGGTGAGACACTGCCCTAAGTTGCCCAGAGAAGTTCTGGCTGCCCCATACCTGGAGGGGTTCAAGGCCAAGTTCTGAGCAACTTGGCAGGGGCACTCAAACTGGGTGAACTTTAAGGTCCCTTTCAGCATAAAACATTCTATGATTCTATGATCCATTCTGTGGGGAATAAAATGGCCCCGCAATCAGGAGAACACAAGCTGTGCTGATTCTTTCCAGCACCAGTTACACATATCCACAGCCCAGAAGTTAAATTTCTTCCCCCTCAAAATGGAGAATGACATTAAAACTCTTGTTTTGTGTTCAAATTTTGTGGTAGTAGAGTGATTTTAATGCAGTAGAGGTTTTGATGTTGCAGTTGAATCAGAGTATTTAGGCAATTGCAGATTTTATGAAGATTTTTCTGTTACTTGGAAGATGATGCAGGGCTTTCTGGGTATTAGTAGTAGCTAGGAATTGTTTGTCATTAAGAAATGCTGTATAAAAAGTATGAGACAACAGTTAGTGAAAGTAACATTTGAAAGTATAACCAGATCGAAGATAGCTATACCTCACGAAAGTGAAAGTCTATCAGAATGATAGGAAATTATAAGAAATATAAGTCCAGCTGATGAAATTTAGATTTTCAGAAAACAGGCTAAATAATAGGCAGTGTGTTTCAGTGAAACAATAGCTTCAGTTTAAACAATAAATCTGGTTTTCTTGAACAAAATAGTCAAAATTCTCTGTGTCCCTTTGGCAACACTCATTCTTTAAATAAGACAATCTTCTGTCACAAATAGGAATATATTTTGCTGAGTCAGACCCTATTTCTCTTTCTTCCATCACCCCCTTTCCACACAGTGTACATGTGTTTCCTTTCCCCCTTTCCCCTGTTCATACCAGAAACACCTTCAAATTCCTCAGGAACTGGTGTTTTACATTACTCTGGTCCTCAGTGTTACCACTCTGTAACCTATATTTGCAGATGGGAAACGTCCTTTATCACAAAGAGCAGGGGCAACACTGACCACCCCTCTACAGCAGAGTGCATCCAGCCACTGCAGTTTGACAAGATACAGTCAGATAAGACTAACTGATTCTTTTCCTCTGAATAGGCCTTCCTCTAAACAGCGCTATGTTCCTATCTGGCAATAATTTCACAGGGTTTGTTTGCGATATGACTGGCTAGTTTGTACCAAAAGTGTAATCAAAATTTCTGTACACATCACACAGTATGAAAGCCAGAATCCATCTGTCTGGATCAGAGGAAAAGTTCTCTTGGGAGCTTCAGCTTGTTGCCTAATGCAGGAGCTCCTTCTATTGGCAGACGAAATCGAGAAGAGCTAGAAATCAGTCTAGGAAAAAGTTACTTGGTAAAAGGGAAGTAAAGACAATTTTTTGGTGCAAATTATGAGCATTTGATAAATTCCCTTTAAACACAACTGTATACAATCCACCATTAAGAACATGCACTAAATAATGCATTGAAGTGAACTAAATCTTTGTAATTAAAGGAATTAGCAAAGCTTAGACCTCACATTTGTTTTAAATATGTGATTCCCACTTCTTGTGCATAATGCCTATTTTGCTCGTAACACTGTATTCGTCTAAGCATCTTTTGAACTCATATAAAATATTTTGTCAATTAATGCAAGAAAAATAGCTTTTATTGTTTTCTATGTCATCATCACTCAGAGGATTCATTTTGTCAGGCCACTAAACTTCCCAAGGTAATCTCAAAGTAATTGATGTTACTTATTCCAAAGTGTAACAGTTTATCAACTTTAAGGCAGGTTTTAAAGTATATTTAAGGGTCCATATTTGCCAACTGATGCAGTGCCAGCATGGTTAGTTAAAGAGGATCATGGAGGAATGGATCTAAAACATAAACTATCTTGAAGTCTGAAATTGTAAACTAGATTTTTTTCAAGCATAAAAGTTATGATCCTGATATTTTAACAGATTTCTACTGTGAATAAAATCGGTCTTACTACTCCAAGAACTCTGAAAATGAGAAAATCCATCTCCACATTTTAACATAGAAGTGGTGAAGAATAACCATGAATTTTTTAGAGACAAATTTTGAGAAGAATAGGCAATATTGCAATCCAATTGAGAAAAATTAAAAGAGAGCCTGCAGCTAGTCTGTACTGTGTTGTGACAGTAAAGTGGGTTTGTTCCCCGGAAAAGGAGAAAAAGAAGGATGTAGAATTGACTAGAAACGTTTGGGTTTTGAAATGCTTGAATTAAAAAAAAAGAATACTTCATAAAGTTTTTCAGGGCAAAAAAATAATGTTAGAGACAATTGTTAAATTTCTACCTAATGTTATGCCTTTAATAATTATCCTCCAAACAGAAAGGCAGAACCAAACCTATAAGAGCATAAACCAGCCTTTACTCTCACTCATAGCTAGTGCTTAAAAAGTCAGTAGTTCCACATCCAGTTTACCTGTTCTGTCACTGTCATTTTTTTCCTGATTTCTAATTCAATATGGTTACATGATTTATGGTAGATGTGATTACACACCCTTTTAGCTATACATATCTATAATGCATATTTTCAGCTCTTATTGATTGCCTTTAATTTTGATGAAAATCATCTCTAAAATACTGAGAATGATACTAGATACCACTGTAAATCTAACACCATCAATCCAGTCTTCTTTTTATGCATTTGATTCACATTTTAAATATTACCTGCAGTTGCATGTTCATTGGCATTGCTCGGTTCTCTTGTAGAACACAGTGAATTAATCTTTTATTTTCTATCACTTTTCATAGAACATTGTTAGTAATGTAACATACTCAAAACTTTACTTAACAAACTGTAGGGTTTTATTATAAATGTTCATCCATAGGTTAATAGAGTTTATCTTAATTTAAAATTTGAACAAAAAGGTCTGATATAATCATAGATGTGAAAGTGTTTACAGTTAATAATTTGGAAGTATTATCTCAATTCTTCCACATCAAGCAAACACAGTACCTCCAAAACAGCCCTTCTCTTACACCTGTACTCTTCAAGAACCTCACTTAAATCCAGACTCACCTCTCCTCACCTGTACTAACAATTGATCAAGCTTTAATAAATGTAGGATCCTTTTACTGTCTTCCAAAGAGTATTAACTTTCTCTACCTATTGAAGACAAGCACCATGTCAAAGGTCTAAGGACGATTCATTTACACGTGTTTCAAAATATAAAGCCTACAAATAATTATCCTTTTCATGTGAGATTGAGGAACTGTGTAGATACCAATTAACCCACAGGTTTACTCTGGCATGTGAAAAAATAATGTAATAATAGAACTCACAGCTACAAGCAAAGGGATATAAAATTTTAGACTTGTCACAAAAAAATGAGAACAAATGTGACAAGTCAAAGAATGACTGGTCTTGTACATCTGCTGAGTGGGAATGGAGACTGAGTAGTAACAGAAACAAATTGTATCTTATAGCTCACAGATTGCTTGATATGTTAATGTCCTGACAAATTAAATACTAAGTTGAGATACCACAAAATAAAAAAAGTATTAGCCTGCCAAGAAAAACAATAACTTTAAAATCACAATGATTTTTTGATAAGCAGTATCAATCCATCCATATTAAACAGATACACTTGAGATGCCGCCTAGAAATTAAAATTAAATTATGAATAAGAGAAATCGTAAGTTAGGCTAAGGAGTCAAATATATATGGTGCAGAAATGTAATTATCTACTGGTAATTGTCATTCTATGATTCTGATCCCTTTCAACTGCATAGAAAATCCTCAATGATATGAAGGATGCAGGATGAAGTGTTCTCAGAGCAGTAGATACTTTGGACAGTACAGTACAAAAGTATATCTGCACTGGTCTTTAATATTGGCTTTTAAATTCAAACTCAAGGTCATCAAACCAAGTGACTGTCTTGCACTTTTTATTCATGAACATTATGGCAGTGCATTCAAGGGTACCACTTACACTGAATGCCTTTGGGTAATAATATAATTTGGGATTCAGGTTTAAATCACCTGCTCTGTAGTGCACTTACCTTTCCCGGATGCTGAGATACAAAAAAGAGGCACCAAATCCCATAGTCTCTTCTCCAGGTAAGCCATCTGTTCTGCACCAAAGCCACGATCAGACATCCTGGTTGGAGAGCATTGACTACCTTCAGGGCACATGCCAACATAAAAAGAAATGCTAAAACCCCTCCACGATGAAAGCTTCTATTTCAGCAGGTTGCTTCTGCCCAGCCCTAACCAGCTACAATCAGGGTTTCCTTTTCCACCCCAAGGCAATCATCCTCTTCCTCCCTCTCCCATAAAAGAGACTCCTATTGCCTTGGGGTCTCCAGGTTAACAAAACTTTAGCATATATGACATTTTCTGTGGAAAAAAGATTGCCCAGCAACTGTCCTTTGTTGACCACAGAATTGAGAACAGTACCCGTTCAAACAGATCTTCTACCCTGAGAGTTACCCATTAGGAATTACATTTTATTTTGGAATACTACAGTCTGAATGAGGAAACACACAGTGATCATTTAGATAAGTTCTGAGTCATGCCAAAATACCATTTCAGACTAATACATGTTCTTAATAGAAGAATGAGTGAACCCAAGGTGGGAGGGATAATTCATCTGCAAGTGAACACCTACTACTTGTAAATATAAGAAGTTTTCTTACTGTGAAACACAATGCAAGTGAAGACAATGCCCTTCTTAATTTCAAAGGAGTTATCATGAGAGTTTCTGTCACTCTTTTATTTCAAAGAAATAAAAATATTTTAATCCAGTGAACTATTCCAAAAATTCAGGATATAATACAAAATAATCAAATTAATCAACCGGCAATCAAAAAACCTAAACCAAACCAAACACAACAATAAAAAACACAAAAAACTTTAAAGATGAGAAGAATCTGCAAGACCACAGTGACACTATCGTCTTTGCCATGTCCTTTTGCCAGGCTTTCTCCCCAGCAGATGTTTCACTCACTTTCTCTGTTCTGCCTCCAGATCATCATGGTCCTTTCATGTCAAAAGCAGATGTTTCCAGAGATCCTGGCTTGTCTTTCTTTAATCCTCTGGGCACCCAGCCCAAATGTGCCTGGAGGAAGAAATCTGCATCAACAGCTGTCTCAGGGTATGCTGGTGGCAACTCTTTCTCTGGCCAGGACCTCAAACTAAAAAAAAGCTCTCTGTCCATCTCTCTTACCGAAGATTTTATTTCATTGCTTTCAGCTCCTTTTGGAGTTTGGCAATGAGTTCCTCTTTCTACTCTCATAGTTTTTCACCAGAGATTTCCTGGGTTTGGGAGGAAACAGAAATTAAAGATATTGCATATTCCCTCTTAGATGAGCCTGTAATTAAATGTACAGGAGAAATAGAAAAAGGTAAAAATTAGACTATTCTTTCCTATTTTTTTCATGTGCTGTTTGTCATAAATCAGCCTTTTTTGTGAGTGTCTTGCTCACTAAAATTAAGCCTTGCAAATGAATCTGTCTCTTCTTTGGTGTCCTTCCCAAGAGGATCATTTGACAAATCTTTGTCAGCAAGAAATCACCACAGTGAAAGATAACTGGCACTGGAAAAGAATCCAAGTAGCTGGCTCTACACCCTGACAAACAAGACACCAACTGTCAGTGAAATTTCTGTCAAGGTGGAAAGTACAGATGCAAGAGGTCTACCTCCTCCGTGCAGTTGGCAACATGCTGGTGGAGGTTTTTGACATGTCTTTCTAGCCCAAAAATGAGCAGCTATAGTACTGGCAGCCTCCTGAGAGTCCTCGCCCCCTTTCATAAAGAAATGCTTACTGCTGTTTTGACAGCGGTGGATTTTTACTATGCATGCTTTCAATAAAGCTCTTTTGCATAGTTCAGAGCTAGGAGCAAATTGGTAGCCTGCAACTGAAGATGTTTTTTCTCACTAGAACATGAACTGATTCAGGTTTATGTGGAACTTACAATTTGCCTATTTCTCCCTCCCTATCCTTCAACTCACAACAAAGAGCCATAGCCTGGATGCTGCCTGGAGATAAGTCCGATGGCCCTGCCCATGGATGGGCAGCAGACCTGCATGAACAACAGGCTGGGGAGTGGTGTCCCGTCTTCGTGGACCTGAAGCTAAACAAAGTGGTAGTGTGTGAAAAAGGGGAGGAAAATTCCAATCACTTCATTGTTTGAATGCATTATAAATAAATGTATTTAAGAGCAGTGACAGCATTAATTATCTTTACCCTATGACAACATACTCTGCCATTTTTTCAGCTGTCAAATCTGATCTTATGTGCTGGCAGAGTGTAGGGAGATGATACATCAGCATAAGAGAGCCAGTGTCTCAGCCAGAGATGTCTGTGGTAGAAGAGATTCCTGAAATATGCCTTTCATTTAAAATTAAGAATTTTATCATAACTAGCAATAGACTGAGAAAGGGAAATTAATTTTAATTTAGTATACCTAACACAGATTTTGTTAAAATAAGCAAGTGGAAAGAACAGAATTTTACTGAATTAATTTATTATTTGACTATGTTGAAAAAATTAGCTGAGCAGCAAATAGTGATTGCAGCAAACCTACAAACTATTGTTGAATTATGAGAATAGCAGTGCATTTAAAAAGATACTACACAAAATCATTAATTATATAAATCATGTTACTATTATTTTTTGGGTTTTTTTTTTTTTTGTTATTAGAAAACTAAACTCATGTGAGTTTGTCCTGAACCATAGACTTGAAACACTGTAATAAAATATTGCATGAAAAAAATCTCGAATAGGTTGTAATACTAAAAGCTTCATTGTAGGATGTACAAAGAAATAATATTTATCAGACAACATTTCTCCAGTAAGTTTGTGAATGATTTTTGCTACATTTATGCTTGCACATGGAGAAGTACAAGGTATTCTTATTTTAGTTGAGCTTTAGTAATTTTAACTTGCTCATATTCCCCTCTTCTTGCCACCATGAAGACATGTGGTTCCAGTCTTACCGTTCAGTCATGAAAACTTAGTGTGGAAAAGCACGTGAAGTGAAGAGAGAAAATTTTATAAAGAATGCTGTATAAGTAATATGGACTAAAAACAAAACAGAAAAGGGAAAGAGACTCTCTTGAAAAAAAAAAAAGTCTTCCTTATATCACTCTACCTCAAAATTTATAAATCTCAAGAATGTTTGTGATCATTGTCACCTGTTGCAGTATGCAGCTGCAAAGATTACAACTCTCCATAGGCATTTGTGCATTTCAGAAACACAGGAACTGCTGTAGCCATAAAGGAAGTTATTTTCTTCTTTATTTCAGGAATTGACTGGAGATTAGAGAAAAGTAGCCATTGATCTTTTGCCCTGTAGACTAGCAGCAACAATTTGCCTTGTTTAGTCATTGCAGAATAAAGG
>VXBJ01002301.1:212229-222710 GCA_013400055.1 Nycticryphes semicollaris
GTTTTTACAAAAAAAAAAAAAAAAAAAATTCAATTAAATTTCTAAAATCATAGGGGAAAATAGTATCTTGTGTCTGCTTTTTGGAATATTAAGCTATAACATCTTCAGGCTTTAACTTTATACATGGGTCTATAACAAATATTTTAGTACTCATTACTTGATTTCTAACTCAGCTTTTGGTTAATGCTAATTCCATGAAAATATTGGTTAGATGAATATCACTATTAGATGACTATTGTTCTTTAATTGAAAACCAATACTCATGAAGATGAAGATTGTCTAACAGGTGCTGCTAATTGCCGGGTTTTAAAGATAAACTTTATCTTTATTAATAAAGAAACTTACAAGCTTTCCTTTTAGATGTAAAGACAGCGTTTTGAGAAACTGTGCAAAAAGTTACTGGTGTACTGGTAGCTGGCTGGCTTTGCTCTGAAGCACAGTGAGTATAATGTTAGTTTGTCTTTGCAAGTTTAATTATTTTTAGTAGGTATTTAATGTTGTTTTCATGAAATTTTCAATCAGTAGAAACTGTGGTCCTTATTCTTCAATAAGGTTCCTAATTAAAATCTTCAAATATGATTTCAGCTAACCTAGTACTGGCAGCCTTCACTTAATTTGCTTATGTTGATTTACCCAAGAATTTTTCATTTTATTTGCCTAGATTTTCCCAAGACTTGTGAGCACCTGTGGGGTGGAAGAAAACCCCACCCCACAAATTATATTTCTATTCACAGTCTTTGAAGAAATACAGGATTATTTAGCACTGAAGAGAAAATTTAAAAAGTTGTTTACCTGTAGCTCTGAGAAGTTTGTGGGACACTGAACAAGAGGAGAAAGAAAAATTCAACTTCTCCAATAAAGCAAATTTAGATATATGACATCATGTACGTTTGTACTGCTTATGGATTTCTAAAGATAAAAACTTCATTTTCACCACACCCACCCCTTTTTTTTCAGATTGATTTTGTTGAAAATCTTCAGAAAACAGTTGAGCTCATCAAATTACATGGACAATGGTAAACTCATGCTCACACACATAGCCATAACTGAAAACAATTTTAAGCTGACAAGAATATTAATGTGCTCAGACCATTAATGGAATCAGAGCATTGAGATTCATAATTTCTGGTGAATTAATGCTGTTGAACATAGAGATACACAAACTTAAGAAAATAAGTTTTGTTTTCTCCAATTTAGAAGCATTATAAAGATTTTGGTCTCCATCTGTAATTGTATTTGCTGGAGTTTCATTGTTGCTTATACCTTCTTCTGAAACAAACTAGAAGGAGATCATATAGCAAAATGGCAGCTTTCAGTGTCCTGTCTATGCAGATCATGTTTTGAAACTCAGGCATAACGTTTGCTGGTTTTCTACAGTTGTGTTATACGACCTCTAGGTGCAAGTATTAAGATGTACATAGTGAAGGCAGCCAAACAGCTCAAAAAGCAAACATCAGTACCTGATACTTAGCTGCATGTTGCTAGATATCTTGTTCTGTGTTTATATCTGCTTATATCTCCTAATGGAAAACAAAACAAAACAAAACAAAAAAAAAAAACCAAAACAATCCAACACCAAAAAACCAAACTAAAAGCCCCAAAACAAAAAACCACAAACATCCTATAGGCAAACTCAGTCTGACTGATTATGAGGTGTGAGGCTCAAGTATTTTTTTTTTCTTTGCTGTAAAGGAAATTTCACAAAATCTCCCAAAAAAATTGGACCCTCATTTTCTTACAGCATATTTGCATGGCATCTCTGATGTTTCAAAATTCCTAAGTAAGCACAAGTGAAATAAGACATAATCAGTGTTTTAAAAATAATAATTGAGAGCAAAGTTGGTAAAGTGAGATTCATGTTACAATATGGAAATGTGGGGTTTGATGCCTGAATTGATTTATAAATATAAGACTTGCAGTAATACTAAAGTAAATAAACATGAGTACTTGCTCACAGGCAGAGAAGGTCTTTCAGGTTTTACACTCATCAGAGCAACAATTGGCTCCTATGCTTTGTACCATACCAAGCACTGGGATGTCCCATCACCAGTTGAAAATGTTAAAACTCTAATGCAACATACATGCTTAAAATAATAAATAAATTTTATTTAGTCAGTGCTTCCATTAGAATTGTATAAAATCACAGTATCTCTGTGACCTTTTTACTTCTTCCATGTTCCATATGGTTTTACCCTACTTTCACTTAGATTCACATGGTTCTAAATTTCAGCAAAGCTATTCTTCAAGCACACTGATGAAAAAATTGACCAATTCAGCTTCCAAATCCATCGTAGACAAGTTGTAGGAAATCTGTACCCCACAGTATGAGCACAAGGCTCTGAGAACTTCCTACCTGTTGTGTTATTTTCCAGGTTATAGGCAGAGCCTGCCTTCCATGAAGTGAGGAATTATTGTCTTTTGCAGAGCATCCTCTCTGTGACCCCTGAGGACCAGATGTCTCCAACCTTACCAAATTGTGAGGGTCCTACAAAAACCAGTTAAAAAGGAAACTCACTGTACCTTTTTTTATCTAAATAAATCAGGAGGGTCTTAAAGGCATCTGCTTCTCTTAAACCCTGCTGAATTGAGGAGAAGCAGCATGAATCATGGCTCTATATGCTCAAGGATAAATAGAACATTGAGTAATAGTAAATTAAATTGTACACTTAAAGTACACTGCACAGGTAAGATGCCTCTGTCCTCTTACATGAAAAGGGTTAGTGTAGGGTCTGTGGCTGCCCATATTTTAGCATGTTTTTTTTTTCGCTGTCAGCTAATTGGATCACCCAAATGAACATGGGAATTGTGCTGAGCAAGACACAGTTGGCATGACCTGCCAGTGACAATTCCCAGCACAAACTTTGAACACAGTCATTCTCTTTGCTCACACGAACCTAATCCATCAGACACCTTTTTGACTCTTGGCCAGGGAATGGCTTTGGCATATTTTCTCTACACAACTATGTCTTAAGAGACAAAAACCTTTTCAGAGCTCTCTGACAAAAGTGTTGCTTGGAGCAACATTGTATGAGTACCCAGTAATAAAGTATGGTAGGCAATGGTAGTTAAGTTACACTGGGTAATCCAATATAAATCCTTAGTCCAACATGTAAAATTTAGTCTATTAAATGGTTATATTCTATACCATAAAATGTGATATACTTACATGACTTACTGGATGGGATTAGTGACATTTTGTACATCCTTTGTATATGCAAAGAACAAATTCCTATGCCAGTTGTAAAGTTTCTTTTCTTTTTTTTTTTTTTTTCAGTAACACTTTACTATATGGTTTTATGCATAGATGTGGTATTAACAGGCAAATGTCTTTAATATAGCCAGAAGTTAAAAACTCACATCAGATGATCGGATATAAGACAACATTGCACAATGAAGCACCATGTAACTACCAGCATCAACATGAACTCTGTATCCAGAATAAATTTCATTCCATCTGCCAGATTCTATTAACTTGTGGTAGTAATTCTCTTCTAAGTAATCACAGTCCAGCAAAAATCCAAATAAATGTAGTGCTACTAAAATGTCACATGATAAATAATCCTACAGGAAAATGGGGATAGAGTACAGTTGGTTTACCAAGGAAGACCAAGGCATTGTTGACCAAGAAATTAGTTCATCCCATAATTAATTCTTCCTTACACTGTCATTCTCATAGGCAACAATAGTTTTCCACCAAAAAAAACCCCAACCCTCAACAAAGCAAACAAACAAATATTCCCCAAAATAAACAAACAACAAAAAAGAGCCACCATGCTCCTCCCTACCCCAAACTAAATAAAACCTCAACATGTAACATATTAAGGAAAGCTTCTTGATTGAACTGGCTGGTAACTACTTCAGCTGGCTGGACTGCTACTATCTGAAGGAAAACCATCTTCAGGGTCTGGAAAAACAGCTCAGCTGGCTTTTCCAGAGATTACCTCCTGCAAGAGTTTGTTCACCTCTAGTTTCATTGCAGCAGCCGTGCACATGAATACCAGCAAAGCTCATCATGTTTACAATGGAAATTTATTGTAGGAAATTAGTGCTCCTCAGCAAGAGCACAACTCTCTGGGAACCATCTGCTTTTTGTGTGTTTATCCGTAACAACACTCTAAGTGAAAGTTAGGTAGCCAAAGCTCCATATTTTTAACAGGAATCTGCAGTCTTTAATTTAAAGAAAAAAAAAAAAAAAGTATCTACAAAGTTCCAGGAACTGGGGCTAATTCTAGACAAGACTCATATGATTTTAGCATCATATCCTGACAAAAACTTAAAAAATGAAATTATGTAGTAAACACATTAGTAATATAGTAATTGTGTAATAAGTAGTAACTATGTCATAGTAATAACAATAGTAAAAGTATGTATAACAAATAATAGCAGTAAAAATAGCAACAGAAAGCATAGTAATTATGTAGTAAAACATGCAATATACAGGCAAGGTTCAAAATTTGGTAAGCCCCATATAAGTAGTTTCCCACCCATGGCTGGAGCCCCAGATGAATTTTTAGGCAGAAAAAAGCTATTTATTCATGAAGAGTGCAACTGGATGATTTAAGGTGCATGAACTGTCCTTTCTTCAGCCTGTGCTCCAAAGAATGAGTAATAAATACTGGTGACATATGAGTTATACTAACGGTGTGTAGGTCATACTTAGGGTGTGGGTATACTTCTGGATTAATGCAAAATAAAAATAATTATTATGCTATGTCCAGTCCTATTCTTTGTGTGTATCACTTCAAAATAGGCAGAAGTATATAATTTTAAAGTGTCATGTGACATCAGAATAACTTTCTGGCCACTAAGCCATCCAATAGCACCATATCTATGAAAACTGAAGCTCCATCCACAGGATCAACACCACCAAGTGTCTTGTAAGACCCAGGCAAGCAGAAGGAGGTAAAATGAAAGGGGATTGTAGCAACTCTTCACTATGGGAAAGCAAAGATTGCATGCTTCACCGGGGAACAGCGTGATGATGAAATTAAAAAGAAATGTATTAAGAGCACTTTTTGTGTATTTTCTGGTTTTTGGCACCAGATGTAAACATTTTTGGTACAGCAGCAACCAATTAGTTCTGAGATAAAGGATCAGTTTAAGAAGGGAGTAATAGAGAAGTAATTGATGTCCATACTCTGAAACATACGTTCTCACTTTCCTTCTCTTTAACTAAAATTTGAGCCCAGTCTCCCAGCAGTTTACCGTCTGTGCAAAATAATGGAAGCTATTATTTCCTCATGAGATATTTGTGAGGGGATTACTCATTTTGTTATAAGCCATTATGATGCCAAGCCATGAAGCTCAGGAAAGAATCACAGGAAATCAACTTAATGTCCTGTGCATAAAGCTTTAAAAAAATTCCATTCAGAAAGTCTATCTCTGCCATTTGCTGTAGTTTTCAGTGCAATTCAAAGAACACTGGGTCCTTTACTGCTGTTTCTGACACTGCAAGTAATGCCATTGGCACAGCTTTTCTTAAGGAGCATTTGAGATTTTTCTTATCTACTGAAATGTTCAAGTGGAAAATCAACAATATACAGGCAGATGGTGGAAGATAATAATACTTTAATGACTGCAAAAATTCAGCCTGTATAGTTGCATGTCATTAAATTATTCAATGCTTTGTAGCTGGGCATAATAAAGCAGTAGTTATTTATGGTAAAAAACATAAGAGGTTTTGTACAATAGGCATAAGACTACAATTCCATTTCTGACATTTAGGGTGGCAATGAGCTCATTGATACAGGAGCAGCAAGCAATGGTGCAACTATAAAGCACCACAAAAATCCAAGCTGTTTTCTAAACTAGTTTTACAAGTGACAGTGATAATGCAAATGTAACTGTAAATATGGTATAACAATCTGACAGCAGCAACTAAGTCTCCTCAAAATGGCAATCAGAGATGCTGAGATGAAAGCTGCAAGAAGCCTTCTGGTTACCTGGTAATCAGAGAGCCATCAATCAAAGGTACACTGCCTTAAGATCTTTAGCTTTCGAGAGAGTATGTGCACGTACACACAGAGAATATGCTCTCAAGAGAACTAGGACATATTTCCCCTACAAAATTTTAATTGCATAGAAGTAACTGTGTTTATTCAAAAGGCTTTGATATATTTATTGTCTCCAGTTTGCACAGAAGCTGGGGGTCATTTTCTCTTTTTGTTTTGCTGCTCCTCTTGGCTCAGTAACTTCTACCTGGCTTTTACCATTTTCAACACATCTGAATCACCTGTTTGTGAGGGAGCTTCCAGCACACACTCCTCCTCCTCTTTTCAAAAATCCTATAAGATTCAGCAATCCAGGATTCTATACAAAACTCTTGAACAGTAGGAATTTGCCCTGCTTGCAGTGAATTAACCACAAGTTTCACCATGCTATTTCAAAATGTGGTGATAGGCAGACCCCAGTGGCAGAGCAAGAAACAATAGGAACAACTTGGCAACGTTAGAAATTACAGTTAGGTGAATGGAAAATCTTTTTCACTGTGAGAGTTGTTAAGTACTGGAGCAAGCATGTTGCCCTAAGAGGTTGTGAAATACTCATCCTTGAAAATATTCGAAAATTGCACCAGTGAGGCCCAAACCAACTTGTAAAAGTTACCCCTGCTTTGACTAGAGGAGAATGGGGCTAGCTTTAGGGATCACAGGTCCCTTCCTAATACATATGCTTTTTTTCAGTGGCCAGTGGCATCAGTAACATGTTAAACAAACTGTTTCAGTTAGCCACAAACAGAGAAGAAGAAATTATTTATTCATTTTTTGTCTGAAAGTTTTCTTCAGGTGTCCATAATGCACACATTTTTCACAGTTCTCTTTCTGAACACAAGTATAAATATTTTTTGCTCCTTTTCAGTGGAATTTTGCAGTGCTGAACAGAAAGCTTTGGCCATCTCTGAGGGAGAAAAAATGACATTTGATCAGATGGACAGTGCCATTGGGATAATATGATCAAGTGTTGCATCATCTGGTTTTCATTTTGTTGTGCCTGTGGGAATGACAGAGCACATTAAAAAGGTTCTGCCCCAACTTCAAAAGAACTTCAAACACACACAAAAAAGATTCCTGTTAAACTTAGGAGCTTTATTAAAATTAGATCCTCAGTAGCAATTTTATTAGCTTGTCCTACATTCATTGCCCTAAAAAATGTGATTTTCAAATTGTCTGCCATTTTGGACAAATAGAAGCTCCTCTACTCACATATCTATGCATCTAGCATTATGATTTCTCTAATCCTACTTCAAATAAGGCAGTTTTCAATATGTATAAAAGAAATGGTAAACATGATTTGAAAGTGCCACTAACACTTTAATATAAAATGCTGTAAAGCTGAAAATAAAACAAAATTAGCAATTTCCTCTAAAAGAATATAAATATCATCTTTATTTAGCAATAAATAAAACAGAAAAAAACTTTTAAAATGTCCATTATTTTATTATCTAAGATGATTAAGTGATTTTCAGTAAATATAATGATTATTACAGAATGAAAGTGGTTTAATTTTTTATTTCTTCTTTAATTTTATATTCTTTCTAGTGTCCTTGTAACCTGCACATTTCTCATTCTTTCCATTAATTTCTAGAAGACAATTATTTATACTGTTACTTCTGCCACAGTAATAACACTGTGAAAGGCCTTCAACTCAGATGTATGATAAACAGAATTTGGTTGGTTTCGTCTTCTGTAAAATGTGGCTGAGACTTAAAGGGCCTACAACAATAATACAATCATGCATTGTTACTTCTTTGCTATGAAAACATATTATACTTCTATTGTCTTCTATAGAAAACTCTTACTCCATTACAAAGCAAACTTCCTGTATGGAAATAGCTGGATTCAATGGCTTGATTATTTTGAAAGTAAATCTGAAATCAATACTTGGTCTACAGATTGCAGGCAAAGCAGTGGGGAATGTGAAAACGGAGAAATGTCATGATTCTAATAGAGTAGGTCATGCTTAGAAGATACCAAGCCAAATTTCTAGTCTTGGAAGAACAAGTGCTTTTGACTGCCGTATCTACCACTAATGTAATATACACTTTTCTGATTAATTGTTCTGTGAAGTCATGTTTTTTGCAGACCAAAGTAACATAAGAATTCACAGAAAACAAGAACAAAAAGAGGGAAGAAGATTTAGTGGCTTGAATAGTTACAAAAATCATGAGGCTGCTCACATCTCTGCCACATATTTTTTGAATTAACATGGTAAATCTTCTTACACACTCTTTTAGCTCACTGTCCTAGAGAGTGCTGGAAAGATGAAAGGATCACATGGTCTATGAATCCTAAGGAGAAGCATCAAGAAAATAAAAAAAATCTATTAAAAACTGATAATATAGAAAATTTTTCATTCTTCTGCAAAAAGAATAAATTTATGTTAATGTGAAAAAAGAATGTTGGGAAACAGTGTTATGAAGTAAATGAGGGGCAGAACAGTTGGGGTTTTTTAACTATGTGTACATTATTCTCTGGAATAATAAACTACATGTAAATGAATGTTCAAGAGAAAATAATTCATCTCATGCTATTCTAATTTCCTTTTGCCTTTTTTTAAAATGTATGTGAAAATCTGTAATAGAATGGCTTCTTGAGATCTTCTTAAATTTTAATATATTCATAGTAGATCACTAAACAGAACTGTTAAACAGAAGAAAAACAAAACCCCAAAACATAGTACTTCATAAATTTTGCAAACACACATGTGCATTAAATGTCCTGACATGAATGCTATTAACTGCTAACAGTAACCATCTCTTCTTATTTTTTATAATTTCTTTTATTATGCCATTTGTTTTGGAGCCATTCAATGGAAGCCTTCGGTGTATCCTCCTTCAAATGTTTCACTCAAGCCTGTCAAAGGACTAAATAAGATAATTTCACTCTGCTGACAATTCTCTCCTGTTTATTTCTCCAGTATTCTGTTTGAATTTTTAATATAAAGAGGAAAGTTTATATGACCAACCATTATATACTTAGATTCTTACCAACCATTATATACTTAGATTCTTTTATGCAATTGGAAAAAAAAAATCTATTCAATGGATGTAAATGCCCACATAAGTATAGAACATAAAATACTGTGATATAAGATGAAGTGTAACATACGTAGGTATGTATGTATCAAAACATTTTTCATTTTAAAGGCTTTATCAGTGGTAACATTTTAATAAGAAACTTCACATTTAGGATTTTTCATTTTTAAAAATTTTTTTGACCTCACCTATACTTGCAAACAGACCATTTGCATGCAGTGGCAATAGGTTACCAGTGATGTCAGAAAGAATATCAGGTAAACATATCTGGATGTCTGGCAAAAGACATTATTTGACATTATTAAAGACGTTTTATTACTTGATATGGTGTAATATCACTTGAAGAAACACATGTACAAGAGCAGATGAACTGCTTCAGATTGCACCTGTCACTAAGTAATCAAAAAAAAAGAGTCTGAAAAACTAATTACAAAATAAATTGGACAGAAGGAAAATGCTCAATTGGAAATTCTAGCTTTAGTTACATAATTAAGCCTGAATATTTCAGGGTTTTTTGGCAAGACAGCTATGACTATGATAGACCACCTATACAAATTGGTTTAGTAGTCTCAGTATAATACTAATAAAATCACAGTTAGATTTGGAGGACCATGAACCCACACAAAGTGAGCTAAAGAAACAGCCAAAACGTAAACAATTTTGACAGAAATACTATTAAGGTAAAAGAAGTAAAAACATTTACTTTTGGGTTTATTTTTGTGAGTCCTTTATATACAAAAATTTTACGCTACATTTGTTTGTTTGTTTGTTTTATTTTTTAGTTACATTATACACTATGCTAATTACAGAAAAGTGTGATATTATTAGATATTTATAATCCCCAGTAACATCTTCTAATCTCTCCCTCTCCCCAGGTAACTACTCACAGTTCTGCAGATTTTATTCTTTTAATCACTTCCTACATAAACCCACTGTAATACATGACTAAATATAGTCACTGTGACCTTTGAGAAATACGTGGAGGCACATGTTCCCCAAGCACGTATTATCACTCTTTTTTGTTACATTTCCTTACAACACTGCCTTGTTGGTTCCTTTTTTCCCTCCTGCTTTATTTATATACACGGGACACATCAGCCCACTGGGCACTTCTCTGTTGTTGAAATATTTTGCAACTTTTACCTGTTATCAAAGAAACATGCAAAATGGACCTCTTTCCAAAATTTACCCATGTTGTAATCTTTGCAATCAGTCCTTACGCTTTTACACCTTTCTCATGACTTGCTTCGCTCTNTCGCTCTGGTATTACTCAGTTTAATAAAAGTACACAACTTTCCACAACATGCCTCATTTTAACATCTTTCTTTCACCGTTACTGTTGTTAATGGCTGTTCTTTCTTCAATGTTTTCTTAACATATTCCATGATCTATCTGTATCTATCTTTTCTGTATTTTAATGTTGTACATATAACAAACCCCAGAAAAAAGA
>VXBJ01002301.1:230706-242684 GCA_013400055.1 Nycticryphes semicollaris
AACTAATATTTGATTCTTTGAAACTAGAACTCTTTTCTAGTAGCTCTAGTAAACAATAGCAGTTTAAAATATATATATATCCCATAATGTTGATTTAACGAGTGTTCATCTCATTCTACCAAAAAACATGACAAGCGAACACTTTAAAGTCACAAATACATATTTTTAATTCAGAACTCAATCACTATTCTGCTATTGATTTTCCTGGAAGAAAATTCTAATGTGTAAACTTCATAACACACAAATGTAAAGACTCTAACAGACCTTGCAGAATTATTTCCNAGTGAAATAGTTCTAGAAATATTTCAACCAGAGGGAAATTTTATAAACACTTCTATCCACCCAGGGAGATTATAATCATGTGTTTAAGTACCTGAGACACCATTTTTTTTTAAATGAATGGATAGATAATTAATAGAAACTTCAGAAACCATCACTGAAGAAAAGATTTGTAAAATCTTTTAAATAAACCTGTTCAGAAGTTATCTATTTTTTTTTACCTTTTTTTTTTTAAAAAAAAAAAACCTCTGAAGACAAGATGGCTACAATCTAAATGAAGCTTGCAACAAAAGGTTTCAGGAAATGGTAAAAAATTAAGTGGTCTATTTTATTTTGCTCTACTATTTTGTTTCATTTCAAGGTTGGGATTTTAATCTGAATTTCTTATTCTTGGTGCCAGCTTTCTGTTCATTCTATTGATTTATGTTAGTCCGCTTGTCATCAAAATCAATAGCTTGCAACTGGATTTTGCACAGCTATTAAAGTCCCTGGGAAACCCATTATATATTGAAACATGGGAAGTACTGTGTGGCTGTGAAAACTGAAATTGCAGAAAGAATGAAACTTAGAAATGAAAAGCAATTTAATTGGGGTCTAATAGCAAGTGTATATACTATAAACCTAGAAGCCAAAACCCAGCAGAGGAATAGAGAGGTTTGTTCATTATCCACCTGTTGATAACTTGTACAGAATCTAGAAAAAAAGGTGAACAATGTGCTCAGCTCTGGTTGAAAGTGTAGGGAAAATAAGATCAGTTTCAAAAGGGTGCAAAAAAGCTGTTCAGGTGCCCAGCAGAATCACCAAACACATTAGATCAGAACACAGGAGAAGACTGAAAAAGACTTACTTGTCCATAATTAGAAAATAGATAGAAAAGCAGACAAAATCCTCTGTACTGGTAAGGCAAAAGATAAGACAAATGCTAGATAAACTCCATAACAATCTTTGGCCCAATATTTCCACAAAGACAAAGGAGAACACATTAAAGATGATATTTAAGCTTGGAATTAGGTAAATGTTCCCAACAAACCAGCAAATTTTTAAGGAAAGTTACTGGAAAATTCCTCTGTATTCAAAACCAGTATCATAAATACTTTTATGATAGACTTTAAACCATGGCAAGTATTGAACTCCATGTTTCAAGAGCTTTTTTTGAACCCTATGTTTTTACAGAAAGTATTTTAGAGTTCAGTTTACTTAAGCATTTCAGGTTTTACTCACTAGCTCTCTATCAAACTCCTTGCCATCCTCTGAGCTGTCAAGCCAAAGAAAGAAACAAAATATACAGAATCCAAATACTGACAATCAAAGTCAGCTCTACCAGAACTGGTGGTCAATTCAGGCTACAAATGGACCTTGAATTTCTTTCTCAGGTAGACTTATTTCAAAGTGCCTCATTAAGAGAAGTGCTAATGAAATGCATTGGATATAATCTTAACAGCTATTGTTATTGTCATAGTGACTCAGCATCTCTCCCGAAGGACAGATAGTTATTAAATTAGATAGGTGGAGACCTAATGTTAAAGCTACATTAAGGTCCGAGCAGAGGGAGTCAATCTTCATTCACGGCTCTACTATTCAAATTTCACCAAGTAGATTAAGTAAATTAATTAATCATTGATTCAACATGAACATGATGAAGTCCTTTGTCAGAGACATCTAGAGTACCTAAATTTTACACATGGTATGTAATAAATTGAAACTAATGCAATACAGCAGGGGTGGATTGTGGGAATTAGGGAGTATGCCTAATGACTTGTCCTGCAGGAATACTTCCTCCCATAGTCTGTGAAGCAAACCATGGCACGTGACTTTGAAATCCTGAAGCAGTAACATCTAGCAATATTTTGAAATGTACTTTTTTCTAGTCCTGACACATTACTTAGAACAAGCTGAAGAAGAAACAAAAATTTTAGTATCTTGCTTGAAACTTTGCATTACTTCTTGTATCTGTTTTACTACTTAATGGTTATTGTACCCTGAAGCTGCTTGGATCAATTACTACAGAATATTTTAAACTCTTGAAAACTTTGTGGTGTTCTTTTGAAAACTGTTTGATTGTCCAAGACTCTAATCTTTATATTGATGACCCATGTTCTTGGGGAGTTTGCAGTTGTCTCACAGCACTAAAATACTGAGCTTTTTTCCCAGCTCATTAACTTTTATGCTCACAGGCACAGACCGATAAATATTAGTACAAGCATAGTAGGGTTCACCTCTTTTTGCCACCCCTCTTCCTTTCTTTTCTTTTCTTTTTTTTTTTTTTTTGTGTGTATCAAGAAATGCTGTATCAGTCATTTTGTAATTTATTTCCATTTTGCTTCAAATAATGTTTTTTCCCTGACAGATTTTAACTGTGTGTAAGTCCAGTAGGTAGTGACTGCTGTTACACACACCTGGTTCTCATTACTCATTCACAAATACTGAATTGTAACTCAGGTTGGCATGATTCTCAGATTGGCATGATTTAATATAGCTAATATATACCAATATTTTTATTTCTTTGTTCTAATATTATTCTCTTTTATATGTATATAATTTCATTATTATTGAAACTCAGAATTTGATGTTGAATTACCTGTTTAGAGTGGAGGCCCCTGAAGTCTTTGGAGTTTTATTTATGTCAAGATGAATTCAAACTAGGTCATATAGTTAATTTTGGGAATAAGATTATTAAAAAAAAATAAAATAAAAAAAACTATCTCAATTTCCCCCTTAACTTCCTTGGAAAAAAAAAAAAAGAAAGATGTGGAGCTCATAAAATAGTGCGGTATCCTTGGGAATATATTGCTATTAGATTTCTCAAATTGGAGATGTTTAGATACTATTATGAATTTATGAGCTGATTATATTGACTTCATGTTTGTCCTCAAGCTGAAATCCTTCAATTATCTGCAATAAGCCTAACTAGGCTCACCCTACAGCTCAAATGAGGCAGAGTTCCCCTGATGGGGAATCTCAGGCATGAAAACGGACTCTGGCTCACACTGGAGCTTGGACTCAAGGGAGGAATCCAACCTGCTGTGAGAGCTTGGGAAGAGTTAGCAAACCGCAGTATGCACAAACATTTTTACATCATGCTCAACAAAATACATTTCTAAATGACTCTGGAAAAGAGAGAGACTCCAGAATTTAAATATATTGTACAGCAGATCCTCTATTTCATTTTCTTTGTGATAAACAATTGTACCTTGCTTTACTTTTTGGATCATGAGACTCAATGTTGGGATATTTTTTTCAAAACATGGGTTCTGATAAAACACAACAGCAGACATTTTTAGCAACTTATCAGCACACTTTTTTTCATTGTAAGATCTTTGCTTTAACTTACATTAATGCTGTGTGTAATACCTGCCATAATATATAAATTCTTTGTAATAAAGGCTTTCAAAAGAAAGTTATAAAACCAAAGACTAAAAATTATTGTAGCTTTGTTCTCAAGTTATCAGTACTACTCTGCCTGCCATTTCTGACTTTTTAAAACTATAATGTTGCCCATTATTGATATGGATAGGCATCTGTATGGAGACTGATCAAAAGTTTCATATGCTAACTCCAAATGCAATAGAAATTGTCATCACAAAATACCACAAAGGATGTTCTAGGAGACATAAAGTAACAAAGCAGCTAAAGAGCTAACCATTATCCATCACTCACAATTGTACAATTATCCAGTTACTCCCATGGTAATTTTTAATTTATAATTTCTTTTTTGTTTGTTTGTTTCAGCAGCCCATCAGCTTTATGTGGATTCCAAAGATATCAAAGTTTCCAAATGAACTCAGTGACTGCAATTTAAAGAATATTGTGAGCTGATGAGGTTGGTTGACCTTGGATGGAAGTTTGGTGCCCACTAACGGTGCACTGTAATTCTCCTCCTTAGCTGGGCAGGGCAGAAAAAATAGAATGAAAAGCTCATGGGTTGAGACAAAGACAGGGAGATCACTCACCCATTACTGTCATGGGAAAAACAGGCTTGACTTAGGGAAATTAGTTTAATTTATTACTAATCAAATCAGAGTTGATTAATGAGAAATAAATACTAAACCTTAAAACACCTTTCCTCAACCCATCCCTTCTTCCCAGGCTCAGCTTCTTTCCCCATTTCTCTGTTCCCCTTGAACAGTGCAGAGGAACAGGGAATGGGTGTTGTCATTTGACCTTGTCTCTGTCACTCCTTCCTCCTTACACTCTGACCCTACTTCAACATGGGGTCCCTTCTATGGGAAAGAGTTTTTCATGAACGTCTCCAACCTATGTCCTTACTATGGGGTACATTTCTTCATGAACTGCTCCACTGTGGGTCCCTTCCATGTGGTGCAGTTCCTCACAAACAGCCTGCTCCAGCATCAGTCCCCCACAGGACATTACAAGGGTATGTAGTGATAAAAGGAAGGTTAATGGTTTCTAACTGGAAGAGGGTAGATTTAGATCAGGTGTCAGGAAAAAATTTTTCACTGTGAGGGTGGTGAGACCCTGGCCCAGATTGTCCAGAGAAGCTGTGGCTGTCCCATCCCCGGAGGGGTTCAAGACCAGGCTGGAAGGAGCTTTGAGCAACCTGGTCTAGTGGTAGGTGTCCCTGCTCATGGCAGGGGGGCTGGAACTAGATGGTCTTTAAGGTCCCTTCCAACTGTAACCATTCTATGATTCTGTGAACAGCAACTGCAGCCAGAATGAGAAAAGAGAATATGTGAAAGGAACAACTCTGCAGCAACAAAGGTAAATATGTGTGTTTCACACAAATGTCACGAGATAACTTCTGAGTCACTGACTGGCAGAGGCAAGAGGAAGATTCGTAATTTGAATTAATTTAGTCTCAGGGTTATTCCCAGTGTCGTGTAACTGCAGTAAAGATTCAGAACATCTGACTTGGGAAGTTAGTCTTGTTCGGCTCCCCCTAGAGATGCCATGATGAGACATGAGTTTCTACAAAAGGTGTTTTTGAATATTCTGCTCTAAACAGCACTCTAGAGCATTTCTGTTCACTCTCTGGCTATTATGCTAGATACCAGCTGCCTTCTGTGTTGCTCTTTTCTCATGGCAGATGACAACGTAATCAGCGAGCCTGTGCTTGCTGTGATTCAGTGAGATGAAGTATTTGGCAAAACAATATTTCTCTCACAGTCACATAGTAATGAAACCATTATTTTATGGCTACCTATCTGTATCAGAGTTAGTTCTTTGGGTAGGGTGAAATAGATTTAGACAAGAGAAGACATTAAAGGACCTCCAGTTTCTCTTTAGAGTCTCCAGCTGTGATATTTCCATGACTACAGCAATCATCCCACTTTTACCAGCACTCTCATGCAATCCTTGTACTCTGCTTTCTCCAATGGTGTGTAACACAATGGGTTTACAATCCTATCTTTTTCTTCACTGTTGGTAAAAATACTCCATTTGGTACTCCTCTTTGCCCTTTCTCTTAAGCAAAAGCAAAGCCAAGCAAAACAAAACTAACAACTCCAAAAAGCTCCTAGCGGAACCTCACCTCACTGCAGTCCTTGCCCCTTTTGAATGTGAGGTTCCTTTTGTCCTTGTGGGGGCAGGGCTGGGATGTCTAAGGCAATATGAAGAATAGGTCGAGAATCACAGAGAAGGACAACAGGATTGTGCTCTCATTTGGGATTTAGAGAAGGAAGGAGGCAGCAGTGAATGCGGGGCTCCTGAGTACCTGTGTGTGCCCAAGAGCATGTGTTCAAAGCAGTCTCTGGCTGCCTGCAGGTGTACGGATCAGAATAAGTAATGCCTTGGCTGTGCTTTAACAGCAAGGGAAAGAGAGAGGAAACCTGTTGGGAATGAAGACAGAAAGTCTTGCCGCTGTTCCTGCTGACTTTCTTTTATTATTTTCTTTCAGGATCACCATGACCCTGATTGTGTGAGGAGTTCATAATAATGTTTCAGGTTCATCGCACGTTCCTGGAGGGAAATAGAATTACCTGCCAGCTGCAGAGGATGCTTAGTGAATGCAGTTGTACTTTCTCACAGTTTTGCTATTTTCTGACTTCTCTGCACTTCCAGGATTCAAAAAGACCCATATGTTTTGACACGCATTTATATATTTGCTGAGTGAATGAATCGGTTGTGGGAAAGCAAAAATACTTCTGTCTTCTTGCTGTATAGAATTTTGTTGCTCCTTTCTCACATTTGAAACACCGTTTTATTTATTAATGCAGTCTATTAATCATTAAAACCAATAAACAAACCAAAATCATATAGTCTCAGTAAATAATAACTCATATTGCTACTTCTATAAACAGTGTGGAAGGCTGAGTGGACCACTAATCTCACCAAGGTGGAGATTTCTTGTGTTCTTAAATCCTTTGGTCTTTTTATTGACTCCAAGGAAGCATTATTGAGAGTTACAGCCAAAAAGTTCCATAAATTAATTTTTTTACTGGTATGCTACAAGTTTCATGAATTCAACAACATTCAGAGACTGTGATATAGATGAGATAGATAGATAGATAGAGATACAGATTATATAGATGATATATAGATATATAGATATAGATAGATGAGATAGAGATAGAGATAGAGATATGGGTGATATAAATGTATAGATATAGATTATATAGATATAGATATAGATGATATATGTATAGGTAGATGATATATACAGATAGATGATATATATAGAGAGCTGATATAGATATTAATATATAGATAGATAGATAGATATAGGTATAGGTACAGGTATAGATAAAGATATGTAGAAGATATAGATGGATAGGTATATTCACCTACAGACTACTGATATGTTAATCACATGGCTACGCCTATACTACCATGGAGCATCCCTATAAGAAGAGAAAACAACAGTAATATCTATACTGAAAGCAGGAATAAGTTTACCTCAAACTTCAAAAAACAATGGGATTGGACAATCTAGGAAAGAGTTGTTCTAAAACACAACTAATGGTTCATAAGACAAACTTAACTGGGACCCAGACGATTACTTGTGCCCCTGAGTTTGTCCATGCTTTCTGAAACACAGTCACCACTATTACCCTGTTACTCCAACAAATGTCATGTCCCAAGTTGGACAGTCTCATTGCAAGTTATCTCATTTGGAAGTTTTTTCCTGTTTTTTTGAATGAATTGTTGCAGAATCGGGCTAGTAACACAGTGCTCATATTTATGTAATATAATGTCTATTACTATAATGACTATAATGAACACTCTACTAAACCTAAATGAATAACTGCCTTTGATCCAACTTAATGGTCATTTTGCTTTATCACAATTTGGAGAGGATCCTATTTGGTGTTGTTGATTGTGACCATCAACAAGAGTCAAACACTAGGAACATTTGGAAATCTGTGTGTACAAACTGTGTGACCATCTGCTTGCTTAACTGATATGAAAAGACACTAATTATATGAGAAAAGAGCCAGTTTGCTGCCTGAGAAATCACAGAAATGTGTGCACATCATAGATATACAAATGAAAGCTCATATTTTGGAAAAACATTTTAGGCACTGAGTGTTTGAAGTGGCAGATATGCCCCAGGTCCACTGAAAACATGAGGGGTCATTCACCAGTTACGCTTTTTACACTCAGTGGAGTTAAAAAATACTCAGCTCTGTTTTTTCACCCACGGTTTTCTATATAGAGGGCTCTCTTTCTCCACTCTCTAGCCACCTCCCTTGCCACACAAGCCTGCAGAACACATGATAACCTTGATTTTCTTGATGCTTTGCTTCTTGATTTTCATTTACTGTAAATCCTCCCCAAACCACAGAAAGAAGCACCCAATTCTGCATCTGCCTTAGAGGACAATTTTATGTTCAGATCCCAGCAGAGCAAGGCTGTATCTCAGATCCTCTGGATCTGTTTATATGTATGTTGGATATGTTTACATGTATCTAATAATCTTCAACAAATATTTCTTCTCAATATTCATTGACTCCTTTTAAACTAATAGAGGGGTGGGACTTCTACACACTTATACATTTGCAAAGATTTTCTGATTCAAAAGCCATAGAAAGTTTTTTCTGATGAGAAGATAATATTCAAAAATCCGATGGGACATTTAATCTTTAAGATACAGACTGTTTTGAGATTGGCAAACTCAACAACGTATGTTTACTAAGTTGTGTTCTAACTATGCCAAAAACACGCACAACCTCTCTTCCTTCTCAGACAACAGATACAGGCACCCAACCAACTGCTGGCAAGATTATGAGACTTCATGTTTTATTCTTTTGACAGTGTTGGAGATACATTATTCCATTCTAAAAAATGTCCGATTTAAAACCCAATTACAGTTGTATTAGGCAGTACCTGCCTTTTGCTTTAATGGCTTCTAGACTGGATCATTTTCATAATAGATGAAGGATTACCTCATAAGAATAACATCAGTCTCTGAAGAAACAATTGTTTGTAGTCATTTTTAGGACTTATTTCTGACAATGAGTCATTTCAATGTATACATTATCAGCCTTTTAAAAATCTAATTAAAATCTAATGCACTTCTGATACAGGATCCTGTATATCCTGTGTGGACTACACTCCATCCTCAAAGGACAGTAATGGATCGACAGCCAGAAATCCTTATTCCTGTAGAACATAGATTGTGACTTTGGACTTTGTACACGTGAGTCCATACAGCATATAGTTTTATTATAGTTAAGCCTCAGCAAAAGAGGAACCAAGAAACCGTGTCTGGGCCAAAGCTATATGCTCTAGAGCAACATACTACACTGAGATTCTAGGCAAAGTGGTCATCTTAATTAGTCTGCAAAGCATGGTGCACAGTTTATCTCCTGTAATACAATGTAGAAATTCAGCTCTGCTTGAAAAACCATCAGTAGTATCCCTGACAAGGGTTTGGTTTCATGTTTGGGAGATGTTTTGACTTTTAAAACTCATTGGTGGAAAGCAAACAGGCAATGTCTGAGAAAGAGTCAGCAACCAACCAATAACATCCTGTCAGTCTCAACTACCCACTGTGTGTTTTATTAAGAAATCCACATCTGCTGGGTGCAAACAGAGAGCAATGGAGTTGCAGGTGTGGTGTAAAACAGCAGTGGTGGTGCTTGCAGATCTGTGGCTCTGACGAAGAATGAGAAGCAAAGAATGGTGAGACTATTACCCTGCAGAAATGTGGTCATTAGGGGGGCCTGCACAGGCCACCTCCCCAAAATAAAACTTTCCCCATTCCTTCATTTCACAGTCACACCCATGAAAGAGGTTCTGCCAGAACAGGGTGGTATTGGAGAGCTGAATAATTCTGCCTCCTACAGTTTGCAGGATTTGTTGATCAGCTCTCAGTGTTGCTGCAGAGAAGTTTGTCAGACAGTTGTGGAGCAGACTGCACTCAGTAGTGATGACGGATAGCACACCAAGAGTAGGCTACACGTGAAAAGGTTTCATGAATTATGCAAGCCCTATCATGGTACATATGTGCCCATGATCTCTCCTTTAATGGCACTGATGAGGAAAATGCCAATATCTGTTGGCTGCCACAATCATCTGAGAGCAGGATGTGAGAAGCCAGAGGGTTCCCAAAACCTGGCTGATCTGCCCATGGCTGGTGAAGTATGGTCCTGATGTGAGAGCACCTGGCAGAAGGAGGTATAATTGCACACTGAGCTGCAATTAATTGTGGGATGGTTGTAAAACGTGCATTTGGGCAATTACAGGCAACTTGAGGCTGCTTACACAACTGACTGAATGCAAAAGGGTAGAATTGCCATGTGTTGCAGGGGAGTCCTTTGCACCGCATAACATTTGCAAGGAAGAGGCGGCAAACTATTCCCAGGGGTGGGCTGGTGCCAGTGTTCATTTACACAGAAGGAGGAGGCAGCCAGAAAATGCACCTGTGATAACAGGGTCTGACTCCAAGAAAGCAAAAGAAATAACAGGATGCCGTATGTGCCCACACACTTGTTTTGCAGAGCAAATTATCATAACAATGTAAAATGTTGGCCAGGGAGGAGCTGTCATAATGGATAATGCAACTTCAGCAGTGTGTCTTGACAGATTGGTATTGGGGGTTTTTTTTGTTGGTTTTTTTCCCCTTTCTCCCTCTCTCTCTCTCTTTTTTTTAATGGTCTAAAGTAGTCAAGTGTATGAATGTATGCAAGAATTTATTAAATGCAGATTTTTATTTTAATTAATACTTCCTTTCTGAGTTATAAAATGCAGCACTGCAGCCAGTATTTTACGTTCACATAAAGAGTAAACAATCACATGGAAATGAAGGCCAAAAAAAAGCATTTATCATTTGAATCCCTTCTATCACATCCTGAAAAATAAAACTAAATAAACGCATGAAATAAAACTAAATAAGTGAATAAAATAAAACTAAATAATGCATAAAATAAAACAGGATAGGAAGCATAGACAAAGATTTAAGCCAGCTGAGCAACAAAGGGCGGCAACAGACTGGGAGGAGGGGATACCATTTGCAAATCTGGTGTATTTTAATCATCCACGTGCCTTGGCTAAATGTGAACCCAACAAGATGTCTCTCTCCCTGCTAATGTCTCATGCAATACATCTTGTTCTAGATGCGTTCCTCCTCCCTTTGTGTGGCACTTTTCATACCTGAAGGAATACCTGTGTCTTTTGTTCGGTGAGGGGCTGAGCTGAACTTGTAGAGTGCATAGAGCACAGGAGGGGCTGCAGACCCATGTTTTGCACATCAGGTACCTTCTCCATCACCTCCCTGTGTTGAATTTGCTGTTTATGTCACAGCTTTCTGTCACGTTCCCTCACGTCAACAATGTGCTAATAATAGATCACCTTTTTTCATCCACCTGATGTTCTCCGGGAACTTGTCTATTTTGCTTAGAAACTCCTTCTAATGCTGCAACAGTTGGGTTCTGGCTGTTTTTCTTTCATTCGGATGATTCCCACATCTCATGCTGGCATCTGATATGGCTCCCCCCTGGGCAAGAGGTCCCTGAAAGCAAAGAAATGCTGTTTATTTTTCTGCCTATCAAGAGGACAAAAACTACTCTTGCACCTCAGTTTACTTAAATATCTCTGGAAGCATCCTAAGAGAATGTTTCCTTTTTGGTATTTTTTAGATTTGGTGCAAGACATTTGGAAAAAAACAAGTTACTTCAGTACCCACATTTGCATATGCATTTGCAAAATTTTGAAACCCCCCAGTAATCCAGGAGGAAGTAGTTAATGAACTGCTTCTGCACCTAGACACCCGTAAGCCTATGGGGTCAGATACAATGCACCCAAGAGTACTCAGGGAGCTGGTGGGAGAGCTCACCAAGCCTCCCTCCATCAAGTATCAACAATCCTGATTCACATAGGAGGCACCAGATGACGGGAGGTTGGCTAAAGTGACACCCATCTACAAGAAGGTCCAGAAGGAGGATCTGGGGATCTACAGGTCCATCAGCCTGACCTCAGTACCAGGAAAGATCATGGAGAGAATCATCTTGAGTGAGATTTCACAGCAAGTGCAGGGCAGCCAAGGGATCAGGGCCAGCCAGCATGGGTTTATGAAAGGGAGGTCTTGCTTAACCAACCTGATGTGACCCATTGTCAAGATGGGGGGAAGAGTGCGGACATTGTCTACCTGGACTTTGGTAAGGCCTTTGACACCATCCCCCACAGCATTCTCCTGGAGAAGTTGGTGAATCATGGTATAGAGAAGTGTACCCCCCACTGGGTAAAAAACAGGATGGATGGGTGTGCCCAGAGAGTTGTGATTAATGGGGTAAAATCTTGTT
>VXBJ01002301.1:244787-257240 GCA_013400055.1 Nycticryphes semicollaris
TTTTTTTTTTTTTTTTTTTTTCTGTGTACCAAGCAATCACCATAAATATTGCACCTTGATTTAAAAGTTGTGCATTCCTCAATTCTTTACCAGCAGTATTCTCATCTGGTCATCTGAGTCATGCAGCATTTAGGTAGGACATTTTTACTTACTTTATCCCTGTCCTTTATCTTCTGGACTTTATCCCAGGTGCCCAAGTAGAATGAACATTTTTCCCCATGAGAGTGTTTACTGAACTGTATCGTGAGCAGCCACACATACTGTAGCTGTGGATGAATGAACTCAGTTTTTCTACCCTCTCTTCTGTACTATTTTTGACAAGTAATTCATTATTTTATCTTCAACTTAGCCCCTGAATCTGCTATTTTGGTAGAATACCTGTCTACTTTTTAAAGGAGAAAAAAAAATACCAGAAATAACTTTGAGACGTCCTACTATTTGTACATTATTTGCAGATGTAGAGCTGAAATAGATTCTCTTTGAGAAATCCCAAAAATCTCAATTTTTACATCTAGTTAGCCAGGCAGTTAAGAAAATAGACAATCTGATTTGCTATATGTAATAAGGACAAATTAATTTTCTAGTTTACATATGTACAAGCAAAGCACTTTTTCCACATTGAAATATCACCTGATATTCTGAAGACTTCCCTGCTTGGAGAAATTTGAACAGTACTTTTTGGAACAAACTGACTTTTACAAATGTACGGTGTAAAAGAAATAAATCCATCCCAGAGAAAGCAACTTATAAAAAGATTGGAAGGATTAAGGTCCAGCATAAAGGGATAACAGCATTCATTCCTCAGTTCAGAAGATGACTTTTCCCTTTCCAAATCGCCCTACTGTATTGGCTGAGAAAGTAAAATCTGCTTTTCCATGCATCTTTTTATGCTTCTACAACTATTCTCTATTGCCTATTTCAGTTCTATTATTTGGAATGTAATTGAACACGACTTGTCCAATTATCTATAAAGAACCTCATACATTTAGGCACTTCAAAAGCCTCATGGGGGCAGTTCTTTAAAGAAAAATCTGGAACACAAAGCTTTTTCCATGACCAAGGGGAAGCAGTCATAGAAATGTATTTGGAAATCTTCCCTGGATTCGTGAGTAGGGATTTAAACATCAAAGAAATATGTGTTCTTGAGAGAAGATAAAGAACCTTTTAATTGAAAAGACCCATTTACAAAGCAAAATAACTCAAACTAGTAACTGCAAGACTCACGGTAGACAAGTAAATGAAGAAGGAATCTGTAGTTTCACTGGTGAGGTAAAAAGTGGCTTTTAAGCACTAGAGAAACTTGCAGGGATTCAGATTTAAATCTCAAGAAGAGATAAAAATCTTTGAGCTTTCCTTTATAGATGGGCATCTAAATTCTCTCTTCAAGGCAAAAAAAAAAAAGTCCTTTCTTTCAAAAGGATGATGTGCAGTCCCTTTAGTATATAATATACCATTTTTACAAGAAGTAGGAAAAAATATTTCAGTTCAAGAGAGAACTGTGTGGCCTCTCCAACTAATACGTAACTGGCTCTAAATTATGGGGGGTCCTTCACAGGGGAAAGGAGAGTTTCTCAGAATATAGCCTTGTGCTTCCTTAGAGATGGGATTTAAACGCAGAATTTCTGTACTGGAGTGCTCTAGTACCAGCTTGCTGTGTAAAAGGAGGAATCTTCTGTTTTTTGCACTGGACTGATCATCCACAGAGCATGTCAATCAGATGGTTCTCTGTGAGTAAAACAAGAAAAGACATATTTATTCATAATGCTTATTCAAGTGTGAGCATGAATTAAGTGTGCAATTAGCTCCTAGCCACTATATCAATGTATCAAGTGCAGAGCCATGTCTAAAGCAATTAGTCTCATTAAGAGGCAGAGTACGCCCCTTCTAAAAGTGGAGTTTATAGTGTTCCTCAATATGCTTTAACACAATGGAGATATGCTAGATCCCAGAGGGGGCTGAAGGATCACTACAACATTGCCCAACAAGCACAAACACCTCCCAAATTCTCCCTGTGAAAATAGGAAGAATAAAACAGCCCACTTTACTTAATTGAAATTATCTTTTGTGGAAGAAGCAGAGGAAAAAGTATTTAACAACTTCAAACAATCTGCAGTCAGCTATTTCAAAAAAAGCTTAAACAGTCCAGGTATGAACCACATCCCACCCATGCAACATACAAGTGATTGATGTAGATATGTAAACATATCATTTCCAGATAATTTTTAATGTGGTGCTGGTGTACACTGGTGAAGTCTGGATGTGCTCTCTGGAGCATTTCCTCTCCTGCCTAATGACAACCAGAGTCCTTGAGAGGGATTATCACCTACAGCCTAGGACAGCTGTGTGTAATGCCAGCTATTCTGCTTTAAATTGACCATTGTGCACTGGGGTTTAATTTTGTCCATATTCTATTTCACTTTAATAAACAGTCTGGTTGGAACTCGATGATCTTTAAGGTCCCTTCCAACTCTAAAGATTCTACATAGATCCTTTTGAAGAGAAGAAAGGGAATACACTTTGGAAGTTACAGAAGAATTTTCTTAAAATTACAATAGTGCTCTCCATTTCATTGAGATAATTAAGCTAAAATTATCTTTAAGAAAAAATATCCATAATTGTGTGGAAGGCACCATAATAACAGGTAATTCATTTTACCATGCACACTCACTGAAAGCAATACTTTAAGATTAAATAAGGTAGTACACAGCAATAACAGGAAATCTTTCCCACTGAATTTTTTTCTGATTACTGGAGAACTATTAGCTCCTTGTTATCTCCAGAGTTCAAAATGTGCTAACCACTTTGCTACACAGACAACAAAAGTCCCAGTATTTAGAAACCTTAAAGCCATGATCAGTGAATTCACTAATCATAGAATATCTCAAGTTGGAAGGGACCCGTGAAGATGATCAAGACCAACTCCTTGCTCCATAGAGGAGTACCTAAACCTAAGCTATATGACAAAGAGAATTGTCCAGATGCTTCTTCAACTCTGACCACTTCCGTGGGATATCTGTTCCAGTGATCGACCACTCTCTCAGTGAAGAACTTTTTCTAATGTCCAACCCAAACTTCCCCTGACAGAGCTTCATTCCATCTGCTTGTGTCCTGTTGCTGGTCATCAGAGAAAGGAGGTTACTTTCTCATCTGTTGTACCCCTTGAGGAAAGTGTAGATTATGCTGTGGTTACCCCTCAGTGATGAAGTTACCCCTCCATCTTCTCTACGCTAAACAAGCTAAGTAACATCAGCCCTTTCTCCTAAGTCTTGCCCTTGAGACCTTTCACCATCTTGGTTGTCCTTGGTGTTCATACTCCAAGTATAGTTTGATGTCCTTCTTATATTGTGGCACTGAAAAGTACACACAGGACTCAAGGCGGGGTCACAGCAGTACAGTGTTGTGTGGGACAGTCACTTCCCTCAACCAGCTAGCTTCGGAGCTTGCTGCATGGTTGGCCTTTTTGCCTGCCAGAACATACTGTTGACTCATATTCAACTGGCCATTGACCCAGGGCCCCCAGATGTCTTTCCTTGGGCATGCTCACCAGCCTTTCATCACCCAATTTGTATGTTATGACTAGGATTATGACCTGCATCCCAGGTAGAGAATCTGGCACTTGGTCTTGTTAATTTTCATACAGTTGATGATTGCCCAGCTTTATAGTCTATCCAACCTAACATTTGTATACATGATTATTCTAAGATTTTTTAAATTTTATTTTTACCTTTCACTTCTACAGTAGGTAGCATAGCTCCAATAGTTCTAAGAAAAACATTTTCAGCTGCAGTAAAAACCTTTTTTGTTACACGAATATGTACAATTTTAGTGATTTTATTTTTGCCTTCCTCTTTTCCATAGCTGAGTCTGTTAAAAAATTTATTTTCTCTTTGATGCTTTGACAGAAAGGTACTCTAACTGTGTGGAGCCAGCACTATCAAGCTCACCACCGGCAGAGGAACATTGGACCCCTCGGGACTGCAAGCAAAATAGCACAGGTCTCTGCCAGCCAGCTCAGTGTATAGCTGAAACCACCCAGTGTGTGCCAGATGTGGTCACAGCCTCCACACCGAGAAAATCATCAGTTGGTATTGGTACAGCCCAACTCGGGAGGTGATTTATTTTGAGGTGACAACTGAGGCTGAGTTCTTTGAGATGTCACTGCGGCTCTAATTCATCACAGGGACAGAGCAAACAGGCCAGTGTGGCTGCAAAGGTTTCACCAGCTTCCCATGTGTGACAAAGCTCCATCTGACAGTGTGGGATGGAGGCATAACATCTGTAGAAAGGTGTCATTTTATTTAAAAAAATGACGTGAATATACTTTTGGGTTTTTTTCATTTTAAATTTAAATTTAGTTTGTAGTAGATAATTCTTACAAAATTACATCTCTTAAGTACTTTATCTATTTCTTGAAAACAGCAGAGTTTTCTTTCTGATGGATTTTATTTTTAACATTTTTAGAAATTAGTCTCTGTCAGTGATTTGCATTACAAGATGCAACTCATTGGTACCAGTGGTGGCTATAAGTCAAATGTTGAAGTCAACATAAATTCACAAAAATCAGTGAACTTATGAGGAATGGATTAGATCTAGTAGAATGTAAATAAGGATATCTAATACGTGTCAGTACACTAGAATACTCTCAGGAAGAAAGATCTCTTACTGATCCATATGGAGCAACTAGTATACAGTAGGTAGCCTATTAATGTTTCCTAATTTATAAGAGTGAATTATGGTAGCCTGTCCCTGGTAGACAGAGAATTGGGTCCTGGAAACCAGGTTTATACCTTGGCTTGGCCAGATGTGTCTGCTGGAAAGCTTTCCCCATCACTGGTGTTACTATGAGTTACTGGTGTTAGTATGAGTTACTAACAGGGGCTACTAAGGGGATGAGATTCTGCCATTGTTTAACCCCAACCAGCAAATAAGGACCATGGAGCTGCTTGCACACTGACTGCCCAGCAGGATGGGGGAGACAATCAGAAGAGTAAAAGTGAGAAAACTTGCAGGTTGAGATAAAGACTGTTTAAAAAGTAAAGTAAAATTTGGGCACACAAACAAAGCAGAACAAGAAATTCATTCCCTGCTTCCCATCATCAGAGAGATGGTTAGCCATCCCCAGGAAAGCATGGCTCCATCACAGCTAATGGTTACTTGGGAAGGCAAAATGCCATAATGGCCCCCTTCCTTCTTCTTCCCCCAGCTTAATTTACTGAGCATGACATCATATGGCATGGAATATCCCATTGGTTAGTTGGGGTCAGCTGTCCCAGCTGTGTTTCCGCCCAGATTTTTTTCACAGCAATGTCCATTAAACACTAAATGAACAATACCTCAGCACTAGTAGAGCATTTGAAAAAATATGAAATCAAAAGCTATTAGCTTCATAGAAAAGAATGCCTCACCTAAGTAACCCTCACACCATAGTCTTTTTCAGAGATGCCAGACTGCACACAGCTGCAGATCAGTGAGGATGAAGCCCCTCCACAAGTCACCACACACACAACTGAAGAGCTGTTCTCTCCCTCCGAAGGTATAAAGAAAGTCTTAGCGTTGGAGGTACCACACAGAACACCTTTCTGAAAAATACTGGTTATCAGACTTATGATATGGAGCTCTTACCCACTGTTGAGAAGATTCAATCTGAAGCTGTTTTGCTGTGGAGGAGCTTCCCATCCTCATCTTACCGTAAAACATAGACAGTTGGCTTCCTGCCACCATGCCTTAGTCTCCTTGCAGCCAATCAGTTTACATCTGCTGAACAGTCTTTGCGCTGATGACCTCCGGGTTTTATGTTCTAATCCAAACTACGCTGAAGGCTAAGAGATATCCAACTGTTCTGCAGCATCCTAGACTGTCAAGCTGGAGAGATATAAAACATGATTTCTTTTACACCTGCCCTTGTAAAGGCAACCCCTACCTCAGATTGCCCTGCTTTTTGCTCAACTCCTGCCATTGAATATACCCTGAAAATGCCTACCAGTGAGAACTTCTCAAGAGCAAAGCAAAGCAGGCACATACCTGAAAAATGTGGCCTTGTGGGACAGCACTGTGAAACTAGGACACTTTCAGGTTAATTCAGAGGCTTTGTGAGTTTTAGCAGGCTACACTCATGAACTTTCTAAAGCACATTATTACATGCACAGACTCAGGCAATGCCCCACACCTGCTTTGTCAGAACTGCTGTTGGATCTCCTTAAAAATAACTAGCTCTTGACCTGCTGAACTAAAAGAAAAAGTTTTGAAAATCAGTGGGATGATCTACACTTAAAAAACATTTGTGCTAGTGACCGGTCTGCAGAAGTCTTCCAGGAAATCAATCATGCATCAATAACAGAACACACTTAAGGAAAAACTTTCAAAACAGCTTTGAAATTAATAAATTTCAACAGAACTAAGAAAAATGTATGTAATCTAAAGTCTGAATAATTCACCTATCATTAACCATTCTACATTAAGATACATTATCATCTTAGGTTTTCTTCTACAGTTAAACAGACCATATTTTAAGGGCTCAGTGTAAACACCTGGTTAGTGTCTCTAAGTTTGCCTCAATTTAACAGGGAATTCAATTACCAGTGAGTGAGCCCCTTCTGCCACATATAATTAAGAGTCCTTGCACTTTGTAGCTGTTCATTAAAACCACTATAAGATAAAAATCTTAATTTATATTCATATATTTGTCTTTGCTGTTTGTCAACACCATAACTCTATCCGAAAGTACAGCTGTAGCTAATTTTTTTTTATAAAATGTTGATTTTGATGAAGCAGATCAGAAAGCAACTTAGAGTCTCAAAATAGCAGGAGCTTTTACTCGAAGAGGGACATTCCTTTTGGATCAATATTCTTTTTGTCTTTAAAATTACAGAGTAGAATTATTCATAATGACAGGATAATAACTGTGCAGCCAATTTAAAGAGAGCTATATTTATCCTAGATAGAGTGAAAAGAAACTAAGTACTTGGCAATATTAAAAAACACCCTGGTGGCCAGATGTGTGACAAAAAGTATTGTTGTAAAATACACGTGGTAATTATAATCTAGCTATAGGCAACAATTTCTATTTTAAAAAAAAGTTACTTTTATAGAATATACACTGCTAATTATCTGAAATCTTTGAGGAATATTGTAATCTACTGCTTCACCATAATAAACAGAATTTCACTTAAATAATCATTCTGTCTGTTAATTAGACCACTAAATTTCAGTGCCACAAAAGGTGGTAAAAGGTAGTGAAATTACTATGCCCACCAAAAGTAAAATTTCTAAATCAAGTCATTCTACCAGTAAGACAAAAAATTAAGCAAAAGGGCAATCCAGAGGATTGCGTTTTAACATATTCTGTTAAGACAAGGGAAGGTAGTCAATTATATTATCTGAAGAGAAAGCTTAACCTCTGTCTCTGCAGTTTAGTTGTTTTGGTTTTGTGTTTTGTTTTGTTGTGTTGTTTTGTTTTTTCTTATTACACCACTACATAAATTGAAATGTTTCCAATTATTTCTTTGTGCCTACCTTCAGTTTGTCTTTTACTGTATACATTCCTACTAATTACTAAATGAGTTCTATTCTGTTTTAATAGCAATAAAACTGTATTTTGGCTCAATCTGTGTTTTGAACAACTACGGAATGCAATCTGTATGTGTTTGGCAGCGTATGTTAATGTATATTAGTGTATATTATCAGCTACAATAGTCTTTACATTGAATCAAAATATGTTAGATTAGATTTATGCCACAAAATTGTTTGATTTTTTTTTTTTTTTGTGATGGTTAGTTTAACATGAGGTATCAACTTTCAGCACATTCTGCTGTCAAAATTTACACACTGCCAACATTGATACGTCAGTGGATCCATAAAAGTGTGGGTGTTGTTCTTATAGTCTAGTTGTAGCCAGTGTTTCTAGTTTGCTATCCACAGGAGGTACTGCAAATTGAAATAGATCATGGAAGAAAACCTGAATGTTGCAAAGAGCTTAAGCTGGAAACCATGAGAATTTTCCAAACAAGCCTGGAAAAAAACCTTTGAAATAGAGATTGTAGGGTGATGAACTGCTATGAATTCTGCACAGGTCAAAAGCATGATGTTTTTCCTTCACTAATGTAATAAAATACAGGATCCATTTTTTATTTCATTTGACAAGCCAGAGAAAATGGTTGGTGTGCAGCAACACAGTTTGTAAGATGAAAAAGAGCGTGTACAACAGTAAGCATGTTCTACGTGCAAATAGAACAGTAAATAAAAGCTTTTATAACATTTGTAGAAATTTGTAGAAAATGCCACTTGTTACTAGAAAAATGAAGAATTAAAAGCAACTCTTATCAGGGAAGTTTTGTTGGGAAATATTTGGGAGGATACTAAATTAATCCAAAGTGTAATAATTTTGTTGTCAACTGAAACTCTTGCCATAATTTTAATTTTTTTTTTTTGTCATCATAAGTGGAATCAAGAGGTAGGAAACCTCTTGTTTTCTCTGATTTGGAAAAGGTTATTCTTATATTCTTAGTTATTCTTATGCTAATCCTCATCTTCCCACTGACTCAGAAAAATCCATATACTTTATGCTGAGAGTATGCAGATGTCATTTGAAGGTCAGAGGCTTATGAGTGCACGTACCATTCTGCAAAGAACAAAATCTGCCATAGGAGATTGGTACAGTCTCTTGGTGCAGAGACAAACTCAGAGCCACTGTCATGGTTCAACACTAGTCAGCATCTCAGCCCCACCATGTACTCACTCATTCATCCCCATTGGGATGGGGAGATAATCTGGTAGGTGGAATTGAGAAAACTCACAGATTGAGACATAAGTAAAGCAAAAGCTTTGCATTCGGGCACAGTTACTACTTGGGAGACAGATACAATAACTTTGAACATGCCATCTTCCTCTCTTCCCCTTCTGTTTTTATTGCTGAGCATAATGTCACAGAATCATAAAGTCACAGAACAGTTGGGTTTGGAACAGATATTATACCTCTTTCCAGTACCTAAATGGTGTGTACAGGAAAGATCAGAAGGGATTGTTGATCAGGGAGAGTGTTGATAGGACAAGGTTTTAAACTGAAAATAGGTAGATATTGGGAAGAAATTCTTTCCTGTGAGGGTGGTGAGACCCTGGCCCAGGTTGCCCAGAGAAACTCTGGTTGCCCCATCCCTGGAGGGGTTCAAGACCAAGTTGAACTGGGCTTTGAGCAACCTGGGAGGTGTCTCTGCCCAAGGTTGGGACTGTGTGATGTTTAAGTCCCTTCCAAGTTCAACCATTCTATGATTCTATACATCTATATAAAGTTAAAGCTATACCAGTAACACAGCGTTAAACATTGTTATATTTCACTGAGTAACAAAGTAACTGTATAAAATTCAATAATTTCTTAAATGTAGACTCAGATTAAATGCCATAGACCTTCAGCCTAATATAAGATGTCAAAATCTACTTATCCATTTATCTAGATTCTTGTATTGTCATTGAAGAAAAATTATCAGCACTAGGTAGGAATTAAAAATAATTCTGCTGAATTCAGATTCTGCTGAAGAACTCTTTTTCTTCCTGTTAACTGTAAACAGAAGCTTGGTGACTAGGTCAGCATCCACACATGGTACAGATGGGTGAAATGTGCTCTACGCTGAGGGTCTCAGCTGGCTCATACAGAAGGACATCTCTAACTTACGTCCATTTCTTCCACAGGGCAACCTCTTTTCTGAATGCATCCTTTGTCCATCCTCCCTTATTGAATGAACGATTGAAAATCACAAGCATGCTTTCAGGTGATGTATAGTCCACTCTGTATTTTGGCCATGTGCCTGGCAGCAGAAATGTATGAAGACGAGCTCTGTTGTCTGCAGCAAAGAATTAAATCATAGTTTTGTTTTCCTGTAAGCCAACAGGACAAGAGGCAGTTTACTGCATACGTTTTGTTACAGACTTACTCAGCCATTTAGTATTCATATTTCCCCAGTGAACCTCTACTGCATTGTTGTTTCATTCAAGTTGTTTTTACCTACTATGCATTTTGAAAGAGAATCAGTAGAATACAGAAACATCTGAAAACAGTACTGGATTTTGTTACACACAGTCAGGGCTAACAAATACTGTGAAATTCCCATAGCTCAGCAGTTTCATATCAGTTTATAAACAAAGTAAATCTCAGGTTATTTAAATAAATGGACTGCATTAGATTTTTTTTAAACTTGTATAACAGCATGGATCTAATTTAAAAGGCTCTTTTTTAATGTTTTTTTTTTCTTTTTTTTTTTTCAGAACAGATTAAGAGTTCATATTTAGTATTGGACTTTGACAAACTTTATGCACCTGTGTATGAAATTACACTCCAAAATTATAATTTCAGCTGCCATCTAACAAAGATCCACCTAGGTAAATCCAGATTGACATGATAATATTTGGCTGGAAAACCTTAACTTGCCATCTATGTTTGTTGCATTTTGCTTTGGTTGGAGAGGTCCAGAGTTTCCTGTCCTGGGCACAAGTTCCATCTTCCTAAGCCTTTTGAATTATTCTGTGTGACAGAGCAATGCAGAAGGGACACTGTTCAGAACAGGTCTGAAATGTATGGTATAGGTAAGTTGTAATAGTGATGGGATCCTTCAAGAAGAGTTCCTTCCTAAAATATATTGTGACCATGAGATTGTGCCCATATTCATATAATGCCTCAGTCTCGTTCTGGAAATGGATGTTTATTTTTCTCCTCAAGATCCAGGTGTTCAAATTCATATTTTCACCACCTGGAAGAGTAACTACCGCACCTTCCTGTAGTTTTGGCCAGCTGGACTTCCTCCAGCTTTGTCTGTCCACTCTGCCGAAAGAAACAGAGATCCAGCGAATACCCTCAGGCTGAGTAAGTGAGATATTATCTCTGTAGATGTGTGCTTTGGAAATTCATCTGAAAAAAAGGCAATTAGAAAAAATTTATACACACTCAACCACAGGACTATAGACTTTATGGAAAAACCTGTAGCTCTGATCTCACTCAGTCTGGGATCTTTCACGTCAATTAAGCCATTCAAAATTAATTATGCCATTTCCACAGCAACCATGCCCTGAACCGACTGTTTAAATTCATCTACCCTCAGGATGGACACTAAGGTCACATTCATGCATGAGCATACCTTGATTCTTTAACTCGTCTTTAATTCCAGTTTAAAATGCAGCACATATATTCTTGGCACTCTCCTGATTAAAAAAGAATACAACTTTTTCATGGGTGTTAGATGACAAAAATAGTATGTAGTCTTTATTTTTATGAATAAAATAATATTAATATACACTTTTTTTTTCAAATTCTTGAAGATACTATCTATTGTAAAAAAAATTAAAAACCATACTTTTGAGTTGGAATATCTAAAATAATTGGCACTGACCAAAACAAAGGCAACTTTCAGGCTGTTCAGAAAGTGAGTTAGGAAACTGACTGAAGGCAACTGAAGTGCCAGGAAAACAATGGCTGCACAGACATCGGGCAAGGTTTTGAGCAGAGTGTGGGATGAAAAAAACCCAAGCAGCTGTGAAGAACAACAAAAAAATGTGGTTTTCTACAGTGCTAAACAATATTTGCTTGGCTCTCATCTGCTTCTACAAAGGAGCTGGCCATTCAGAGTAGAATCAGCGTTAACAAAGTCCTAAGAAGGAATTTCTGTCATTCTTCCTTCCTTTCTTTTTTATTTTCAAGAAAAGGTTACTATACAGCTCAGATGAATACAATTAAATCCCAAAATACCATATTGTTTCAAAGTCCTAGTTAATTTAGCAAAAAAAGGGATTCAACACAGAAATGTGTTCAACTTATTTTTATAAATATTTACATCCCTTGAAAGGTAGGGTTTTTTTATTTTTCCAAAGCACTGCACACGTCTTGACAAATGTAAATTGAGACAATAGCTGAATACACCAAAGTTTCTTTCCAATTTTTATAGTTTTGGAGTTTTTTTAAAGTCTGAGGTTATTATATAGAAGAGTATTTTGCATTTAAGGTTATGTGGTATAAGTGAGTTGTTGGAAAATATTAGTCATCAATATTTCACCAAAATCTGGTGGGTTTGACTTTGTCTGTTGTTTAAAACTTTCAAGTAATGCCAGAGAGAATTTATCTAATTCCTCTGTATTTTTTCACAAAGAAATTAGTCGGGTTTTTTAGAAAATATCTGGAGAAATTTCTTTGACAATTTTCTACTTTAAAAAAAGGGATAATCAAGCTACTTTAGTTAGTAAATATCTATGAAGGAAACGTTTTTTCATAAATTGGATATGCTGTAGCTTTTCCTTTGGCAAATGGCTTAAAATAACGAACAGAAGAAATCCAAGTCAACTGCAGCCTTTAATGCAAATGTTTTCCTGTGTAACTCACATTTTAGCTTTTATAACAAACAGGAGGAGATTCAAGCTCATTTAATCAGTGGTGGTAATTTCACAATTTTGTATTATCACTGAAAGTGGTTTTATTCC
>VXBJ01002301.1:263495-289557 GCA_013400055.1 Nycticryphes semicollaris
ATTCCATCCTTTCCTTTCCCTATTAACCTTGGTCTTCTGGGGAAAGAAGTATAGAGGTACCTGTTACTATCTTGATAGCCTTCTGCTTCTCTCACATACAGTATAATGGTAGCTGATGTGCAGATTTTGGACCTTCAGGAATCCTTTTTGTTACTTCAGAAGTGTCTGTGAAAATTAATGAGGAAAGTAAGAGGAGAGCTGCTATGCATTGTACACCTGACATTCATATGGGTACATGCAGCCTGATGTTAAAATAAAAATCAGGGGTCCAGAAATGGTCAGAGGTTTAAAACTTCTGTCCCAAAGCATTCAAAATAGCCTTAAAATCATATCAGCTTTTATATGTTTTTCTTCATTTCTCTTTTCATGACTTATTGCCATTGGTTCAGGCCCTTACAGCTGCAAGTGCCTGACGGTCCCTTTAAAGGATACTGCATCTGGTAAAGTTGGGGAATAGCAGGGTTTATTTGAAGTCACTACACATACTATGATTTAAATCCTCACCTTCACCTTATGGATAATTTTGTTTTGCAGTTAGGTCTGTCACAAACAGCTGAACCTGCAGTCAGATCTCAGCTTGTCTCATGCACCCTCCTTGTCTTCCAATAATACTGCCAGTTACTCCTGAGTAAACTTATCTTCCAAGAGGGATGCAGAATAATTAATTCAATGCAGTCTGTACAGCCCAGGTTAAATGTGAAGTAATGAGGAAATGAAGAAGAAAAAGTCTGCTTTTGTATTGTGCCACTTTGATGTTATCCATAAAATAACAAACAGGTGAGACCTGTTTGTTAAGGGTTGTGTGATAGAAGCAGGATGACATGCTTGAGTTTAAACACAGAACCAGGAGGGGAAAAACAAGAAGAGCAAAATAGATGTCAGTCATAGGACTGTTTTTTGGGGGGAGGTGTGTGTGTTTGCTCTTCCTTTGCAGGAATTTTGAATATAATTCAACTTATTCCCCAGAACATACTGAGAGAAAGCTCTATGTATATCCCACTGTGCCGACCATGATGGTCTCCAGCGAATTGTTGAGAAGACTGGGTGTCCAGATCAGGCCATTGGAAAAGCTTTTGAGAAAGACTGGAAGCCATGGATCTATCAATCAAAATACATTTGCATACACATTACCTTCTCAGACTGGCTTTGCTGCTCACAAGGCTGGCTTGTGGGTACACCAGAAACTTCTGCCATGTAGCTGCACTATCAGCAGGAGACATCTGCACCTCCTTTGCCTGTGACGATAAGCTCCGGGAAGAGAGATCTTTTTGTTGTCAAAAATAAAAGAAAAAGCCAATCTCTCTGCATTTCAAAAGCAACTAGGAAGGCGCTCACTACACTGAGCCTGCAGGAGTCCTTTGGAGTAGGACTACTAATTAATGAGCACTACGTGGAGTTGGGTAAGGTACCATCAGAAGCAGTCAGGTGACGATGTGGAGTAACAGCTTAATTCAGCTTTTTCCTTTCTCAAATCGTATAGCTGTTTGAAACTTCAACAGGCAAGTTGTACGCAACTTCTGTGTTTATAGATACTCTATGAGCTATTTCACTATGCAGAAGTATGTAAAAATCTTCCTCTGGGTATCTGAGTTGTGTGGTGTCTGTACTGCATCCCAATATATTTATTCCTCAACACTTGGAGTTTCTTGGTTTCAGCAGGTTTACCATATCCTTCAGTGATCTGAAAAAAGAGTGAATATGTCCATTTTCCTCCTAAACTTTTTTTTTTTTTTTCCCAAATCAGGCTTCCTTCCTCCATCCTCTGCTTCAGACTCTGTATCACAGAGTGTGCTCTTTTCACTTTATTTCTTTTAGCCTGTAAGTAATTTTATGTAATCATAATAAAAAAGAAGTGTCGGTTTGGGGAAAACAAATAATAGTTTCATATCCCAGAGCCTTTACTGCTGCAACCGCACTGCCCCGAAAATTAACCGAGGAGAAAAAATTGCAGGGATCGAATTATGTATCTGAAGAGCCTAGGTAACTCTAATAATTTTAGGACATTTTATTGTAAGACATTTCTTCTGGATGACTTAGAATGGATGATTAAAAATCAGTGCAGAATTTTATTCTCCTAATTTTTAAATTATACAGCAGGTGGTGGGGATGGAGAGAAACAAGGTGAGAAATACTCTGTATGAAATGTACTATGAAGTTTTGCATGCTTATGAAATTAATTGACATAATTTCCTGCGAGAGTATGGAAGCAAATACAGATAATACTTCAAAACTATTTCTTTGGCACCTTGATACACAGGTTAGAAAAGAATAAATATGAGTGTAGGTCTATGTCATTGTTTTTCTACCTTATGCAATTCCAGCTGTATTCATGGTTTGCTTAGAAATATCTAAAAAGGGGTTGCCATTCTGCTTCAAAATGGAGAATAAGAAAAAACTGAGCAGCCAGGTATGTTTGACAAACAGCTCAGCCTTGAAAAAGAAACTGCCTACGATCGGTTCCAATCATTAACTCCCTGACATTTCTAATGCGATCTCTTCCAGGGATGAGACCCAGAGGCATCAAAGTGGCATCTGAAACACTGCAAACAGCGTAGTCCTGCCTCAGAAGTGAAGCAGCGGCAGAAAGAAGCCTTAAACAGCATCAAACAGCACTTGTCTCGGCTTTCTGCGAGCCTGAGAGAAGCAGTTTGTCTTTGCTTCGGGCATTAATAACGACACAAGAAAGCCATTATCCCCTCAATGCATTAAAAAGGCGTGTAAAGAATGGTAGAGCGAAGACTTTCCCTCTCGGTGGACTCTTGGAAACCACTGGACTGTGCGATGTCAGATGGACACCACTGACAGTTGTCAGAGCTGAGGCTACCATGCGCACAAGGTGGCCAGAAATGCTATGCAGTGGGCCAGTTTTGCAAAAAAAAAATCTTTATGGTTTTTGCACTTTTATTCACTTATCAGAGAACATACCTAATGTGGACTACAAAATCCCTAAGCAATTGGCACAGCTGTAGGATGAAGTTGTGGATACCCCGTGCTCGGAGGGGTTCAAGGCCAGGTTGGATGTGGCTTTGAGCACCCTGGTCTGGTGGGAGGTGTCCCTACCCATGGGCAAGGGTGTTGGAACTTGATGATCCTTAATGTCCCTTCCAACCCAAACCATTCTGTGAATCTACATTCAATTCACACAAGTAATAAGTGACAATCGCTCAACAAACATACACTTTTGACAGAATAATTATTTAACTTGGAAATATACCGAAGGAATTAGAACTCGCTTTTCCCGTAATGGCTTCAGCACAGCTCACAGTAGAAAATTAACAACTAATTATCCTTAAACTTTTTTAGGACAGTATGAATGATCTGTCAAAAGGCCCCCATGGTGTTCTTGATTTCCTACTGATGAATTTAATCTAGGCTATTTTAAGGCTTTTTCCTTCTATTTATAGATTTTTCCCATTATCTTAAGATGATAAAAAAATATGGAAGACTCAACTAACAAGGTTCAGGCTAAAACCACACAAAAAAAAGTATGCTAATGAAAAAAATATTTCTGTTTCTGATAAAGTAAGTCTCTCCTTGGAAATGCTAATTAGCAAAGCAAAAAAAAAAGATACTTTGTTTCAAAAAATACACTGTGTTGGAATTGCTATGTTAATTTATCCAATTAAAAATGGTCAAATATGCATATGCAGGGGCAGGGTTAACAGCTAAGGTCTGCATATCACAGTCTGTTAGAAACCTGGCAGTATGGGTTCAAGGTTATTTTATACAGGATTTGTACCTAAATGTCTATCACCTAAAACTGAGTTCACTTCCAAGGAGGTTTTCCTTGGCCGAGGGAAAACAAAACAAAACAAGACAAAAAAAAACCCAGTAAAAAAGCCTTCATTAGTCTGCTGGTAACGTAATTGTACTCATTTACCGCAAATCCAAGGTGAATATAACACCAAACAAAATGGCACTGCTGCTCAGCGACACATAATCTCATTCCTAGCATATTGACAAATGTCTAGTTTTGAGAAAACACAGCTTCCTACTGCTGCCAGAGGAAGCCATATGAATAGCAAACCCCTTGCTGTCTCCTTCATTCTCTCCTAAGGCTTTTGTTATTTGGACAACTTAATTCATATATTTTATTTTTTTTTTCTTTTTTTAAATGAAAACAAAACTCCCACAGATGAACAAGACAAACTCCCAACAGTCACCTTCACCGAGTAAATACAATAAGGAAGACTTTCCGATCTGATGCTCAGATGTTGAATTTTGAAGGCTGCTGAAACAAAACAAATTGGGACTCAGCTGGAAATTTGCAACTGAATGAAGGAAGGCTTCTAACTCTTTCTTCTATTTTACATCATCTGGTTAATGGCAGTTTCTGTACTGTTTCTTGCCTCTGAGAATACAGTCACTGCAGTTTGGGAGAGATGTGTCAATGAAAGACTGGAAGCTGCTTATTTACAAGTAAACAAAAATTCCTACTCTACTGGGGATGCAAAGCAAAATCTGAGTATTTAGATATTTCTATTTAGGGCCCTATTACATTTTCAATATCTGAAATTCAGTGTTTGCCTTCTTTTAGCTGATGGCTAAGTCATTTAATAAGTGGAAACAAACAATACTAACTAACTTACGCAACAGCACCCAACAAACTGGATTTCCACAGCTTACTGAATTATCACAAAATTCCCTTTCAGTGTATGGGAAAAAATTATGCAGAGCTTAGAAATACATGCTAATGATGAACCATTACACACTTAGAGACGTTACATACATAAACTGAACAGTCGTTTGGCTGAATTTCCAAGCTACTCTGCAGCATTTACATACTACTTTTTTACTTTTTATCTGGATTTCCTAATACTAAACTGAAATCCAAGCCTTTCCAAGCAGTTTCTTCCGAATATGTTTGGTTACTTCTGGCAAGTTAAACTTGTCCTGGGTTTCTGGAGCAGTTGCTGCCTCTCTACCACTGAGCACTAGCAGCGTCTTCTATTTATAGGTTCCTCCCAGTTATTGTAAGCTGGTGAAGAGATAAGACTCAACAAGGCACAAGCTAAAAACACACATCTGTCCTGTAGGGGCTGCAATGCATCTGGATACACACTGGCTAATTGATGCTTCCTACACTAAAAAAAAAAAAAAAAAAGGAGGAGGCGGGGAGAGGAGTGGAGCAAGAAGGGGGCTGTGGTATACAAGGAACGCTATTTAATTTTCCCCAAATCTGAGAAACAGGAAATGGAGCAGTAACAGCAGAAAAAAAACGGCAACACAAATTACTGCTCACAAGAGCAAAATAAACAAATGGGCAAAAATGACACAAACAAAGCACTTCATCTAGAATCACATAAAAAAATTTTATTTTTTGTTCAACTGCCTTTTGAGCCTTGAAAACATTTTAAAGCAAGCAATGGTCAACAACACCCAAAATACCAGAAAACACACACGTGATGCCTATTTAGAATACCTGTTTGCTTTAACGAGTGCAGAGGTACAAGATGCGGCGAGTGAAAAGAAACGGCATTTTCTACAACATTGTGACAGGGCTTTTCACCCTTGATAGCAGAACTCAGCAGCTTTCTGAACTCTGACGACATAGGTTTCAACTGCTTGGGCAGGTATAATTTCTAGCTGAGGGAAGAGCAAGCAAGTGAAAAGCTTGTGATTAGTTCCAGAACATGTGGGTGTTTTATTCCCCCAGGTTTTTGTTCAAGTTTCTGGTTGCTTCAGCGTATCAGTGAGGAAGCCAAGACAGGTCAGAGCTGCAGAGGAAATAAACACTATGAAATCATGGCAAGGGCATGGCAGTAAGAGCAAAGAAATCAAGTGCATTTAAGCATATGTGGTAATTAGTTGGATATTATTTTCTTTTTTAAGCTTAGTACAGAGAAGTGTTCTGCAGGTAAACAGAGAAGGTCATTCATAACTGACTGCTAAAAAAAACACCAGCCTTCCATCAAAAAAACCCCACCCACCTTCAAGATTTCATCTTGGCTTTCTTGAGTAACTGTCCCTTCTGAACACAAGCTATTAATAATTTCTCTCTTTAGAGCAATTAGCATACAATTCTTATTGTTACCCTACAAGTAATATATAAAGACCATAATGTCCATCCTTTTAAATGTTGGTGAGCACAGGTGACAAGAGCTGCGTTTCAATTAGATGAAAAGGGGATGATGAAAAGCAAAAATTCCTGTTAAAACAGACTAATGGTTAAGCATCTAAACTATAATTCATCAACTTTTTGGTTTGGCTTGGTTTGGTTTCGTTTTGGCACACAAAATATACATACTTATTTCCTGAGAGTTACCTAAAAGAGTATTTTCAGTGCAGGAAAAGTATCCCCATCAGCAGCAGCAACAGCAGGAATTGGGCAGAGCTGTGGGAAGAGGGTGGCATCATGGGGACCCCGGTGTTGCTTCCAGTCACATAGATGGTCGATGCCATTTTCACTTTGACAGATGCAATTTTAATCACAGTTGGTACTTGGTTTTTTTTTAATTATGTGACGCTTGATCTGAGGTACGTGCTGGTAAAAATCACTCTCCTGGAAATGTAAATCCCAAGGATAAAGACACGTGTGGTGATGGCTTTGCTCCCGAGCGTGGCTGCAGTTCAGCATTGAATGGCATTGCCTGTTGTACCGTTGCAGGAAAGACACCGAAGGGTCAGCCGATGCAGGTGGAAAAGTTTCCCCAGGTTTTTTGTCTCCCAGTACCTTCTGCTTTTTAAGACTTGAAGTATTTCACATTTTTAGTAGTCACCCCCCCTATATGCCTCAGTTCACTCTGTGATATCCCTTTTCTCTCAGAAGCGTTGCCTGGTGAGGGATCAGTGAATGGTCCAGGTCTGTTCCCAGCAAACCACAGCCACGAGATGAACAAATCAAGAGCAGCAACATTTGGTTGCCTTTCAGTGCCTTCCACACAAAGAAATGTATATGATTCATCTGTCCCTCCAGCCCTCCCTTTTCACGGCTGTTCACGGCTGACAAAAATAAGCAAGGAGCCTTAACTTACAGATGGTTGCTTTGCAACCATGTTTTGACCTTCTCCAGATTTCTGTCCATCCATTGTATATTGTCCTCAATGGTTTCAATAGCCTGCTGGACACAGCGAAGCTGTGCACTTTGTTCATCCAGAGAATTGAAGAATTCTTTCACCTGTTGATGAAAATGTAGAAGAACAGTTGATGAAGAGGCGCAAAAGAAGACCAGGAAGTAACTTGCAAACCCAGCCTTGGGTCTTCCATTCCCCTTCTCCCTCACCCTCCACCTCAAGAACAATTTTTAAGAAGGTTTCATAGCAGCTCATGTTCACAAACTGAGGAAGACTGACAGTCTGAGAGAATAGAGGCTATTCAGCCTGGAGAAGAGAAGGCTCCAGGGAGAGCTTACAGCCCATTCCAGTCCCTAAAGGGGCTACAGAAAAGCCAGGGAAGGACTCTTGATCAGGGAGTGGAGGGACTGGACAAGAGGGAATGGTTTTAAACTGAAAGAAGGGAGATTTAGATGAGATATCAGGAAGAAATACTTTGCTGTGGTTGGTGCGACACTGATGCAGGCTGCCCAGAGAAGCTGTGGATGCCCCATCCCTGAAAGTGTTCAAGGCCAGGTTAGACAGGGCTTTGAGCAACCTGATCTCATGGGAGGTGTCCCTGCCCATGGCAGTGGGGTTGGAACGTGATGATCTTTAATGTCCCTTCCAACTCAAACCATTCAGTGATTCTATAATTTCAAATTAGACTATTAAAAAACGCAGTTGAAGGAGCCATCATGTCATGGGGGGGAAACTATTTGGTTCCTGCTCATTCAACAAGGCTTTGGGGTCAATTCAGGGAATGTCACCAGGGAGACTGAGCATCCCCAGCTCTGCCCAGTGATTGCTCTGCTTCAGGACACACCTTCCCTCGAAGCCAAGCTGAGTGCTTTTGCTGATACAGGCAACTGAGGTGGGACAGATAAGAGACCTCATGGCTGTTCTCAGAGTGACTCAGTGACAGTCACCTATGTTTGCCTGTGAGCTGCTCCAGCCCATTTGGAGGAGGAGCAAAACTGTCAGTGTTGATGGTAAAACACCTGCAGAAGTTTCCCCACATGGGGAAGTCTGCACCTCTTTTCATTTTTCAAAAAAAAAAACCCAAAAAAACAATCCTCCCAGCTTCCCCAGCGCTTTGGGAAGCAATTGGTCTCATCCTTGAAACACTTGGGAATGCCACCACTGGAAACCTGGAGGCTGCTTCTGCTCCTTGGATTCACTGCATTCCCTGCAGGTGCTGCTGGAAGTTTTGGCAGCTGCCTTCCTCGTGTTTTTTTCCTTTTTTCTTTTTTTCTTTTTAAGGAGGCACTCTTGATCACAGAAAGGTCCACTGTGGAACCTTAATAGAACCTCAGACTTGAGCTGGTGTTAATGGTAGGCTTTAAAAAGATACAGTGGCTGTACATATTGCATAAGATAAATACATCATTTTCTGATTACCTTGACGAGTGTGACACAAAATGCAAATACATGTACCAAGTGCAAGTAAGATAGAAAAACAATACAAAGAAGGGAGTTGGTGGATTTTTTCTCTCAACCTTATACTGACTTTGTGTTCAGACTCATGCTAAAGTCCCACAGATCCCCTAAGGAGATGCAGCCACGTTTTATGGTAGGACACAGAAATGTCCCTTACCATTGGCCAAGATGATGCTATTGACACACTGAGAGTCCATTTAGATAAAAATGAATATTGAGAACTATATTCCATACTCTTTTATTTTATATTCCATATGGCTGCATTACTGAGGCCTGTGTTTTTGCCTTAAAGCAGAAAATTTTAAACTGGCAACGAAAGTAGCAGCTTCTGAAAAGATATTGTCAGAAATGCCACTAAATCTGCACATTGACCAGTCTGAGTTTTTTACCGTTAACAGAGATCATGGAATAAGTTGACAAAATGGTTACCATACATGACGTCCAGGAGCAGGGAGAATTTTCCCCAGAACAGAAGCTGTAGAACAGTGGTATATCTCTCACTGCCCTTCAGCATTTTTCTTCTGTACCATCAGTGAAAAGACCTACTATTTTGTTGGGGTTTTTTCCCATTACTTTCCAGAGTGGGTAGAAAATACCAACAGAGACAGGTAAAGCACGAAATGGAAGACATACTTTCATAGTCTGCACCCAGGCCCTCTGCTTAAACAAAGAACATCCACCTCCTTGCCTTGGACTTAATGCTCTCCCTTCAGTAATCTAAGTCATCACCATTATCATCTTTTAACGAGGAAAAGGCAGGGTATTACCCTGGTACTTTATAACTGGTCATGCTTTTACCACGTTAAGATTTAATCGAAGTTTTCATTTCAGTTATACTACAACTAATTTTTAAAAGCAGAATCTGAATGGCTCACCTGTGCAAGCTGTGACATTGTGGAGTACCGACTTGTGACTCCAGTGACAATGGTTGCTATGGAATTCGAACCGAGTTCAAATCTGGCAAAAAGAATCACCAATACTCAGAAAATGTCTACTTTTGTAGACAGTAGCATTTTAAAGTATAATTGGAAAGAGAGAGCAGTAAAAGAACTTCTGTTCCTTACTTTTCTACAAACTTCTTCCAATTTTCTTTTAAGAACATCCAAGCTAGATGATAGCCAGATGGGTTTTTGGAAATATATACAATAATAAATGGAAGATCCTGAGTCCTTATGATGTCACCACGCAGACCTTGATCCATTAACCTAAGAATTAATAACAGAAATGGAAGTAGTTTAGACCAGTAGATAAAGCTGACAAATTTCTGATTTGGTACTTAGTATTTGGTTGAGAGTTCCCATTTCTAAATGTCCTGATACATCATTTCTGCCTGGTCATTTCCAACTTTTCACAACATACTCCTCGGCCACATCCATCTTTCCCATTTCTGTTATTTTCACAGTTACCTGGCAGACCTGTATTCTAAATATAAAGCATAAAAATGAGGCTCCTACACAAAATTTTCAAAGTTAATATGACCTTCTCTCCTCCCCTTGTGTCAGTGGAAAATTCAGATCAGCAAGTGCTGCTCAAGACTAAGGTGACTAAACAGCAATGCAACGCCAAAGAGTAAATAATAATGTCATGGAATAGTTAAAGTACATCTCCAGTGATACATGAACACAGATATATCAGTGTCCCATGTTGTCACTCTCATCAAATGGCAGAAATCATGGTTTGAAGCTAACACCTGAAAACCTCAGTGGTACTCAGCTCACTGAAAATCAGGAAACCTCACATTTTTGTAAGGCATGTACAACATGTGTACCTGTAATCAAAGTCACTAGTAAGGTAAATAAAGAAGGGTTTGAGATGCAAAGTTAAGGTATCTTGTATTTTGTCCTAATTTGCTACTGCAAATTCTGAGCACATTGACTCCTGACAGCACAGCACAGAAAGGGAAAGGTGCAGCCACTTCCTCCAACCATATAAATTCTGTGAAGCATTTTATACATCATGGAATTACAAAGCTATGGAACAAGACCCTGAATAATTCTATTTCCCATTTCAACTTTCACATATTTTCCCCACACACATTTCTATTCCTGTGTGACTACTTACCACTGAAGCTTGTCCTTACTTCTGCTGAAGCTGAGAGCTAATTCAATCTTGTTTCTCTCAACGCTGAAGGAGGGCAGTCTGTATTTACTGAGAAGGAAATCCCAGCCTTCGGATGTTTGTGCCCCAACAGCATACACTGCTGTCTTCACATCTGCTGGCAAGCTACAAGTTGAATACCGAGTTATTCTCCATGTTGTACTTAGGAATATAGGTAGAAGCACAACCCCGTCAACACCACATGTCAATTAGCACAGCAGACAATCTGATCTAAAAATACTGGTCCCTCAGGGGTATCAGCAAGTGATGCCTGCAGCAGGAAAACAGTTAATATATCAGACTGTATCTCAGTATTGTTCCTGCCTTGGAAATGACTTCCAGAAATTCTGGACCCATCAGTCCTTCTTCTATTTTCTTTATTTTTGCTTATTCCTTTCATGGCTCTGCCCAGTCAAATACTGGTATGGTCTTCTTAGGGCTGCCCAAAACAACTCCTCCAGAGATATCCTGGAAAGTGTTCTAGGGATTTCTTACACCATGATGAGAAACAAAAATCAGATGAAGGTCATGAACAGTATATACCTGTTTTTACAGCTGGCATAGGTCAATCTTCAGACATATAAAGGAGGAAATGTGTGTTATTTTCACTGTTCAGAACATCGTTAGTAACCAAAGCTGTGGAGTTCCATGTGACATACGTGCTAGTTTGGGCACGTAATTTGCACCAAACTGTGAAGGCACTGGGAAGCTAAAATGTTAAGATACAGAACTACGAAGATTCAAACTTCAGAAATGCAAAGGACTGAAGTTTAGCTCTTTCTGTAAATTAAGTCTGGTGCACCTAAACAGAGTGTCAGGAAGACGTAGTAACAGTTACAGAACAGACCTCAAGGTGCCGTTGGATTTCTGCCATTCTGTAAAATATCCTGTGGCTTTGTCCACGCAGGGCTGGTACCGGTGCAAGCAGGCAAACAGCAAGAGTGAGTCCCTGAGAAGTCTCTCAGACATTGAGCCTTCATCACTCCAAGACTGTGCATCAATCAGGTCTTTAAAAAGACTGATGATATATTCCTAAAATACAGGAAAAAATAAAGGTATATTTTAAACTGTGCTTTACAGGTTACAGGCAGAGTTAGAACATTCTAGATATTTAAAATATTACCTTTAGCTGTTTTTCTGTACCATTCATATTCCTTCTCTCCATAAGCCTGTATATAGGAATCAGCTCACTCATACCTTGGAGTACCGGCATGACTTGCCTTTCATGTTTCAGGTACAAAGTTAAATCAAAAGCTTTGGAAATCGACAATTTGTTTATGCTAAGGAAGCAGAAGACAAGGGATAAAACAAATTATAATTAAAACTTAAAATCAAAATCCGAGACAGATGTTTTTCAGAAAACTATACAAAATAGGAAAGCCTGAAGGGTATTTTCAAATCTCTTAACTTTGCCTTTTGAAGTGACATGTAGCTCAGCTATGAAACCTAATATTTAAACTTCGAACTAAGAAATGGCCTGTAAGAGGATGATTTAGGAAAAAGATTGACTTCTTCCCCCAATCTCTCATGTGCCAAGGTTATCCCAGTGCAGCCTCTCCCTCCCACTCTCTCCACTATTGCTTTGGCTCTGCGAACTGCACGCATACAGAAGGAATCCCATCACTGAGACAATTTCCTCAGCAACACCTTTCCAGCTCGACATGTAGACATTTAGCCTGAAGTAAACCTCAAGGCTACAATCCCAGCTACTCCTTCCCTGTCATTACCTGACTTAGCAAACTCTCTCCTACACCTGCCAGGATACATCTCAACAATTTATTCCAAGAGCAAATAGAGAAAACACAAGGTCTTTTCTCACTCTCCCCGTTCAGTTGTTCATCCTTCTGTGAATTCTTTTTTCTGCTTCCTTTCCATGTCAGCTCGCTGCACACAGTCTCATTTTCTCCTTATTCACTTGCCCCTTCTGCCTCAAAATACAAGTTATGTTCTAGCCACCTATCATAAAACAAACCCGGCTTACTTCAACTTGCATCTCTAATTGTCCTTTCCTCCCTGCCTCTCTGAGCTCCTTAAACAATCTGAAAATCTTTCTTCAGTCTCCTCTTTTCAAACCAGAAGGACTTTTCCTCTGCTGTCCAAATGAAAATCATAAAAAGCCCTGCTTGACTTCCCCTTGAACTGCCACCTCAAATTCATTCCATCTTAATTCTCTCCCAGCTCCCCCCACTGCCTCCTTTCTGGAACAATGTACACTTGGACTGGGAGTTACTGCTGCCGGTTCTTTACCTCTCCATGCCAGGTATGCACATGCGTGGCAACGCGCCTCTAAGGCATCACCTCTTCTAATGCATCCACAGAACTAAGTCTAACCTTGACTATAATCATGTCACATCTCCATGACTGCAATAACCTTTCTTCTATGCTTGACAAATGGCACAGGTATCTTTCCAGGTGCAAAACCATTATCCCAGTCCATTGGGATAACCCAGCCCACTGGCGTCCTTCCATTAGCATGTCTTTATGGAACACGACATGTTTCACTAAATAGGCTTAGATAAAACCACTGCAACTAAGAGAAATCCTGGTTTTACACCACTATAAGCAACGGAAGAATATGTCTATGTAACAGATTTAGTGAATACTACCTACATTATCAGCAGTACACACTCATAAATAGAGAGTTTGTGTTTTTTTCAGACTTGGTCAGAAGGCTATACCTCACGAGCTGGAATACATTGTTGATGAGACTTGCTCTGTCGTTGCTGCTAATTGCTGTGTGGTTCTCTCTCAAAAGGTTAATCAGACGATCCCATCCATCATCTTCGTAGTGCACAATGTAATACCCGTTCATGTCCACGTTGAATTTAATCCACTCCACCTCTTCCGGAAGGATAATGACATCTGGAAACAAAAAACATTAACTCCTTTTTCTTAGTGATTCAAACACATCCTCGTACTACAACCAATAATACTTTAATTTCAGTGATTTACAGAGCACAGTAACACGGTTTCTAAATACATTAAGGGATCAATATAGCAATATTATTGAGCCAACAAAAATTTCCTTTTCTGCTACCAGAAGTTCCAACTCCCCATTCTGAAAAAAAAAAACAGAAACATGCAAAACTAAAAGTCTTGCAAATGAATTTTGAATTAATTAATGTCCTATTTAGTCAAATAAATTACCTGCTTTAGTTGTCATCAGAAATCTCTGAACAGTGTTGGATTTACTGGTAATGTAGGTTAGTGGGATGTGCCACAAGTACCTATTGCAAAACAGAAATGCTTTGTTTAATGGAAGAACTTTACAAAAGCCTCTCCAGCTTGTCCCAGTCCAATCACTGAGTGACACTTTTGCCCACACAGTAATGGCAATGTGCTGCACTCATGCCCCTGACTTCAGTGTCAAGGCAGAGGCATCTTCTCAGCTTTTATTTCTGTTGCTCTGAGGGATGAATGACACTGAAACTGCAACAACACGAACTTTCCAGCTGGCTCATCTCTGACCACTGCAGATCCTGACACCTCAGCCATGCACGCAGGGCCCAAGGACCTCTATTGACCCTAAGGTACAAAAAGTCTCACAGCCAAACAGCTCAGTGAGCTGCTCCTCAGGAATCACAGACTCACAGAATGATACAGGNCTGACACCCTTCCTTTAAGTATTCATAAGTATTTCATACAATCCTCCCTCAGCCTCCTCTTCTCCAGGCTAAACAGACCCAAGTCCCTCAGCCTTTCCCCATAACAGAGATGTTCGAGTCCCCTAATCATCTTTGTAGCCCTGAAGAAATGACAGTAGAAGCTCTTGCTGTACATCACTGTTTGTCATAGGAGAGTATTTCAGTGTGCACGCCAAGACTTCCCCATTTTGTTTACCCTGTGGATGAGGCAGCATCTACTCCCTTCAAGTAGCGCTCTTGCTGCAGGTGGACGTTCTTCCCTCTCACCGTGACCGTCACCAGGGGAAAACCTGTTTGCAGCGTCCAGGTGTCCATCATTGCCCTCACATCACGAATCTCTCCTTTAGTCCAGTGCTGTTTTTTTTCAGTGCGGGAAAAAGACAACACATAAGAAGAGGAGGAGGACAGGAGCACACTGACAGTGAAGCAGAAATGGGTACATAAGAACTGTAAAAGCTCCTTGGTATTTGTAAGCTCTACATAGCTATGTTTAGCTTGGATGTTGTGACATCTCCAGCTGGGCTTTTTTGTGGGCATTTTCCTATAGTTAATGATGTCTCTTTAAGTACTGCTGTTTTTCAGTCAGCCCTGGGCACAGGAGTAGGATCTCTGTCCAGTCTCAGGGGAAACAGATTTCCAATGGAACTGAACAAACTTTACACTCTCACTAGAACCACACGCAAGTGGTGGAGAGTGCATTTGGAAGGCGCATGAATCAAGACCATGGCATCAAACAGTAGCGTGAGAGGGCACCGACACACCTCAAACTCCTAAATACTGATAGGTAGAAAACCAGATGCTTACTGTGCTTGAAGTTGAATGTTGGCTGCTTCTGCAAAAACCATCACCTTGTAGTTCATTTTTACCATTACCTACTGTAGGACAAATCTAAAAATGAAAAAAAAAAAAAGTTTTTGGCCACCTCTCTTTGACGTCATAGTCGTTAAGTACTGGTCACAGTCTTCAGTAATATATTAAAGAGACAAAACACTCATAAAAAAAACTTACAAAATTTGGAAAAATAAAACAAAATAATAAGGAATACTTGCATTTGTCATGCTGTTCCACAAATCTTCATTTTTTGTATTCTGATAGCTGTATTTCTGCAGGTACTGGACAAGTCCAGCTTTAAACACGTCAGCAGTCAGGTAGTCTCTCAGCATATTCAGTATACAAGATCCCTGAAAAAAAACCAAAAAAACAGAGTGACAAAGGATCACAAAACTACCCCTTACCACTTGGCAAGGTGCTTGTTTCAGCATACCACTAATCTGCATAGCAGGTCACTTTTGTATGTCACTTTGATTAAAAAATAATTGGGTTTTATGGATATTGAAACAGTACCTTGGGTTTTTTTGTGACTTTTAAAAATGCCACAGATTGAGTACAGTGTGTTATTATTTCTTTTAATTACTGTACAAGCCAGCACCATGGAACGCTCCAGTGAAAAAGCTCTTTGGATTAAGAACCTAAAAACGTGGTTTAAGACTAAACTGATACAGAACAGATAAAAGAAGTAATGGCTTCCTCATTTTAGAAATGGAAAAGCAACTGCCATTTGAATCCCTCCAGGTGTTTTGGACAAATAATTATTCAAATCTTAAAACCATTAACACCATGTCTCAGGAGCATTGTATATGTAGAGGTGAAACCACTAAAATGCAAGTATACAAGCATTATAACTGAGGAAACAGAGCGTATCCTCAACAAGTCCATTTATCATACTAAACTGGGAGGGATGGCTGGCACTCCAGAGGGCTGTGCCACCATCCAGCATGACCTGCAGAGGCTGGGGAGCTGGGCAGAGAAGAACCTAATGTGGTTCAACAAGGGAAAGCATAGGGTCCTGCACCTGGGGAGGAATAATTCTGGGCACTGATATAGGTTAGGGGCAAACGTGCTGGAAAGCACTTCTGAGGAGAAGGATCTGGGGGTCCTGGTAGACAGTAAACTCTCCATGAGTCAGCAATGTGCCCTTGTAGCCAAGAGGACAAATGAAATCCTGAGCTGCCTAGGGAAGAGTGTGGCCAGTAGGTCAAGGGAGGTCATTCTCTCCCTCCACTCCACATTGCTGAGGCCACAACTGGAATACTTCATCTGTTCTGGGTGCTCCAGCTCAAGAGAGACAGGGAACTACTGGAGAGAGTCCAGCACAGGGCAACAAAGATGCTGGAGGGATTGGAGCATCTACCTGATGAGGAAAGGCTGAGAGAGCTGGGACTCTTTAGCCTGAAGAAGAGAAGGTTGAGGGGAGACCTTATGAATGCTTTCAAGTGTCTGAAGGGTGGGTTGAAGGAGGATGGAGCTGGACTCTTCTCAGTGGTTCCCAGTGACAGGATGAGGGGCAATGGGCACAAGCTGGAACACATCAAGTGCCATTCAAATATGAGGAAAACCTTTTTTGGGGTGAGGGTGGCAAAGCCTTGGAAGAGGCTGCCCAGGGAAGGTGTGGAGTCCCCTTCTATGGAGACCTTCAAGCCCCATCTGGATGCAGCCCTGAGTGATGGGCTCTGGGCAATCCTGCTTAAGCAGGGGAGTTGGACTGGGTGAGCTCTAGAGGTCCCTTCCAACTCTGACAATTCCATGATTCCATGAAATCAATAGCAGTTATGTATTTTACCTTCTCGTAAGACACATCATCAAACATTTCTAAAATTTGAGCTGGATCTTCCACAGGAGTAGATATAGGATGTGAAGAATTTAACGCATCCACTTCCATGGCATCAAAACATCTCCGTAAGAAATATTCTTCCTAATAGGAGGGAAAAGCAAATATTACTACTCAGTTTTGCTCGGTGACTGCTGAACCCCTATTCATTCTCTTTTTAGTCTATTCAATGTGAACTCTTAAATCACAGAAAAAGAAAAAAAAAAAGCTATCTTTATTTTTATTCCATAGCATAAAAAACCTCAAAACAGTAATACAGTCAAATGATTTCTAGTGTTTTAAACAAGCTTAGTTGAGCTAGTGAGACTGAAAGTAACTCCAAAAAGACACACGCACATTCCAACCGTTTCTTGATAGAGTGGTCAGTAACAATAAAATTAATTAAAAAAAAAAAAAAGGCCAATTTCCCTATTATCATGCCTCTGTAACCCTATGTGAAAATGCTGCCCAGATGCATTGTTTGTCTAACTTTGGTAAAAATTTCACATATTGGGCCTCTGCTAAAGCTAGTGGAAGGATTTTAGTGTTTTCAAGACTGATCCTATTTGATAAAATAAGATAAATTGATTTCTTTACATTTTTTGAAGTCTAAATGTTTTTGAAGTCTAAAAGCAGAATACACTTACACTGCCATCATTAACTTCCATCATCAGTTCCTGAAAATATTTACACATAGTTAAATCAAGATTCCTATGCTTCCCAGTTAACATCAGATAATCCTATCAAACAGAAATATAAAAGTGGTCACAGCACAAATCTGCTTGATCTTTGTCCTTGCTAATTAGTAGATTTAGAAGGCAGTTATAAAATAAAAATACATTAACAGCTGCTTACAACTCTCAGTTCTGGATGGGTAACGCTGACTGACACAAACTCCATAAACTTTGCAAACCCTTCATTTAACCACAGGTCGTTCCACCACTCCATGGTAACGAGGTTGCCAAACCACTGCGGGAGAGGAAAAGAAAAGTGCTTCTGAAATTAAATACACAATTTATCACAAAGGTTGCTACTAACCTGTATGAAGCTGCACTTATAATATGTTATTCACTGCTGTGGAACTTTTCTTTTTAGTGATACATCTTGCTCTGGCCTCTGCCCATTGTGTTCTCATTTTAGTGGTAATACACTAAAACATGGGCTTCTATTCACATTCCGCTGACAAGAAACATTGCAAAGAAATCACATTTGGCAGGAGAGCCACAGATGAAATACTGAACCTTTCCAAACTTCCATGTTCCTATTTTGGCAGCCTGCAATTAATTTCAAGGGCTGCCAATGGTGCGAAGACCCCACAGAGATGGAGCTGCTGGACTGAAGATGATGTTATGTCCAACCCTGTGCATCCATGCAGCCTGCTGAGACTTTAGAGACATGGTTTAGTGACATTTTTTATCAGTTAGGTTGATGGTTGGACTAGATAGTCTTAAAGGTCCCTTCCAACCTAGACTATTCTATGATTCTATTACTTCATCACCAGAAACACTCCTGCTGATTCACAGAGGAGCACCCTCAAGCCAAAGCTGCTATTTTCAGCTTACAGTTTAAAGATCCTGCTACCCGTGCAGGATCCATCAACCCCAACACCCCTCTGCAGGCCCATCTGAACCCCTCATTCTTCCCCAGATCTCACCTGATGAGCCAGCTCATGGGCTATTATCATAGTAATCCAAAGTTTAGAAGACCCCGAGGACCTTTCAGGGTCATACAACAATGCAGATTCCCGGTATGTGGTCAGTCCCCAGTTTTCCATAGCACCAGACTGAAAATCAGGAAGAGCTGCTAAATCTAGAAAAAACATTAAAATACTACTAGCACAATTGTATTCAATAAAGAACTCACTATCCCACTTCATGACTGCTCCCACACAGGCATACGTATCACACATATTTCCAAAGGCACTCTTAAATGTAATCACAAAAACATACTTTGAAATAAAGCTCTACACAGAAGACAAGGATCTTCAGTTCCCAGTGGAGCTTTTCAATCTGTCTTCAAGTTCTGTGAAGTAGCCACTTTAGAGGCCCTGTGAGCCAAACTGGGCGCCATCTTAACAGTCTAAATTATTCATTTTGTGGTATTTTACTCTCTGTGTGCTTAATAAAGTTCTCGAATCCATTAAGTTATTTAACACTTACCTTGTTTAGGCAAAGGATATGGAATGCTGAAGTAATTCTCATAGAAGTCTAAGAGTTTCACTGCTGCATCCAATGCATAATCAGCTTGGTCAATCTTGTCTGGCACAGTATACACAGAAATCTATAGGGGACGAGCAGGCAGCACATCAACCCCAGCACCACAAGCTTACAGAATCTGTTCTTTATCACAATTACTTGAATGTCCATGAAAAGGGACACTAGAGCACAAACCTAATCCTTCTCATACAAGAGCTCCTAAAACACTTGCAGAAAAGCTTGATCAGAATTGGGAATACAAGTTTTAAAACTCACCCACCAGAACCACTACACGCCTACAGAGACTTCTGCTATTTCCAGCCCTACAGTGTTAGAGCTGTTCAACTGACACAGGTTTATTTTAGTGCTGATTCTCTGTGAAAACTATATTTCATTTGCCTTTAATTATATAATCTTAGATGATACTATCTTACCAACATATAAAATTACATAAAAAGCCCATTACCAAAAACTTGTGAAATACATAAAGCTCCAAATGCAGACTAATCATCCAATTACAAAACCAATTTCTTTCTCTCCTTTCACCCCTGTAAAACATTGAGTCATATAAATCTGATGATTTTACTGAAAAGTAAACCATTGTGTATTTGTACAGACTTAAATACAAAAAATCTCTTAGAAAATGAGACAGAGTTACCTGAACTCCATTACGGGTTCTTTTGCTGATGGATTTAAAATCTGAAACGATAAAGGCAACGAGGTACGTGCTCATCTTGACAGTGGTATCAAAATGGTCCTCAATGAGCCAGGGATTTACATTCACAGACTTCACCTAAAAAAAGAGCACAGAGCATCACCCAGTGCACTTACCGCCTGTGAGGACCCTGGCACCAAGAACTGTTGTGTTTCTTCTCTAGTTTAAAGAGACTACATCATTAAGATACATTACAGTTGAAATGTATTCCATCTTAATAATATTTTGCTACATCTCAAATATACACTGGAAAGAAGTCATCCCCATGCCTGCGCTTCCCCACAGAGAGAATGAAAACATACAGTATATACATAGGGGGATTTTCATTTGTGAATGTAGTTCCACGCTGGTAAAACCAGAAAGATGAAAACACTGCTCACTGTCCCAGTTTTCCCCAGCGTCTGCCAGCACACTGATGGAATTAACCTCACACAACCTGAGCTGATCAGCAGCTGTATAAATCTCAGCAGCTGCTGTTACACACAAGAGAAGCAAACTCCAAATTGTGACTCAGCTACCACAGGTATCTAATTTAGCATAAAATGAGTCACATAGTGGAGGTATCCATATCCCCTCTGGGTTTCAGAGTGCCTCAGCTAACTAACTTAGACCTGCAGCGCATTTAGCCACGCTGAACTGTAACATTGGCACTCACTCCTTTTCATTATTTTATCCATTTCTTTACAAAAGAACTGGGTTTTTTTAAACCAACTTACAAAATTTTCTATTTTTTGAAATAAAACTTGGGTGAGGGGGTGGGAAGCGCTGTTCCCTCTTATAAGGAATAGTTTCCTTGCAAACTAGCAACTAATAGAAGAACTTATGAAGAATTTCTTACACCCAATGTTAAGCTTAAATATACAAAACAGTTAACCCTGGATATGCACACATATTTATAATAACAAACTATATTTGTTATGTATAAAATTACATATTTTATTACATACACCCCTACATGAACAGCAATTTCACTGAGATGGTTTTTGAGGTCCAAAGTAGTTGTTGTTTTTTTCACAGAGAAGGCCTTTCTTATCTGACAATTAAATTAATACATACAAGCCATGTACCTATTTGCAGATATTTCATCAATTTGAAAATCTAAGATCAACACTGAAAGCATTCTGCAAGTAAAATAAAGATTTTGGAGACTATGTTGTGTCATAGTCTCATTCTATGTGATGACTCTACTTGTGATCATGCTCACACTTCTGCTGAGAAGCAGGAACCAATACAATGCATTATTTTCTTCATTTCTTATTAACTTCGTGTCAAGACTACCAGTCATAGCACCACATACTGTCATAAAAGAACTGTGGTAAATAGAATAGAATAGGAACAAAGGGGAAAAAAAGAGGAGGGGAGAGGGAGAGAAGAGGGAGAGGGAGAGAGAGAGGGAGAGGAAGAGGAAGAGGAAAAGGGAGAAGAAGAGGGAGAGGGAGAGGGAGAGGAGACTTAAACGCCACTTAGTCCATCCCCCTGCCATAAGCAGGGACATCTTCAACTAGATCAGAGCCCCATCCAACCTGACCTGGAATGTTTCCAGGAACATGGTGTCTACCACCCCTCTAGGCAACCTGAGCCAGTGTCGCACCAAACACCTTTCAAGTCACCATTCCCAGTAACAGCAATTGCCTGGATATTCTGTTCTCCTTTTGCTTTTGTGTTTCAAAGATCATCACTCAACAGCACATCATTAAAAGTATCCACCTACAATTGGCATATTGGACAGCGCATGGTGCTTTGGTTCCCTCCTGATCTTAATTGAAAACCTGGCTTTGAAGGCTGGTTCATCGAAGCACGGGAAGGCCATCCGCGCAGCTGTCGGTTCAAACTGTGTTGCTGCAAGCACTCTAACCGGGGGCAAAAAATAAGGGTTATGGTCAAACACCTTCATACACAAAGTGATGTGTGAAAACAGAGCAATTTCATATTTACACAGCAACTACAGGTACTACCAAAAGCTTTTGTATAGTTATAGAATCACTAAATGCTTAAAGTTGGAAGGGACCTTAAAAACCATCAAATTCCAAACCCCTTGCCATGGACAGGGACACCTCCCACCAGAGCAGGTTGCTCAAAACCCCATCCAACCTGGCCTTGAACCCCTCCAGGGATGAAGCAGCCACAGTTTCTCTGGGCAACCTGTTCCAGTGTTTCACCACACTCACAGGAAACATTTTTTTCCCAATATCTCATCTAAATCTCCCCTCTTTCAGTTCAAAACCATTCCTCCTCATCCTGTTGTTCCACTCCCTGATCAAGAGTCCCTCCCCAGCATTCCGGGAGCCCCTTTAGGGACTGGAAGGTGTTTCAAGGTCTCCTGGAGCCTTCTCTTCTCCAAGCTGAACAACCCCAACTCTCTCAGCCTGTCCCCACAGCAGAGGGTCCGGAACCCTCCAATAAAGGGTTACCTGAGTTCTCCTTCTCGGGTCCTGTAGGTGCTTTTATAAAAGCCATGGAAGGACTCGGAGAGATTTGCCACGTACTGGATGTGGAGGGTGTAGCTGTGCCCGGCTTGCAGGGGCTCGTCGGTGAGGAGTGCCACCTGCTCCAAGGCCTGGTGCTCCAGCACCCGTGCCTCCTGCACCAGGTGGCCATGGCCAGCCTCGATGGTGGCCCTGGTGATCTGTAGGCGCTTGCTGTGCAGGATCACCGCCCTGGTCTGCTGGCTGACATTAACCTCGATGGCGGCGGTGCCGGCGAAGGTCAAGGTGGTGAGGTTGGGATGGATGAGGAGGTGGTAATGCAGAGGTACGACGTCCTTAGGGAGCCTTACCGCCTGCCAGGGGAAAGGCACGCTGTCCCCGTCGAGAGCCAGGGCCGCGCTCAGCAATCCCACCAGCCCCGCCGACACGGCCAAGGACAGGCCTGGGCACCGCTGCCGCGCCGCCATTGACACCCGCCGCCTGAAGGAGCCCGGGCAAGAAACGGCGGCAGTTCCCGCGCCGAGAAAGGCCCTGAGGCGGGCGGCACCGCGCCGCCGGCCTGGCTGCCCTCACACCGCCCCCCGCGGCTGCCCTTACACCGACCGCCGCGGCTGCCGGCCCCCCGCACACGCCGCTGCCTCCCCCTCCGGCCCCGCCGCTGCCGCCGGCGGTGGGGAAAGCAAAGCGAAAGCGAAAGCGGCGCGGCGAAAGCGAAAGCGGCCGCGCTGAGGGGCGGCCCCGCGGAGCTGGGGCAGGACCCCCGCGCCCCCGGCCCTGACCTGGCCTCCACCGCGGCTGGGTGGTCTCAGCCCCGCGGGGGAAGGGGTCTGCTGTTGGGTCACTGGAGCGGAGCCGCCGGGGGAGCGGGTGAGAAGCGCTGGACGCTGTGACACCCCTAGAAGGACCTGCTCTGCCGGCCCGCACCCCTGCGGAGCGCACCCCCGGCCCTCGACAGTGGAGGGGCCGCATCGAGCCCCGCTTGCGCCCCCGGGGAGCGTTGCAGTTTCCCGGGCAGCTGGGGAGCCCCGGGAAGCTCTGCTGCTGCCCAGGCCCCTCAGGGCTTTCCGGGGAGGCCCTGCATGGCACTGGAGAGACCCTGGGGCTCTAAGGGGGGCTGCCCCAAAGCCGGGCTGGATGGGGCTTTGAGCAGCCTGGCCTTGATGCCGAGTGTAAAATGTGGTTCCTTTTCCTCTCAGAATAGTGTAGTTACTAAGTCGCATCATACTTTTATTCAGTTAAAGCTTTGCAGTGCTACGCCAGCAAAGTGAGTTAAAAATTTGCTTAGATAAAGGGGAAGTCACAAAACTCTGTGTCCCTCAGCACGGCAGTTAAAGAAGTTACTCCAGAATAAGTAGTTTTGTAGTATTGTGCAGACAAGAAGTTTTGAAACCAAGAAAAAAAAAAACCAAAAAAAAAACCCAAACAACGAGTTGAGCATGTGCAAAATGTGCAAAGACCAAGTACACAGTGAGGAAGACTATCAAGGACCAAAAAAGGACATAAATGTGCATGCGTCAGGGACATTTACATATATTAATGAGCTCTAGGAAAAGTAGGAATATGTTAATCATTTATCAGAAATCTAATGGTTATGTGTATTTTGATCGCATAATCTCTGTAAGCAAGCACACATTAGGAGGAGCGATCTCCTGCATGCCCAGCTTTGCAATAAATGCCTGCTTCTAAAACTCCAAATTCAGCCTTAAAGAGCTCCTGTTTTGCCAACTTTAGGGTATCAGTCTAGTGGGAGGTGTTCCTGCCCATGGCAGGGGCGTTGGAATTCAAAGATGTTCCAGTCTGAACCATTCTGTGATTCTGTGCTTGTCCCCGCTCGTGCCCCTGAGAGGCCCTGGGATTCCCTAGAGAGCACCAGGGCACTGACCATGATGTGGACAAGCCCAGCAACCGTGTCCAGGGATGGAATGGGCCACATTGGAGCCTGCTGCTTCTCCAATACCTGTTGAGCAGAGCAGTAATTCCTCCCCCAGGCACAGTCAGGGCACAGGGAAGGCTGGAGAGTGGCCCCACCAGCAGTGGCAGCCTCACCAGAAGGCCAGAGGCACTGAAAACAGCAACACCCAGGTGGATGTGGGCTCAGGGGAAACGTCTCTATGGATTGGCCAAGCATTAGATAGTAGTGTGTTAATTAAAGCTTCCATGCTGGAGTGTCATTACTTTCTCTTAATAGGGAAATAAAAGACAAATAAGCTCTTAACGTGTTTTGGGTCTCAGTTATCTTTTCAAGGCAAGAGTAGTAGGTTGTGCTTTCACCCCAGCCAGGAAATAAGACCATGCTCACTCCCTCCTAGTGGGGTGGGGCAGGGCAGATTGGCAGGGCTTAAAAGAGAACTTTGGAGATCATCTAGTCCAACCTCACTGCCCAAGCATGGTCACCCAGAAGAGGTTGAACAGGATCATGTCCAGGTGGGTTTTGAGGAGAATCCACAGCCTCTCTGGGCAGCCTGTTCAAGGGTTCTGGCACCCTCAAAGGAATTATTTTTTTTCCTTACATCAAGGTGGAATTTCCGTGTTCTGTTTTGTGCAGTTGCCCTTTGTCCTGTCACTGGGCAATCGGAAAAAATTTGGCCCCATCAGCTTGATGCTCTCTGTAGGCCTTCTTCTTACTTTTGAGCATGTCCTGAAGTTTCTTGTTCATCCATGTGCTTTTATGGCTTTTTTGCCTGATTTCTTCTTTGTTGGGATATGTTGCTCCTGAGCTTGAAGGATATGATTCTTGAAAACTGTCCAGTTTTCTTGTGCCACTCTCCCCTCCAGTGCTGTATTCCATTAAACCCTGTCAAGCAGATCTCTCAAGATACCAAAGCCTGCTCTTCTGAATTCCAGGGTAGTGGGTTTGCTGCATACCCTTCTTGCTGCCCTAAGGATCTTGAACTCTATTATTTCACAATCACTGCAGTCAGGGCTGCCCTTGAGCTCACCATTCCCCACCAGCCCCTTCTTGTTAGTAAGGATGAGGTCCAGCATAGCTTCTGTCTTCCTTGGGCTCCTCTACCGTTTGAAGAAGAAAGCTGTCACCAACACTTTCAAGAGCTTCCTGTATTGCTTGTGTCCTGCTGTGTTGTCTCTCCAACAGCTATTGGAGAGGTCCCCCATGAGGCCCTGTGACCGCAATGCCCATGTGTCAGCCCCAGCCTGGCCATGGCATCCCTGGAGCTCCTGTAGCACGTTCACTGAGCAGTGGTGTTGTGGTGCACCAGTGCTCTTGTGCAGGTGCTTATGGCTGCCATGAGTTCACACCTTGTAGTATAAACCCACAGAGGCACCTGCTAGACTCCCTGCACCTGTGACACACCACAGCTCTGGGCCAGTGCAACCCATTCTTTCCCTCGAAAGCTGAATTTTCTCTGAGTTTCCAAAGGGACTGCAGAAAAACATGCAAATCAGTCTGTCCAAGACAAAAATGCAGAATGTGATCCTTGTGCAGTCCAGGTTGGGAGCCAGCTGGGCAAACACCTAGAAACAAATACGGTTAATCTCCTGGGACTTCAGATGAGAAATCAGACACCTGCAACTAGGAGCTGTTTTTCAAGACCTGGGGGGTTTTGAGCCACTTCAGAGAAATATTGAGATACTTGAGATGCTCAGCATCTTTTATAAACAGATATAAACAGGCTTAAACATTGGAGATATTACTAAAGAGGTTTCAGTGTCTACATATGTGTCAACTACACAAAATGATGTAAAAATCTTCTGTCCTTTTTTCAGATGTTTAACTTAAACATCATTCTTTACTACTTCACATTGAAAAGTAGAGTGAATGAAGATCTGGATGTCATTGAAGTACATCAAAAATCTTTCTGAATGCCAGTTGTAAAAAAATATATAATAAATTATTATAGTTTTAAT
>VXBJ01002302.1:0-30714 GCA_013400055.1 Nycticryphes semicollaris
CCTCTTCCCGGGAGTTATCTGAGGCCAGCGATGTGGCACTGGCTGCTGCCGCCACCGCTTCTGCTCCTCTTCCGCTGAGTTTAACCCAAGGTCAGGCAGCATAGTGGCATTTGCAGCCTTGTGAGTTCTTGAGAGATTTAATTTTCAAAGCGCTCCCAACATCCCCTGGGATAGACCTTGGCTGGGGTCCAAGGCCCGTGACTGCCAAAAGGAGCTGTGCTAGGCCAGACCGACAATAATAGCTTGCTTGCTCTATTGCAGCAAAGAAAGAAAGAAAAGAAAAGCGGTGGGGAAGAAGGGGAGGGGACCCAGGGCCCTTTTGGCCTCAAGCAGGCTTAGTGATGCCTGCAGCAAAGCATAACCTACAGTTGACACGATAATAAAGCACACGAGGATGAGATGCATGTGTGCAGAGCCTTGTCCCCTCACAGCTGCTGAAAACCTGCTGCCCAGCACAGAGGGGCTTGTGTGTGTGTGTGTGTCTATAGGAGGAAAGAGAGCTTCCAAGGATCTTTTTCGCTTGGAAAATAGAGAAAGGGCTGCTCTTGGTGCTGAGGGAAGCAGCGGGCTTAGCAGCGTGGCCATGGCCAGGTAACATGAAGAGAAGCACTGGAGAAACTTCTATCCCCAGTCAGCTAGAGGGCTTTGCCAGAGACCTCAGTCCTGACCCGTAACATCTTCTGCTGTTCTAGCCCCAGGCTCTGCCAAACGTGAATCTTTTGAAATGCTTCCAACCTGATTTGCTACCCTGGTTTTTTCTGTCCAAAGAGACAGCTCAGCCCTGGTGCCTGCTTTCTGCTCTTCCCACACTGGATTTCTCCCTTCTGTCCTCACAGACCCACTGTATTTCATTGCTGGGGATACACTTGGGCTTCTGGGACTCTGACCTACTCTCCTTCACCCCTGGCTTCTTGCAGTCCCTCTTTTCTCATCATCCTCAGTCTAGTGCAGCAGCAGCAATTCGGAGAAGAGCAAAGGGGAGTCAGCCCCAGGGCTGTGTTTGAAACAGCCTTGTCCAACTTCTGACCCTCAGAGAAGCGGTAACAGCTTGATGGAAGGCACAAGTACCAAAAATGGGTATGTTTAAAGGTGAGGGGAGGCCTGCCAGAGGAGCATGGAGTACTCCAAGGTGCAGGATGTGTTTCTGGGGGACTGTAAGTGTTAGTGTGAAAGATGTTCTAGGATTTAGGATTTCTTGCATAGATCACAATCCTTTCTAGAACCAAACCACCCTCTGAAGTGTGTTAGTATTTACATTGTGATCCAGGTAGTGTTACTTGCTGCCTGACCACTTTCATTCTGGTACACTTCAAAGTGGAGTTTTGTGTTCTCTGGCTGTTGTTTCAACTGAGCATTCACTCCGTGTTGCTCCAGTCTGTCTGGGCTGAGCTGGATGGAGCTGCATTTACCTTACTCATTGCAGCCTTCCTTGGCTGGACTATTCTAGGCCAGTGAGGGACTGTACCCCAGCAGCTGCACCAAGAAATGGCCCTTGTCTGTCTGTTTTTACTTTATTCTCTTTATAGTCCTAGAAGCAAGACAGGAATTGGGGAAGGAGAAGATGGTTATTTTAGATACTGCTGGTCACAAGCCAGCAAGCTGGGAAGGCAGGGGATGTGGGGTGTGTGTGGGGAAGCGGGGGTTTACGAAGTCTAAAATACTCTCATGTTTCTGTAGGCATGAATGCAAAACCCAAACCAGAGGTGGTTTTGGTTTTGACCTTGTAAAATGAAAACATGATGACTGAGCTATTGCCAAACCAAATCCCCAGCTGCCTGTGCTCCAGTCTAGCTCTGGTCCATCGCCCTGCCATCCCTCCCGGCTATCCTGGCAGGCAGAGGCAGCAGGAAGCGGGAGGCCTGTTTCTTCCCAGACGGGCTTTAACACTTGCCTGCAGCAGCCAGCCAGCCAGGGAGTGCGGGGGGAGCTGCCTCAGATGCTCTTAAACCTCTGTAATCACCGCTTCCTTTGTAACTTTATTGTGCAGACCTACACTGGGACAGTCTCTGGAACCACATTTCGGGCTGTCCAGTGGAGTTACCAACGGGAGCTTCCCCAGGCAGGGAGTAGAGCTGTTGGAAGGCAGGGAAAGGAGCTGGTGACAGAGCAGGGGGGTTTGTGAGGGAGCAGCTCCACATCCCAGTTTGCATCTGGGTCTCTGCTTCCCTGAGAATGCCCTGATGGGGCTTTCTGGGGCAGAGCTGCAGAAAGAAGTGGACAGGGAAAAACGAGGGAAGGCAGCATGTCCTGCTCCCACATCTTACAATGTTTTGTGGCAAAATATTCACCAGAATTAGCGCAGACCGTGGCTTTATCAGGACTACAACAGGAAAACATTTACTGGCTTTGAATCCAGCCACTCCTAAATTCAAGGAGCAAATTATTATGGAGGGGAGACTCGAATGTGACTTGTAGCCCAGCAATGCTTTTTTGTGTTCTACTCTAGCAATTGTATTGTAGGGCCTTGGCTACATTGCTAAGAATCAATAAATAATGACTGTATAGCCTAATTGGTAGGTGGGGTGAGTAGCCATAGTTCCTGGCCATGTCAATGGAATTTAGGAGTGCTGTCAGCCTGCCTGAAAGTCATTGCTGTGAAAGGTAAGGTCCTGAACAAGGTAGGCAAGTCCTGTCCTTCCATGTGTCTCTTCTGGGTCGCTTTGTGGAGGAGGTTGGACAAGGTGAGATGTTTTCTGACAGCAGGGCCTGGGTGCATGAGGTGCCTGAGATCAGGGCCCATATTTTCCAACTCTGGCCTTAGCCTTCCGTGTTTGTCTTCAAGGAGGGTGGAATTTCCTACTGAGCGTTTTAACAGCCCGCTTGGGCAAGTCAAGCCCTGCATGTGGTGCTGGAAATTAAATGTGTTTGGGATTTTTGTTGTTTGTGTATAATGGCCCTTTTAAAATGGGACTGCAAGTGTGGGGAGGTCTTAGCTCTGAACGTGGGGAAGATCAGTTATAAATGAATTTGTGGCACAGCTACTGTATATAACCAGAATGGCTGCTAAGTTTACTGAAAACTGCAGCAAGTGGTAGTTTAAAAAAATCAGGGGAAAAGGGAATAGTCTTCCAAAATATGGAACACCTCATAAAGCTGGGGAGGTAGGAAATAAGTCAAGCAATCCCAGCCGTGGTTTAAACTCACAGGAGGCATACTGTACAGTACATAAAGCCCAGGGAATCAGCTCAGGATGCCAACTAATGAGCTTTTTAATTAGCTGCAATTGCAGGCAAGGTTTAAAACCCAAATAAGTAAGTAAATTAAAGATTTAAAAGGCTGAACAGAATCAATGAAGGGTCAGCACTTCAAATATTAAAATGCCAAAGCAGTTAGTGTTACAGTAAGTTTGCAGTGCTGAAGCAGAGCTGCCCCTTTAAGGAAGCAGAAGGCTCTCTTTTTTTCTGGTCTGAGGCCCTCTGGCTGGAACATGCCATCTGCAAAGATCCATAAATCATCCTGCACTCAGCACTCTGGAGTCCAGCAGGGTCTCCATGTGTCCCAGCCCTTGCCTGGAACCTGCAGGGTGTTTTCTGCGAGCGGAGGGTCCCGACCAGGCGCTCCTTTTGGCTGCAGCCCAGGTGTTTCTCCTCAGCTGCATCCCGGGAGGCGATGGGGAACCATGGCCAGGAAACTTGCAGTCAGCTTGGAAGCCTTCACTCCGGAGCAGTGAATGGTCTGTGAAGATCACATTGGTGCTCCCTGACTCAGGAAAGTCCACTGGCTTTATGGTGAATGGGTGGATTGTCCCCTGCCTCCCAAGCCATGTTGCCTCACGGCTTTCTTTTCCATCTGAGTGCCTGACTCCTTCCAAACGTGTATTTCCTTGTTTTACTGTGGGGTGTTCTGATACGTCAGGCTGTTGTCCCTACCCTTTATCTCTGCCTATGAGTTGGTGTTCAGAGGCCTTGAAAATCAAATTGTCAACTCCATGTGACTCACCTGCAAATGCAGGAGAGAAGCAACTGTGGATACAGTCTAATCACAGATGTTTCATGAGAATGAGTTCCTTTCTCCTCATTGTACCCAGGGGACAAGACAGGTTCAGGCTCAGAGACCATAAGGTCTCTTTACCTACAATGTAAGAGCTGTAGTCCTAGTCAAGGGTAGTACCTTTTGGGGCATAAGTGCACTTTTCTCATACTCATGCGTTGGTCATGCTGTTGGGCACACAGAGGGTATACTGAGGAAGTCTGTAGAGAGGGATTAGGTTTGGGGACAGGCTTGGGTTGTACTCATGTCCAATCTCAGACTGGCAGTGGATTTTATCTCAGAGAACCCCCATGTACCCAACTTGTCGGTGTAAATCTACAGTGACTCCACGATGGCCAGAAGTGCTGAAGTGGATTTGTATGGGGGCAAAAGAATGAGGATGTGACCCATAAAGGGAGATCATTGGGAAATTAAAGGACATGGCTCATATGTGGCATTAGGATTATGCACTGTTTTTTTCCTGCTGTCTCACCCATCATGACATATGGAAGGCATCGTGTTTTCTGAATCTTTAGCAATTTTTGTGCCTCATATTGTGGTTCAGAGGGCAGAAAAAATGATTTAGAAGTAAAAAGCCACTGAGAAATTAAAAGCCTTTTTAGGATCATTATGAGATCAGTTTGAAACAACTGTGGATGGTGTTAGCCTGATGTTTTGGGATGTTGGAGCACCCTGTGTTGTCCTGTGTTGTGTGTTTCGGTGTTCAGGTGTTTGTCACCAGCGATCTTGGTGTGGCTGCACACACCTTCTGGGGTAGCTGTGCCATGACAGAAGCACCTTGCTTCTCTGACACAATACAACATGTTGTATTGTTGGGGTTCAGGGGAAATGAGGCATTGCATCAGCAAATTGCCACCTTTGCCACCTTTTTCACATTCTCTATATAACGTACCCGTCGGAAGCAATTAAAAATCACCAGGATGTCCCCTTGTGCCTTTGCAGGCAGGCAGAGCAAAAGCAGAAGCTGCTCTTCATTATGCTGATGCTCCTGGCTGCCTTCAGGGATGGAGAATGCTAAACAACCTCAGTCCCCAAGTCTGAGGTGCTTTGAGGAGCCAGGCAAACCCTGTAAGACAGGGCTGCCTCTGACTCACTGGCACATAGTGTGATCGCATCTTACAGTGTTTGGAACAGAAGGAAATGAATTTGTCTGTAATCACTATGCTTTGTTAGGGTCTTTTGTCTGAAGACCTCAAACAGCTTTGTACATTTCAATTGATAAAGCCTTACTTTGCACTTCCAGGAAGATAAATATTATTGTCCTAGGGGAAGCCTGAGGCATAAAGAGGTCGGATGAGCAGAGAGGGAGGCACTGATGGAGCTGGGGCTACAGTCCAGAATTTCTGGCATCCCCTGCCCAGATGTCAGCTGGTGAACTGCTGCTGTCCTGCACCTAGAAGGAGCCTAATATTTAAGAGGGCTGAGCAAGATGCTTGCTCTGTATTAAGTATGGAATGGAGGAACATTTTGCACTGTCGGTTGTAGTTTCATTGGCCACTGTCCTGTCTTCTTGCATCCTCTGCGTTTCCGTTCTTGAGAGTACCCTGGTAAGAAGCTGCTGTTTGGACCAGTGTTGACCTCTGGGTCAAACAAAGGTGTTGTACTTGGTAAACCCATGGGGACACAACTAGAATTTGGATCCAGGCTTTGGAAGTAACAAAGGGGCCAAGTATGAACGTCTAATAATGAGCTACTCTTGTAGAAAAAGTTTTTATTTTTTTAAGGAAGAGAATAACACACAATTTCAAAGCTGTTGGAATTCAGATATGCAATAGGGCCCAAATAGGTTTGTTTGAATTATGATTTACTGAGATTTGTGTAAAGGAGGGGGAGGAGAGAAACCGGAGAGGTGGGAGGCGAAGAAGAATCCAGCCCCCAGTGGCCTTGAAAGCAGTCTGCAAGTGACTGCTGTCTCCATGCTGATGGATTTGCTGTCACCTCTCCCTGGCATGAGGTGACAGATTTCTTTGTCGGATGAAGCCAGAACCAATAGCCATCCATCACCGTGAGGACAGACAGGAGCAGGAAGGAGGCATAGAGGGGGGAGAAAGCAAGCCCTGGCAGAATGTTTCTCCACCCTCCTTCCTTGTCAATGCTGGGTCATGGGGAAATAGGTCTCCTACATACACATCTTGAAGGTGATAATATTGGTGTCCGTTACCAAAAGCATGGAGGGATCTGAGTCTGGGGACAGGAGTGGAGGGGCAGGCACTTATAGGGAAAGGGAGCTCTACTTTGGAGACTTGTCTTGGCATTTTTATTGCCATATTATATCTTATGTGGCATTGTATGGTCCAGTCATGGGGGTAAGGCTCCTGGAACGGCTGGTATTTTTGGCCTCTCTGTTGAAATTCCAGTTCCTAGCAGATGGAAGGGCAGTCACTGCTGCGTTGCAGCTCGGTCAAGGCTTTCTGAAAGGCTTGCAAACTCTGCTGCCTTCTACGCACGAGCAGCAGAGCCAGAGCTCAGGAATTCTCTTGGGCACCCCGTGTCCAAGAAGCCCCTCTATAGCAGTGGGGTTAAACACTAGCAAAGGTGAAGAGCAGTGGCACAGACTGGATGTGAGCATTTTAGCTGGAAATGAGGAGGAGACTGCTTCTGTGCTGCTTTAGGGCAGTGACATTCTAGAGGGACCTCCAAGTGATGGTGCAGTGTAAGAAGTTCAGATTATTTTTGAGATGAGTCTTGGTCGATCTGAGACAGATCTGCAGATCTGTGATGGGAGAGACTGGAATCACAAACACTGGAAATCCTTCACATCCCCCCATGACTGTTCTCCCTGATGAAGTAACTGTAACTTCCAGGGTTTGATAGTCCTGTCTGTGTTACTACCACTCCTTTGCCACGTGTAAGGAAACACCAAGGAAGTTTGGAGTGTGGTTTTTGCAGTTGGACAAAATCCAGCTACTTCTCTATATAGCTGACAAATGAGAGAAATGCTCCTCTCTTCTCTTACCAGTTTCTTGAAACATTAAAACCAACCAACCAAACCCCCTTCCCCTGTGTGCCTTCAGGTGAAAGCTGCCTGTGCTCTTACTCACTTTCAAGATGTGATGTCGGTAGATGAGACCCTATTTGAGCCTTTAAGATGACTGTGAACTTACTTTTGTTTTCTAAAACGTTAAATAGCTCTTTCAGAACCACTGCTTGTTGCTTAGAGATGAAATTCTGCTCTTCTTCTAGGACCTACGCTACTACTCTTCTGTACTAATCAGTGCCCTCCGATGGCCTGCAATGAAATGGAATGGTTTAGTCAGTTCTCAGAGCAAGACTGGAAGAGCAAGTCTAAGGAAATGGCCTGAAGAAGCTGTATTCATTCAGTGCATCCTTAAAATAATTGTACTTCTTATGCAGGAAGAAATGATGTCTGACAAAAGATAGGCCAGGTACATGGAAATATTTTTATGTGCCTGACCATCTAAATAACTGTAAATCTGGCCCAAAAATCTACATGGGGTGTTTAATTCTAATTTTTTTTTCTTACAAATTGCTAGGAGGAAAAAAAATCCCTGTAGCTGTTTGCTGAAAAAGCCAAGAGCACAAGAGTGTTCCTTTAAACTGAATTAGCATGTGGAAACCTTGGGCTGCTGTTGTAGCTTTGCTGCTCCCAGGCCTCAGACTTTGCATCTGGTTTTTCATCCGCAATAGGCTAATGTGCTTTGACACTGCACCCCTCTGGGAAGCTGCTGACAGGCGGTGTCAATATTTCCTTCTGAAATAAAAAAAAATGCCAACCACCAAACCCAAAAAAACCTCTTAAAGTGTTGCTTTACAATATGCTTTTCAGAATTCAATTACGGAGCTTGCAGGCTGGAAGTCTCCACCTGGAGAAAATATGCTCCCAATGCAACCTGTGCATTTCTTACATCCCTGGAGTCCTTGTTTTGTTGTCTTTGCTTTTCCTTCTCCTCTTCGGAAAACAAAGGGAATGTCATTTTTGGCAGCTGCTGGACTAGGTTATATCGGTGTCTAAGCCAGGCTGTTGTGCTGTCAACTGGAAGTGCTCCAGTTTTCAGGAGTCAGGCACCCAAAACCTGGAGATTGGTGTGAAGGTCAGGAAAATTAAATCCAGGTGTTTGGAGGACTGTTTCTTTTTAGTTTGCTTATTTTGTTCTGTTGTTTTACTTCTTCACTTTGACATTCTAACAGTTAGGCTTTCTAATTTTTCTGGAAATGCACAAAGGCTGGGAATTCTCCTTTAGAGTGAGAAAGATGGAGGTCTCAGACATAAGCACTTACCAGAGGAATGAAGGCTTTGTGAAAACCACTAAATATCAGGCAACTTTTTGGGATTAAATCACAAGTGCTGACAGCAGCTGAGGTGTATTCTCTCTGGGGCTCTAGTAGTGCTATTGGGGAAGGTGAAATTCACACCAGTGTTTTCTTTTCCATCTGGACAATTCTGTCCATTGAAAGAAGATGAGAAGGGATATGAAAGATACATCCTGGCTCCCACCAGTAACTGCCACACACCATTAACATCATGTGTGGGATTGCTCATTGTCAGCACTGGTCCAATACCTGTTTGATTTCTTGGTAGCCCTTTTGACCGAGTCACAAACACAACTCTTACTAGCCTCACTTGTATTTAGGTTCCATACACAAGAGTTGATTTCACTGCCTTGTAAAAGGGCCAAGGTGAATTTCTTGAGCTTCTAGGGTTTATATAGAATTTTAAATAGTTCATCATTTAACAGTGAGCAGTTTACCTTAAAGCAGCCTTGCTGAATTAGCAGCATTGGATTATCCAACTCTTGTGCTGTTTTACCCTTAAACAGCCTTCCAATAAGCTGCCCAAAGTCAACTTTGTAAGGCTTTAATGACTGGCATCTGGGGACTGTGCAGGGGGGTTGTAAAGACCAGCATCATTTTACTGACTTCAGACTCTTCAGCAGCAGTTACTGTGAAGCTGTGTTGGCCAGTCCATCACTGGAGACTTTAATCCCTTCTGAACTTGCAGTTGAACACCATCTGGTCCTGGTGATTTACTGTCCGTGAGTTGCTCTGCTCGGTTCATAACTTCCTCCTTGGAGATTTTGGTGTCTGCTAAGGCCACGTTCTGATTTCCTATGGAAAGGGCTTTCAGAATAGGAATCTCTCCATTGTCCTCAAAGGAAGAGGAAAGAAACACAATTAACCTTCCTACTACTTTCTTTTAAAGGGACTGAGGGCTTACAATCATCCTTACATCCTTCTTGCTTCTTATTTATGTGTTCCTCTGTCTTAAGAGAGTCTTTATTATTAAATATATTTCTTTTCATGTTTTCTTATCTACTTTAATTACTATTTGAAACTCTTGACATAAATTATATTCTAAATGGCCACATATTAAGGATGCTGAATTTTGTATGTATTCTCTGAACTTCCCCAGTTTTATTCTACCTCCCTTGAATCCTGTACACAAAAGCTCCCATTGCAATGTCTAAAGTGGCCCAACAGTTTCTGGGATGGGTTGGCATTCCCCCTGCTCTCTGTTCCTTCATTCCTTTTTCTTTTAAGTAGTTCACTAAGGATCTAAAAGGACCTAAAAAATCAAATGAATCCTGTGGTTACTGCATCTTTAAGTTGTTCCACTTCAAACAATTCTGTAATACAATACCACTGTCTTTTTCTCAATTTTTATTTATATTAACTGGGATAAGTAAATCCCCAGTGTCTGCACCCAAATATAATAATGAGTAGGAACAAACAACCCCATAGATACCTGTTTGTGAAAGGCAACCAAGCATGGCCTTGGCCACCTGTGGCTGGTGCTCACTCCAGGAGGAACACCTGAAAGGAGCCACATCTGGGTGTGCTGTGTAAGGGCTGGATGGGTCTAGTCTGTGCATTGCCAGGCAGAGATCATCTACCTACCTGTGAATGAGCTAATCCTAACCTGGAGAAGAGAGAGTGCCTGTTAGAGAGATACTCCACCCAAGATAATTGCCTAATTACCTGAGAAGTAGGGTTAATTATCCTGGGTGGATGGCCACGGTCATGACTCTGCTGCTTCTGTGAACTGGTCTCTTTGTGTGGATGGACAAGCTCATGTGGGACTGGCTGTGATATTTCTATTCAAATGTGCTCTGCGATCCCCTTAATGTATCAAGACCTCATGAATGCTGAATTAATTAACTTTCACTGTGATTTCATGGCTATTTAATGATCTCTTTGTTATGGGTGGAGAACTGAGGCACAGAGCAATTAGGGACTCTCTCAAGGTCACCCAGGAATTCTGTGGGAGAGCTGGAGATTGAAGCCAGTGTTTCCTATCAGTGATTTAACCACAGCACTTCCTTTATTTTCCCGTTTTGAAGGGTTTTAGACAGTTGCATCAGCTGGGAAGCTGCATCCCAAGGATGACTGGTTCCAAGTTGTTGGTAGGGGGTGTGTGGGATGATTAATTTGCAATAACTGTGGGTTCACTCAGAGGTTTTTAGATAAACCCTTGCTGTGGCATCACAGCTCTGTTCAAATGCGGGAATGAGATTAAAGGTGAAGTTTCAGCCCAGAGCTCATCCTCAGGCAGGACAGAAAATAGAACCAAGTGAGTTCTCTGGGTTTTTCCCCAGCCCGGAGATGCTCCATTGGCCAGAATGTCATTTCTTATTTTATTTGTGCAGTTCTCTCGTCCTTTCTCATTAACCCCTTCTCCTGTGTGAATCCTGCAGAAAGCTCTGCCCTGCAGCCGACACGGCTGCTGAGAGAATCATTCTGCCTCTCTGAACAGGAATACCCAATACATGGATTTCCTGCACTTCTCCCCAGGCTTTCCTCTAGTCTTCACTGCTTTATGTTCTTTAAGTTTTAACTGTTTTGTGGCTCTCCTTTCTCTCTCACAAAACCCAAGTCTATGGCAGCTCTCCCCTTGCTAACATAAAATATTCCTCTTTCCTGCTGTACCTCCTTAATGCCTTACTTTGAAGGTGGGTGTAGGAATGGAGCCAGGAGCTGGCAGACCCGTGTGCTGGCCCAGCAGATCTTCTTGTGTGTTTTGACAACTCGCCTTTTACCTTCCTCCCTGCCTCTTGCAAAATGTGCCAAGAGGAAACTCTGAAAGCTGCTTGTTGAGGCTTCGAGATGCAGTGTGTCTCACTGCTGCTCACCAACAACTCCTTCCCCTGGTCTGGTCAGGTTTTTGGTAACGCCTTTCTCTGCATCTCAGTAAGTTTGGGGTAAATCTTCCCTTTTATCTTCAAAGGGCTTCGCAAATGGCAACTCATTTACATGGCATCCCTCTAAGGCACATGGCATGGTATTTCTTCACCAGAAAAGGAGAGTAAGTCATAGAGCGGCCTCAGTTAATTTAGCCCTAATGTTACACGTTAACAACTGTTCTGAAAAAGGTACAAAGCAGACATAAATCTACCCAGGATTTTTACGTCTCTATCTGCCATTTCATCTGGTAGCCAACTACTTAGAAAAAAGGTTGCTGTTAGCATTTGTGTTACAGAAATTCCATGTCTCATTTTTCTATGCATGGCATTATCAATAATATCTCATTTTTATAAAGCTGCTTCCCTCCGCTCCCCACCCACTGCCAGGAATGTATTCATTTGGGGTCGGATGCTAAGGATTTTCAGTAGGCTCAGCTCCTCAGACACCCTTCAGGAAACATTCCTAATTCTTTTTGCAACTTAGTTCCTCATCTCTGTCCTTTAACCCAGAAGGGTCTCACTTTTTACTTGTTTGATTTTAGATTAGGTAAGCAATTCTGTTCTGGCATTGGGAATGCAAGAATGGCGCGTGTAACTTCCACTGCAAGAGAGACAGTGTGGGATGGACTTGGGTGGTGATGGTTTTGCTGCCAGGCATCACCCAGAACTGGCTGCAAAAAGGGTGAAGGGTAAATACAGAGATTTAAGACAGGTATTAGTAAAAGGAAAAGAAAACCAAGCAAAAATACACGCACAAAAAGGGAATCATTCCCTGTGCTGTTTTATTAATAAAATGGACCACTCCTCAAGGCTATACCCTGTCTGCTCTTTTCAAATCCATTTGGGTGAATCAGAGCCCTTCTTTGTGTGAATACATTGCATGGAAAACATGAGATGTTCTTCCTGTGAAAATTGGGGTGAACTGTTTCATCTCTTCTACTGTCAAAAAGGTCTACTCTATGCTTTGTAACTTCTGGATGGGCAAAAGGTGGAATTTGCTGCTGTCCAAACAAGCATTCCTAGGTGCAGATTTCATGTAAATTGCTGGTGAATAAGGTCTGGAATACTTCCTAGTAATGGTGTAGGCCAGTCCTGCATTCACTGAAGCAGAAGAAATCGCATCACATGGGGAAAGGGAGACAGGAAACCTGCTGATATTGCGGTTTTGCTTAAATGTAAAGGGAGGAAGATTCTTGTCTATCAATTAGATCTTGTAGTTGTTATTTGTGGTGAAAGGAGTAGCGTTTGGAAGCTGTATCAAGCACATGAGCTAACCCAGGGTTGCTTGTGCAACTGACTTGTGACTCTTCTTTCCCAAGGTGGCCATAAGGGGCACTGCAGGGTAAGGAATGGGGACAACCACAAGGTCCCGAAGTAAGGGTTTGGTTTCAGAGGACAACACGGGGCAGTAACACATCCCCCAAGAACACACTCCCACCTAGTGTGGTAGGAATAGGGATGGTGCTATGTCTCTAGACTCTTAAAGATTGAATGCCTGGGCACTGCTGAGATATTTAGGGTCAGGCATCAAACCTTCTAACTGGTGGGACCTAGTGGACCCACAGGCCACACTGGGGTGTGTGCACAGGTTTGAGTGACTGACTTTGCTTCCATGTTTTGTTCCTTCAGCTCAGAGGCTGGTACATACTCCCCATGGCCTCTTGGGACCTGCCTGCCACTGCTAATCTTTCTTCTGCAGTAAATCTATCTATTTTCAAAGTCATGACATGACACAGACTTTCAGCTGCAACTCTGCTTCACTTTGGTTTTTCTCCTCTGTGCCAGTTTATCTTTGAAAGAGCTTTTTTGGTTTTAACTTCTAGGGTTTCTAGCTTGCATCTAAAGGATTCCAGCATCGTCTGTACAGCACAGAGAGCAAAAGACAGAAAGTCATACAAGGCACTGATTTTTTGCTCTCACTCTCTCCTGTGCTCTGAGAGTTCCACGCTTCCTTTCAAGTTCAGTAACAATTTACACATCATTCATTTAACAAGTGGGTCTTTGGCTTTCTATCCAGAATTAAGTGTCCATTCTCCTGTACAGACTGATTTTTCTGTATTTTAAGCTTGGGTGGAACTAAAATCCACAACAAAACTAAGGCAAATTAACAATAAGCTCTAAAGGCAGCTCGCTCCAACCTTGCTGCTGGCTGGTGGGGCTGACGTATGCAGTTTTACCCCCAGTGTTAACCATAGGTGAGGGCACCTTAGGTTTCTGTCTGGGCAAGCTGGCCCTCCTGTATTGTTGTAGCCTGTCAGCTAGTGAGGATGGCTGCTGGAATGACACTTGTGTCTCAAGGGATGGTGCCATCATCTGTTTGAAAAGGAGACAGTGGTTGAGCTTGGAAATGAGTGACACCACTCTTTCCCCATTGCAACATCCTGGTGCAGACCCTGTCTGATCACTTGGCATTAACGGGGTCTCTGGGTCAGCCTGGGAAAGGAATGGGGACACCTTTGTCATCATTTCTTGGAATTGCTCTCATACCTCATTAATCTGGCAGACAGGCTACTGAAGCGTACTCTGAGGTCCATCCATCTGATTACAGAGACTTTTCTACCAGTGGAGCAGAGACCAGAGGAGTTTTCAGTGGAAGACTTATCCCAAGTCATTATAGTCTCAGCTTGCTGTTTCCCATTTTCCAAGCAGATTGGTGTACACACGTACGTGCACAGACACAACATATGTGCAATTATCTCTCTCTTGCGAGACTGGCCTCCAAAGAGTTAATCCATGCAAGAGGGGAGACCTGAGAGGAGAAAGAGGGTGCCCTGATACACTGTTCCCTGGATCCTAGCCATTCTGCTTGGGCTTTGGCTCACCAGTTCCCCTCGCCCTGCTCCTTCCTCCTTGTCCAGCCTTCCACCAGAGTTGGAATCTCCGTTCCTTGCCTTTCCCCAGTGGAAGCCCTACTTTGGAACAGCAGTAAATCTCTTCTTGCAACCTGGCCAACTGCACTTTCTCAGGAGGGGAGAGCAAGGCAGGGGGGAGTCAAGCCTGGGCTATCACCTGCTTGTAGTCTCATCTATCACCTTGAATTGTGTTGCAGGATAAAATTACTCATCCAAACCTAATGTTAAATTAAATCAAGTCTGGAGCAAAGAGGATTAATGGGCCGTGTGTGCACATGCACGCGTTTGGCAAAGTGGCTGTGACCCAGGCAAAGTTTGAAATGCTTGCTGGAAATGATGAAGCCAGTCACAAGGTGGGCTGGGGAAGGCTGTGGGACTCCTGCATCCCTTTGCAGAAATACGAAGGGCTGTGGGAGCAAAGTGGAGATGACTGTCAAAAGTGGAGATGACTCCTAGTGGAATCATTGTGCAAGAACTTACCCAAAGGGGAGGAGTCTGTCTTCTGTGATAAGGGCCTTGTGGAGATGGGGTATGGCATAATTGGAAGGTTTTTTGGTAAATGACTATACAAGCCATAAACATATTTGATGAAGACCAAGAGCATCTGTGTTGTTCCTGAAGAACAGTGGACTGTGTAAGAGCGGAGACTTGGTGTATGAACTGAACTGGGAATGTTTAGCAATTGTAGAAATTGTCCATCAAAACCCAGGACACAGCAGTTCTTAAAGCTTCTCTTTGTGGGCCTGCTGTAAAATACAGCATACTTCAGAGGGCTGGGAGCTGGGAAGCTTAGGTCCTCTTCCCAGCTGTGCTCAGCAGTGTGGGACAGGCTCTCTGGGTTCAGTGTAGCTTCATCTCTCCTGCTGTGTTGGCCTGGGAAAGTAGATGGTCATCAGGATGCCCTTCAGCCTTTACAATCTGAGTGTTACTGGCCTGTAGCAATGAGGAGCTGGCTGTCTGATGTTCTGTGCCTGTTGAGTAATTCAGAGGTGTAAGCACTACAAATATTTAGCATCTCTAGAATGCTTTGTGTATGAAGAATTTACAGAAGCCAAGCTCTCACCAGTGCTCCGGTGACAGGCAAGAATGAGTCCTGTTTCTGTGATGGGGACACGGAGGCACAGAGGGACTGCAGATACCAGGTGCTCTGATTCTGCACTCCCCTGGCCCCCCTCCCACTCAAACCACTAGATCACATTGCCTTATCACCTGACAGTGTTTTTCAAAATCAACAGCCTCATAAAGCTTTCCATAATCTACAGCAGATGCTGTGAAGAGCTCATTTATTAGCTTCATGGGGGGGAAAAAAACCAAAAACAAAACGAAAGCCCGACCTTCCCCTAATCTGCCACACAAAACCTCTGTAATAAATAAAGCCAACGTGCGTGGGGGGGAGGTGGGTAGTTCATCCCTAAAGCAAACAGGGTATTTCTCTCCCTCTCTTGGGTTTGGCTAAAAAAAGCAAATAAACCACAGAGGAAGCGCGTCACGGTGCAAACCGTAACCAGATGGCGCGGGTGAGAGCGTGGGAGGGGAGAGGGGGTTTCTCTGAACGGAATATGCATGTCAAAGAGGAACACTACAGAGAAAGGCAGTTATCAGAGACCTTGTTTGTGTGAGGGTTCTGGTTGCCCCCAGCCCTAGTTGAGAATCCTCCCTGGGGGTGTGCTGGGGGAAAGGGGGAAGTCTGTGACTGAAACTGAGATTCGTGGGGGCTGGAAGTGGAAAATAAAATAGGGCAGGGCTCCCCGGAATCAGCAGCAGCCCACAAAACATCTCACTCAGCTCCTTTCTTTTTCTCTTTCACTGCTGCTTCTGTTGGACTCTCTCAGGTGCTTCTTTCTCTTCTCTAACTTGCCGCCTCTTTTCTGAGATTCCCAGAAGTGTATTTCTGGCCTTTCTCTTCCTCCTACACCTCTCCCCATGCCTATCCATCTGCCTACCCCTGCTGAAAGGGGCTTGTCTGGTGGCCCTGGGGGACGTGTCAGGGAGCCAGCCTGGGGGCTCAGTAGAGGTAGGGTGTTTTGCAGGTGCTACGGGGCCTGATGCCGGTCTCCCTCCTTCCCTCTTTGCTCCCACCTCAGCCAGCATCCTGCTGACATGGTTCAAAGACCATTCCTCCTAGAAGACATTCATGAGGCTGACAGTTGGGCATGGACATGAGTCTTCAGTCTCTGATGCAAGGAGATGAGCTGGATTTCTGTTCCCTGCACTCTAGTTCTGTGTCTTTAGCAGCACCTCCTTTGTGTTGGGTGAGGTAGAGAAAGAATGTGATTTTTCCCCATGGTGTTGCTGTCTGTAGCCATGAAACAAGTGGAGCAGTCTTGCTGTGAAGTGGGCATTGTGTTTACTTTCTGTAAAATGTAAATCCCCTCTTGCAAGGCAGCCAGAGCTCTCATTACACCCTTCTTCCTTCAGTGATAGTGCTCAGGCCAGCAAGGAATGGGGAGGGTCCACCATGCACTGCCATAAACCAGCTCCAGCTGGAGCCAGTGGCTGTGCATGGGAAAAGGGTCTCCTTCTCTTCCATCCCTTGAGTTTGGCTCAGTCTTGCCAATGCATTTCAGGGGATTTTTGGGGGATCAAGGAAAAAGACACTAAGGAGAATGGACAAACAGTTAGAAACCTGGTTCAGCTCTGATGTTTTGTGTGTGCATGTGCCCACATGCTCTGAGTGGCAGCAAACAGGACAAGAATCAAGCGTGTATCATCTCCATGTGTATATTATTTGAAGCATCATAAGAATGTGGGCAAGCAAAGCAGCAAAGAACTGGCCTTAATGGCTCTTGAGAACATTCAGTTTTCATGTATCACTTGGCCACAGTTTTCCCAAAAGGCACCAGGGACAGAAGCTGCTAATAATATTTTGAAAAATGTCTTAGAGCACTCTTCAAATATTAACCTTCCTTCTGCCTTAGGCAGGAGTGATGATCATTGTCATTTCAGATGGGGAAACCAGTGAAGAGAATTGCCTGAGGCCTTGCTGTGAGTTGCTGCCAGTGCTGGGAGAAGAGTTTGGGGGGTTCTGATTCCCAGTCTGGGACTTGGGCCTCAAGACAACTCTCTGTTGCCCTGTCTTTCCAACATTTCTCTCCTTTCCTCCTATCCCTCTCCCCACCACCGCTGACCTCAGAAGGTCAGAAGCTTGCTGCCACAGTGGTAGGCTTTGGTGAGTTTTTACAAAAATGGCTTGTTTGGGGCTGACAAGAAAAAATAATGGTGAGGTCACCTTCTTTAGTAGTGTTGGAGAGGGTGAGAGTGTCCTTGTGAATGAGGAGGACCAAGGGAAATGATTTCTGTCTGCCTCCATGGGTATGGGAAGAGGAAAGTTGTGGCATGAAGTGAGGCTGCAGTGGGATGTGCCAGTGCGGATGAACAGAACTGTGTTGGGAAAGAAGAGGAGAGAGTCACAAACTGGTTGGAGATGGGGCTGGAGTGAGCATAATGAGCATACGCAATGGGGGGGGGGGGGGGGGGGAAGGTTTTAATGAGGATTGAAGGGGGAAAGGGTGTATGTGTGGGATTTGGATGGGTTAGTTCTTGGAGGGTTTGGTTTGTGCAGTGGATTAACTGCACAGAGAGCCCGGAGTCCCGTCCTGTCGGCACGACTGATGTGGCTCCAGATTCCGCCTTGGGAGTGTGGGGGTTTTGCCCCGTGGGTAGAGTGAGGTTACGCATTTTCCACCCACGGAAGCGTTTCAGGAAAGGGCTGCTGCAGCTCCTCTGGCAAGAGGGAGGTTTGGGCAGATCTGCTTCACTAGCCAGAATGACAGGGGAAGGGCAGAGGGAAAAANGGCAGAGGAAAAAAAAAACCCGACACACAAATAAAAAGCCGTCTGTTTGTTCCCCCAGAGGAGAGGCGGGCGTTAGCAGCCCCCTCCAGTGACTCCCAGATAATTAGCATGTCTATAGAGCAGAGCTGCTGGCTCTAGGCATGCAAGAATAATTCTCAACAAAATAAAATGCAGATTTTTCTCAGTGAGTACTTGTGTTAGCTTCTGCCTCCCTTTGCAGTTTGCAGGCAGCTCTCATCCCCTGGATGTTCAGTTGCTGCTGCCATATGCTAGTTATGCACTATGGAGGAGCTTGGTGGGGGGGGGGGATGCCAAGATTTCTGGGGGACAGGGGGCACAGGAGGAAATCAACACCAGCAGCACAGTCAGGATGTGAAAGCAGTGTTTACTGGAGCAAAGAGGGAGTTCTCCCTCTGCTTTAATCCTCTTCCCCCTCTGCTGGTATCACTGGGGACAAAATGGAGTTGGCCACGGACACACTGGGGTTTTAGATATATTTTTAGCTGTATTTTTAGTTATGTTTCCCTCTGCTGTCCATCTCCCAAGATGTGATACTCTGCCATCAGCAGCAAGGAGTGACTTCTGGGGCTGAGATGTGACTGTGCAGCAGGTAATGGAGATAATCTCGTGTTCTGGCTCTGAAGAAGGGTAGGGGCTGTGGCAAACATTCTGCCAGGGATGGAAGATTTCAGGAGCCCATGTGTGGAAGTAGAACAGGAGCGTAGTTTGGCTTTGCCGAGCGCAATGCTTAATGCACCGGGCTCCCTGCCCCTCGCAGGGCAATTGCTATGAAACAAATGGCACAATTTGCTAGGACTTTGGTCCCCATTGCTGTCACAAACTTTTTCTCCTGCTTCTCTTACCTTTGCATTCATCTTCAGATCCAGACTGTATGACTTAGGCTAATTGTTGGCCAATATTGGCAAAAAGCATTGACATGACATGGTAGTTCATTACATCTTTTTCCATAGTCATCATCTCATGTCTTAAATGGATGACTCAGATTTTCCCTCATTTGAGCATTTGGTATTGTTAGGTTATGGTTTTGATATCCAGGTTAAATATTCCTTATGCTAAATTTCCCCACTTTTACACTGTCCCTGAAAGGTAAGGTGAGAGTTGGCTGCTGAATTAAGTGCTGTGTTTCATTCTCTGGGAAGGGTGTTAATGTCTTAATGCAGCTGGGATCTGTCTGTTGGGTGGTTCTACAATGCAGTAAAATGGGGCTAGAATTAGAATGACATTAGCCCTCCTACCCCTCCCTCTTGGTGAGGGGTGGGGCAGGAGAGAGGATGGGAATTTTAGAAGGCAGTCTGACTAAATCCATTGGCCTTTCCCAGCCCTCTGCGTGGAAGCAATCCCAGCAAAACAGAGATGCAGATGGTCTCACCCCTGGAGCCAATGCCTATGTCAAGAGCCTTAGAAATGTGAGACCATACCACCAATGAAGTTCAAACAGCCTTGAATATCTGCTGTCAACACTAAGGAGATTCCCCCACCCTCCTTTTTCCTTTTTTTGTAGTTGTTGTTGCCTTTCTTGTTTTGTTTCTTTCTATTTTGTTTTTGTGTGTTTTGTTTTCTGTCTTTAGGCCTTCTTGGGGGCCTAAAGAAAGACTGGTGGAAAAGTGATCTGTCCTACTTGGATGCCTTTGCTAAAGGATAGAGAGATCCTGTTTTGAGATGACATCTGGAAGTGTATTTTCTAGGTGCATCTCTCTGCTCCTCCCTCCTATGTTCTTTTACCTCCTCCTGGCATTAACACTCATCAGAGTTTCAGTGGAAGTATTGAGTAATGGCTGCTGTGGGACCCCAGCCAGTCCCCAGGGATCACAGTCCAACATCCGACTTGTACAAATGGGGACAACGCTCACGTTGTGGCCTCCTGACCTCCTGCATGGGGAGACACTCTCTCCTGCTCTCTCCAGGCTTCTCCCTCCTCTCTGTGGGCAACACGGCCTCTGAGTTCATCATCTTCCAGCATCTGCCTTGGCACAGTCCCTGCTCCACCTCTGCTGGGTCCTCAGCACAAGCTCTCCTGCTGTACCGATGCCATCCTGTGAGTAAGTCTGTAAGTCTGCTGAGCCTTGTATTTTGGTGAAGTTAAAGCTGGACTGCATGTTCCACAAGTCAGGCTGTGCTCTCAGACCCCAAATGCAAAGGATGGGCAGAATTATATTTTCTATGCCATGTATTACATGACCTGCTAAGCTGGAAGCAGGGGCCGTTCACTGTAGCGGTGGGTTCCCCAGCACCCCAGTGGGGATGGTCATAGTGCAAGCCCTGATGATTCATCAGATATCACACTTTACATTAGCCATCAGTCCCTCAAACAAAGTGAAAAAGGCAGGGCACATGGATCTGGATGCTTCCTGGGCTGGGACATCCCAAGCCTGATGGACCAATCTGTCTTAACAGCGTGTGGCAAACTGTTTGAGGAGAAAAGCCTGGGCACAGAATGGCTTTTTGGGGCTAAATTATCCTGCAGGCTCAAAGAGATAAGAATTTGGTGGCTGCTGACATTCTGTGCTACTCTTTCTCGTGTTAGATCACGAATCAGGTTTCATCTGGGCCTAGGAGAAAAGCCTGTGTGTGAGGTCCCATGTGTGTCCTCTGTGGCCCACATTGCAGGCAAGTAAATAAACTTTCATCCATCCATCCATCCCAGATGGTTGCAAGTTGTGGGTTTCTTTGGGGGGAATATTGTGAAGACCTACAAACTGAAAGACCAGCCATTGGACTTGCTTTGAGAAGATTCCTAAGAGCATGTGTATGTCCGCAGAGAAAATGCGTATCAGAGGACCAGGTGCTGAGAGGCTGCTGTTTCAGAATGAATTAGTTCAATATTATGAATTTAATTCCAGGTTTGATTGTTTTTGCACACTTCCCCACCTTTCATTTTTTCATTTCTTGCCTTTTTTTTTTCTTCCCCTTCTAGTCCTAATTTTGAAGGGGACCAATGTAAGACAGCTCCCCAGCCCTCTCACTTCTCTTAGCTTCTTCTTCCTGGTTTCTGAACTAATAAATGGCAGGGATCAAAGGAAATCAGTGTATGTCTGGAAGAATTCAGAGCACTTGGCCGTGCAACAATTTACTGAATATTCAGAAAGAGAGACAGAATTAATCAGAAAGCAACTATGAATCTAAAGGAACTATAACCATGATAAAATTCCTGATGCTGGCGCAGGGTGGAGTTGAATCACTGGAGATTTTGAAAAGCTTGTGTATGTTTTGAGACATTTTTATTCTTTCCGGCATGTCTTTTTGAGATAAAAAGTAATAAGCTAATTAAAATGTACCCAAGCGTGGCTGTGAGTAATAAGAGTATGGACATAAAAGAACCAAACCACTATACAGACAGACAGTGCTCAGGGTGTAAAGTCATGTTTCAGCTTTCTGAACCTCGGAGCTCTCGGTTGGGAATAGAGACTTCGTTCAGTGCTTGGACAGTCCATTCGTTAATGGATCAGACAGGACTTAAGTAAAACTGTAAAGGCCCCGTTTTGCTCTTATGCTGGTCAAAAGCTTGTATGACAAGTGGAGAAGAAACAGTGCTGCTGTAAGTGATGAGGAAATGAAGGCCTGGTCTGGCCCAAGCTCCAAAATTGGTGTATTGAGGATAGTTTCAGAGATAAGTACCAAGTCCAATGGAGTCGTGTCTGTGACACACACAGCACATGAGTTATGATAAAGAGTATCTACCTGTTTGCAGGAGGAGGCTGGAGCACACTTACTTAGTAGTGCTTTCTGACTTGGAATGAAGAAGGGATGTTGAAGGACATTTATTTTTGGGGGATGCATGGATGAAGCAGTGTTACTGATCTTCAGGTGAGCTGCAGGCTGGAGCTTCTGGGCAGTATTCAGTGCAACTGGGCCAAGAGAGAGGAAACTGAGGGCAGACCTGGATCTTTATTGGGACCATTGTGTGTTTTTTCTTGCCACAGCTACAGGTTTTGGGAAAGAATGGGAATGTAGGCGAGAAAAAAGGCTGGAATGAATGGACACAGTAAGGCTCTGATAGCCTCCTCCTTTGAATTTTGCTTAAAAACCCGGTGGGAATGGTGGTGTGCATCTATTTCTTCCTTCAGATTTCGAAATCCAACTGTAGGTGAGCCTCATCCATGAATTAAACATATGAACATGAACAAATAGCTGCTCATAAATTTCTCCACCTTAAACCATCTCCAACAGTCTTGGAGGGAAAGAAGTGGACTCTATAGCGTGAAGCTCATTCTTCAGCCAGAGAAGGTGCAAATAGAACACTGTTAAAGCCTTAGTTCTTCTTTTCTCTCACCTGTGTTGATGTCTCAGGCTCGAGTCAAACTCGATGATTGTTAGCTGGTGCAACAACTCTTCTCCCTCACCTGACAGTGTGTCTCTCCTGCTCTAGGCTTGTGCCCTCACTTCCTCTGGAAATGGATGTTCTTGCTGTGCCCACAGGTAGTCAAGGCTCACGTTGCTGTGCAGCCTCACGTGTTGTCGCAATTTCTACTTCTACTGTGATGTGCCTGGGATGGCTCTTCAATAAAGCAAGACCCGCTGGACCCACAGCACAAACACTGCACTGAAATCCAGTGAACCTGAGGTGAGATGCAACTTGCCCTTCAGGAATGATTTAGAAGGTAAGTTAAAAAAAAGTATGTGTCACCTGAGCTTTTAGACCTTTTCCTGGTCTGCGTGTGAATGGTATTGGCTTTACAGGAGACTGAAGGCATTACAGGCCACCCTTAGGTGCCCTGCCCAGAGATTGTCATACACAGCTGGAGGGAACTGATACCAGTTAGTATGGGACCAAAATGTTGTGGAGATGGCACCAGCAGCATTATGAGAATTAATGGACTCGTGTGCAGTCAGGACAAATATCAGACACAGAAAAATAGTCCTTGCTGTAGCAGCACCAGTACTCTCAAGGAGGTGGTGTGAGGTTTTTCACTCTTGACTCTGCTGCTGCTGCAGGGTGGGTGCAGCCAGGAGCTCCATCACTCTCACTCTTCCTGCCACGAAAGCGCTGTTTCCATTTCCTGCCACAGTGGTGAGAAAAGCCTTCACATCACTGCCTCCTCCCTTGCCCTTTCAAGCTCCTTCTCCCCGGTTGAGTCTGCTTTTTGACATATAATGTGCCCTGAGGAAGATCTGAAAGACACAGCGGGCTAAAGGGGTACTCCCCTTCCCACACACATGCTTACTGGGGAGGCAGCCCTTGGTAATCTCCTACATCTCATTCACAGAAGTGTTTGCTCTTGAAAAGAAATGCCTGGTGGTTAAAGTGGTTCCAGTAAAATACCTAGTGAGTAGGTAGCTAATTTCCATCATACAGAGAAGCCTCAAGAAAAGAAATCCCTGGGGCTTGGTCTGTAGCAGAGAAATTGTCTATCACTGGCAGCAGACAGGAGCACTATTTTCAGTGCTGGTTCAGGTTTGCTCAGTGCTAGTTTTGACCCTTGCCAACTGTAAGGCTGCTGAATGTGGTTTAAACCACATATGTCTGAACTCTTAGTGAACTTATTAAAAAAAATAAGGTATTTTTCCAGTGTGGGATGGGGACAAGTGGGCATTCAGGGAGCTGATGTCATTATTGTGTTCTTCAGTAAGGGAACTGCATACTACCATTGCTGGTAATTTCCGTCCCTTGGAAAACTCTGTTCCAGCTCAACATCTGGTTTTCCAAACGGCTCTGCTATGCTGGGGTTTTTTTCCAAGTGCTTTTCAAGCCCAGTTGGCTGACTTGCATCTGCAGGTCAAGTGACTTGCCCCCATAGGTCATGCAGCAAGTGAGCACTTTGATACTTGTCCCCACAGATGAGATCCGTTTGAGGCACTTCTGCTGCCAGGGTTGAGGTCTGTGCTTCAGGCTTCAGAGGCAGGGTGTTTCCTGGATTACAGAGCTCTGTTTGCCAGAGACTCTGAAGGGACTGTGGGGAAAGGTTTAGCCATTTGCTTCAAATTTGACCTGATCTCAGGTTTGAAAGCAGAAAGGCTTATTCTGTAAATGGATCGAAGGTGTGAACTGCCTTTTTTATCACTCCTTTCACCTCAGGGAAAGTGTAGACCCTGCATCACTCCATTTTAGCTGCAAGGTGCTTGATTCCATGGGCCACGTACCCTGATGGATCTGCTGGCTTTGGCAGGAGTTGCTGAATGCTGGGCTCTTCCTGGAATTTTGCAACCCTTATTAATAAATGTAGTTCAGCTCAAGCAGCATTTTGAGCAGAGTAACAGGTCAATCCCTGGCTTTCAATAGCGAGGGATACTTTTGCTAGCTGGTCATTCCTGCAGTACATGCACAACTACATGGAGGCTTACAGGGCTGAGCGGGGATTTATATTGTGGGGAATGGACTGGAAAGGCTGGTTGTCTTCACAGAAACTGATGCTCTCCATCTGCTCTGTTATGGAGGCCTCTGGCTTATATCAGAGCCAGTCAGTGCAGGTGTCCTCTGTGTCATCGTTTCCCATCATCTTTGGAAACCCTGTCACCATTAAGAGGGCTGAGTAAAAAGAAAAATGTACTGCCTGACCACCTGCCAAGAATATCTTAATGTATAAAACATCCTTTTGTGGGCAGGCAGGCTTGGATGAAGCAGAAGGTATTCCAGCTATTACTGTTTTTCCTCTTGCAGCCCTTTCTAGCATCCAGCAAGGGGAGCTGAGAACCTGCTCCCTTCCCTTTCTCCGTCACAACTGCATTGAGGTGTCCCCAAGTAAAGAAGGCAGCATCTCTGTTTACAGCTTGCAAAGGCTGATTCCTGTCCATGCTGCCTTTTTCACTGCTCTTGCTGAACTGGGAAGTCTTTCTGACCGAAAGCTCTTGGATGGGAGCCTGCACACCAAAAGGCTGATGTGCGAAACAGCTGTTGTAGGGCTCTATTTCACATCCACGCTTCGCTCTTAGAGCACTTGCTCTCTACTCTGTGTCTGGGGAAGGCCTCACTTTCCCCTTATTGCTTCCCACTTTTTCCAGTGTGGGAGGGTTCCCTTTCATGAAATTCCCCCCCACTCTCCCTAGTTCTCAGAACTGTATTATTCCCTCCTTTTTTTCTCCCCTTGGTCATGCGTTAAACACCACAGTTAAGCTGAATATACAGGGCCAATCCATAGTGCCAAACGTAGGAAAGTGCCTGATTTCAGCAGTTCACCTCCTCTGCCTTTCCTGGGAGAAGACTTTGCAGTGGACATGCAAAACAACAAAAGTTTAATCTTATTTTCTGCTATCTCATCCCAGGAAAAGATGGAGGTTTGGTCACACTTAGAAATTTGCATTTCATGTGGCAAGGTCCATTTACCCATTTAGAGGCTCAGTGTTCCTGCACTAATCTCTCTTGTTTTCCTTTGCCCCCCTCTTGAGCAGTATATTCAGCTGGCTCCCTAGTCTCACAGGGAATACACAGATCCCACAGGCAGAATCCAAGTTGTTCATATGCCCTCTCTGCTCCTTCCTTGACTCCCCCCCTGCAGGTGGTCAGACCTTCCTTTCTGTGCTCTGTGGGGAGTTCCAGCTCTCTTGCTCAGGACTAGATTGCCTTTAGCAAAGTTCTGCTATTAATTTCAATAGGAGCAGGGCTAGGGTTTTGCTTTATGTGAGTCTGGGACCCTGTGGAGGGCTCCATGGGAAGAATTCTTTCTAAGCTGAGGTTTTTTTTCCATACCCTTTCTAGGCTCAAGTTTTGTGCTCATTTCCCAAGGTTTGTATTGAGGACAGGATCTCTGTAAGGGAGGCAAAGTGGTGGCACAGTGTTTCTGGCTCTCTGCAAGGTATCAAACCCATCTAAGTTGCTTCTTGTGGTGCCAAGAGGGAGGCAGATGCTGATAAACTCCTATGTGAAATTTTATTTGTATCGGGTTCACTGTGGAGAAGTACAGTTTTGTCGTTCTCCTCTGCTCCTTCAGCTGCCATCAGGCAAAGGAGAGTGATGCTGTAGATGTGGGATCTTTGTAGCAGGTGATTCCACAGTCACAAAGCACAGGGAAGAAAGGAATGAAGGGCTGTCTCAAGCATATAAGTAGTAAATACTTCTAAAACCACATTAGAAAAGAACGCAGAAAATTGAAGCTACAAATAAAACCCATCTGAGCAGCACCACAGCTCCCATCTTCTCTTGCTCTGGATGCCCGTTGGACTGGGGAGATTAAGTGCCACTTTATTCAGCTTGGCAAGGAGGGATCCACAGACAGGTATTTGCCTCTGATCTTGGTTTTTACAATCATTTTAGTAACTTCCCATTTCAATTATGCAGTGCTAGAGGCACGTGCACATGAGCATTCACATACAACGTCGCCCTTCTGTGCCGACCGTGAGGCCAATCTTTGACATCATTGCAAAAATGGGAGTAAATGATTTGGACTCTTGCATCCATTGGGTCCTTGCTGGCAGCGTAGGACAGCAGAGCTCCCATTCCCCTGTTTTCTCTGGTAGGTGAAGAGTCATCAGGAAACCAATGAGCGGAGAAGTGAAATGACTCAAGGTTCACACAAAAACTTAGTGACAGCTGGAAGAATAAACCCCAGGGTTCCCAGCTCCCCGTTGCCCGCCCAGTGGCAGGTATGAGATGTCAGGAAGGAGCACTGATTTCCCTGGGGCCCTACGACTGGCAGATACTGCCCATCATTTTCGCTACAGCACAGCGTTGGCCGTATTGTCACCGCACACGTGGAACTCCAAGGCAGCTTGAAAAGAATGTGTCATTCATATGAAAACCCCTGAGAGCAGTGCCCAAAGCTGGGGAGAGAAACACTTGGGGGATTTGCACAATTTTGCTCCTCCCCTTTCTTTCCCTGCTTTTCTGTCCCCTGTCTAAGCAGTCAAACATCACAAAGCGCAGAGGCACTCGCCTCTGTGAGCCTTTGCTGGCCAAATGATGTGGCGGTGGCTTCTGGGAGTGTGTGGAGAAGTGGGTAGAGAAGGGACAGAGCTGCTGCCATAAGGCTTTTTTTTTTTCCCACTTCTTGCCAACATAATCAAAATAACTCACTTGCACCTAATAAAATAAAATGCAGAATCCAAAAGCCTTCCTTCCCTCCAGCGGTTTGTCTGGATCCCATTCCTTGAAGCTGAGCTGAGAAAGCAAGAAGGGGTTTTGGGTTGGTTTTGTTGTGAATTTTTCTGGAACGAAAAATACTAACAGTGAAGGCAGAAGGTGCAGCACGTCTCAGGCACAGATGGCAATCAAGTGTTCTTAAAGCTGCTGGCTTGATGGGGACCAAACTTTATGGCTAAATTAATGTCTGGAGGGTTTTTTTTCATTTTCTGTCTTCCTTTTTCCCCTCTCTCTTTCCCCCCTTCCCCTTTCTGTTTCATTTAGTCTTTGCTTACCACAGAGACGTGGGGTTTATCCCCTCCTTGTCTGCTTTAAATGTATGTGTATTCTTTTCCAGTTAGACCTGATATGCCCTTCCTTTTGGTCTCTTTCCATTTAAGATTGTTTTCCATCACAGCTGGAAATGTCCAAAGTACTGAGCAGTGAATGTGGGGATTATCAGTGGTGCTTTACAATGTGGCAGGAATGACCAGAGATGATGGATCCAAAGGTGCTTAAAAAATACAAGAAAGCACGTAGGCACAAAATGCCACGTGATGTAGTGGCAATCCTATGGATTCATTAACTCTTTTGCATATGTAAATTACAACAGTGAAGGGGGCTGCTTCTGCAGTCAATTAAAATGCAAAATTAATGACCTAGTGTGTTGGTGATAGAAAGCCAGGCTTGCTTCTCGCAGGCTCTGAGTAACGGTTACAAAGTGATCAACTTAAAGTGTGAGTTTTGGAAAATGGAAATGGAAAGAGTTCACAGAAACTTGTTGATTTTTGACAAAATTTTCAGGGGAAAGGTGCTGAATGAAATAGCCTTAGACTTCTCCATTTGAGGTTTCTCCTTTGACCAGGATGTGGCATACAGAATGAGGACTTCACAGGGACAGATGCACCCTGATGTCAGTGCAAGTGCAGCTGAGGCCACAACAGGGAACGAAGGAGCCCCCCTACCCGCCCTTGTGATGGGGCACATGTGCTCCTCCAACCTGCCTCGTGGGGTGGGATGGTGAGCAGAGAGCTGCAGCTGGGGAGATGTCCGTGGTGTCCTGCAGGCACCCAACCATCCTGCTCCAGGAGCCCCCAGGCAAGAGGCAGCACCCCAAGGCTGAGGACTTGCAGGTTTGGTGGGAAGGCAGTGGAAATTTGGGTTGAAGGATGGACTTGAAGCTCCCTCAACTTTTCTAGTCGTTCTTCATCGTCCTTCCCACAAGGGGAGAAAGCGAGACACAGCAGTGTTAATGTGACTCAGCGAGTCAGTGACAGTTGGTGACTGAGCCTGTGACACACTGATCTCAGTTCTTGGCTGTTGGCTACAAAACTGTCCAGTAGACGAGAGCAATTTATATTCGTGTTCGATGTTTTCTTTTTCCTGTCATGCATATTTAATACACATCTCATACATGACTAAATTCCGTCGCTTGCACCGCTGCAGCTATGAAAATGTGTAATAACCCAGTGCCTCTTATCTTTGTTCTAGTGTTGGCTACTGACAGAGGAAAAAACCCGCCCTTCAAACCCAGGTAAGCAGTCTCTGCTGAAGTCATTGGGGCCTATACGTACACTCTTTGAGGCATAGGTTGTCCATCTTTATTACTGGTTAAATTAGTTCTTAAAAACTATTAATTTATTTCCACTTCCATCAGGACTTCAGGATAAAAAAGTATTTAAAAAAAAAGAATTTTGAAAAGCCTTAATAAAATCTACCAAAAGTGACAAATAAAACCTATGCCTTAAAGATGCTGTATGATATGAAAGTAAAGGAATTAAGCTCCACGTGCCTATATGCATTTGAGGGCAGCCTTAGCAAGGAGGCAAAGGGGACTGTGACCCCTTAACTTCTTTTCTACCCCTTTGCCACAGTAATGAGGGAAAGTTACTCCTGTCACCGACAGGCTGCACCCAACCCCAGCACGAGCCATCCTACTCTGCAGTGACTTGTCTGTCCCATCAGGTACCACTCAGTGTTTCTCAGCCTCAGTAAATCCTTTTTCACTGAAGCCACAGAAGCTCATGGTTTTAATGCTGGTTGGTGGCTTCCCAAAGTTGAATCCTTGGTCAGAGGACGCTCTCACGAATGTGTGTCCCCTTTACCCTGCAAACCCATTATTGTTTTGAAGAGGCAGATTGAAGATAAGTAGGAAAATTAAGAGCGTTGATCCACTCGAAAAAGCCGTCACTTTTTAGATCACAACAGCTTGTAACCTCCTTGAGTGAAATGGAGTTATCATCCAAACCTGTAATTTTCCAGTAATCACTGAGTTTTGAGTGTTGGCCTGTTACTACCAGCAGTGACTGGCCCTTGGAAAGGAGGCAGCAGAGAGTTTCTATTCATACACAATCAAAAACCCCAGTCATCAATGGCACGTTTAAAAGCTGAAGCTTCGGGGTGGTTCCTTGTGAATCCCTGTCAGTGTCAGCAGAGTGAAGATGAAGCAAAGAAGGGAAAGAGTCTGACTGGAAGGAAAGAAAAAAAAAAGAGAGATACACCACGTGAGAGGCATAACGCAGTAATTTGCAGGTTGGGATGAAAAAACATCAATGCTCAATTCTGCGTATTGAGCTATTATGTCTAAGTTATTATTAACGGTATAATTGCTCAGCTCAGGTGCTGGTGGCGAGAGATTTCATGTGATAAATACGCCTCCAGCATAACTCAATTCTCTTTACTAGTGTTTGACTGAGGACAAATGAGGTTGTTTATGTCTGGGAAAGGAATTTGGTGAAAACAGCCTACACCAAAGGGCCTGTGGAGCTGAAAAGGAAGGGTAAGGTGAACACCAGTGCTTCACAGTGCAGAGTATTTTTGATCCCTCGTAGTAAACCTTCTGGAACAGGATTCAAATACGCAGAAGTCTGATATACGTGCAGCATATAGTCTTTTTGCATGTGCCATCTTCGTGTAACATCCAAACTTTCAGCTCAATTATTCTGTATTGAAAACACGGAGGAATTGTGCCTTTAACCTGTTGAGGCAGACACGGTTCCATTGAGACACTTAATTCTTCAGCCATTATCAACACTCAGTACAAAACCTGTCCTCTCCTTCCTTACTTCAAAACTAGGTTGTGAAACATCAGAAACGGGTTTGGAGGAATAATAAAAATGAAAAGATAAGCAACAAATCAGCCTCATCTCCTTAAGCATCACGGAAAAATGACTTTCCCTTAGTGCCTTCCACAAGTGTCTTATCATGAAGGAGGGACTGTGCTGCCTTGCTGGAAAGAAAGGAGGGAGGGAGGAGAATGCAGCTGCTGGGGAAGCTCCAGCTCCCTAAATATATTTTGATATTTGCAGTTTCTGTCTCTAGGTAACCTTTGGAGAAGTTTTGCTCTGGGTACATCAGCTCAATTTTGCTGCTGTTCCTAGGGAGTACCAAAATGCTCCGGTCTCCTCCCAGTGCTACAGGGCACCCAAAGTGCATTCCTGGAGCCAAATGCATGACTCAGATATTTCTTTCTTACTCCAGTGTCCTGAGCTGCTCACCGCTGGTAGCGCCGCACAACCAGACCTGTGTTCTGTTCAGTGGCAGAGGAAGCACAAGCCAAAGCGGCTCAGCAGGGTCAGCGTGGCTGCGTGACAGGTACAACTCCCCAGCCCTGCTCTCCTTCTTGGGGACACTTGAGCAGAGTTGGGTGGCTTCGCTCAGGGCTGGCCTGGCCACCTCGGTGTGCGACACGGACCCAGGAGGAGAGGGGTCCATCCTGGTGGTGCACGGCACCGTTGTCCCACGTTAAGAGCGGTGCCAAAGCAGAGCTTCCTCCCCACCGGGCCTTCCCTTTGACCGGGCTGGGCTCCGGTTCTCCCATCGCCCCGACCCCGCGGGCAGAATGGCACCGTGCCGGGACAAGGTGGTGGTGTGGAGGGGAGAGCAGCTCCCTGTCCCCACCCCCAGTGGCGACGGGGACACTTCCCCCC
>VXBJ01002302.1:30921-50921 GCA_013400055.1 Nycticryphes semicollaris
GGTAAATAACCCCGCCTCGACTCGCAGGCCAGGGGTATGGGCCTACTGGGGAGAGAGGCGGCTTGGGGTTTGTTCTGCAGCATTTCTGTAATGTAATTACACAGGGTTTAATAGAGCCGAGTGTTTCCTACTGAAAAATAATCGCTGTTGTTACCCCCGAGCTCCACTCTTCTGGATCGCCTGATTTATTCGTGTAAAACATCAAGACTCAAAAAATCTAATTCTCAGACTAAAAGAATATCTTTTTAGAGAGAGAGAGTGTGTGTGGGGGGGGTTGGCTGACTTTCTGTGGTGCTGAGACCCTGCAGTTCCCAAATGAAAATCTGCTCGTTACACTCCCATGTTTTATTTCTCCTCTCTATGGGATCTGCCCATTCTTCTTGGCTGGATCCATCACTAACTCCGAGTCCTGGGCAAACTTGTAAATATGCCCCCCTCCTCCTGCAAGAGCTGTCCAAGGCGTTGGGGTCTTTGGAGGAAGGGACCTGAAACGTGCCCAAGGTCCCCCAAGGAAAATCTGCACTAGATTAGCACCCACATCATTCATTCTGCTCACAGAAATGCTAATTTCTGAGCAGAGCCTTGAACGGTGTGGCTGTATGGGAGGTGTAGGCATTTCTGGGGCTGGTCTTACTCCATTAAGCTCAGTGGTAAATTTCATTGGGAGCGGAATGAGATGTAACCAAATATTTTCCTTGGGTTTGGTTCTCTTTTTCATTAATGTTGTTTTATGTAGAACTGATGTAAGCAAGAGCAGAATTAGACTTCTTATTTATTTAATTCTTTTGAGTTGTTATGGAATTATTCAACAAATGCACTTATTTTTTGTAACAGACTGGGATATCTCAAATGAATGCCATAAACTTTTTTTTTGGTGTGTGCTATCCTTTATTCCTGCATTCTTTAGGGCAGGAGCAGGAGATAATGGGGCTGGAATGTCCTTGATTATTCATGTTAGTTCTCTGTGTCAAGCAGGATAAAACTCCAGCTAATCCCGCCATAAATTTAGGTATTCCTAATCCTTCAGTATTCCCACTTTTCTTCAGCCATTAGGCGTGCCATCAGTCCTGTGCCAAAAAAAAAAAAGAGTATTAAAAAGTTGGGACTGTAAGCAGCTGTAAAAAATGAAAGAAAGTACAAGCTACACAGTATTGCTCAAGTTCAGATGGTTTTAATAGCTCTTCCCTCTAACCTGTCTGGCCCTGCAGTCCCTTAGCACAGGAAAATTTATATTTTGGAGCATGTGGAGGTCTCTCTTGGGGCTGTGTTTGTAGCTCAGTGCTCTTAACACAGCGCTGTGGTGGTGCTTTGTCCCTCTCTGTTGTAGTGTCCATTAAAGGTTTGTATCTCTGCTCTTTGTAAACATGGTGGAACTGGATGAGTACCCCCAGCTTAATGCATGGGGCTGGAGAGAGCAGGGAGCTCCCTGTGAGGTTTGGAGTTAGAGCGTGGCTAAGCACATCCTCTTGGGATTTAACCAGAAAAGAATAAAGAGTGGTTCCAGCCAGAGCCTGCCTGTTGCCTGAAAACTTCTGCCTCCCGAGCCCAGTTTGAAGATGGTGTGTGTTATCCCTGTCCCCGCTTCCCTGCGGAGCTGAGGTGGGGGAACCTGCTCTGCTGTAGGGACAGGAACTGCTCCACAGCACACAGACATCCATGGGCAGAATGAAGCTGGGCTCACAGCAGCTTCTCCATAATAAAGGAAGAACTAACGCTGCTTTGGGGAGGGAGAACGTTCCGGGGGGTGGGTGTCCCTGCTGCTACTAGTGAGTGCAAAATGCATTCCTGTCAACCTGTGCAGTGGTGTTTCACTGAGGTCTGCTCCACGGCTCTTCCACCCTTTTCCTGATGCTTTATCAGTAATTGGTGTTATGCCATCCCTTCCAAAAGTAACATTTCTGCCGCCTTTTCCCTTCTTCCCAGCTTGCATTGAGTTTGTTCTTTCCTGTTCAGCCTGTAGCTTATTTTACTGATTTATTTAAAGAAGCAAGTTCATCCTTCTCTTCTACGTGGTACTTACTTCTTCAGGAGTTACCAGGTTGATGTATATAGACGTTATGAGGTGCTGCACTCCTTGGCCAGTGTTTTGCTGGGGGAGTCTGTTATTCTTCCTGTGGCTTGAAAGGGCTTCGAGGGGGTGTGTAATTTTTTTATTATTAAAGAAAAACAACAAACAAAAAAAGGCAACCAGCCTCAGCCTAGGAAACTTCAGCACAGTGACCTTGGTGATCAGAATTGCTGGATGAGCACCTGATTTAATGAAAGGCTCAGAACTATCGAAGCGAACAGTGAGAATCGGGCTACTATTGGCATAACAAGCTGGTGGTTATTTTCAGGGCACCTGCCTTCTCTTCAGGCAGCAGGGAACTGGGAACTGGAAGCCAGTGCAGGGTATCACTGGTGTACGTGTGACTGCTGCACTCTCAGTGACTTGAGTTTTCATGCTGCATAGATGTTCCTGCCGTCCCCTGGACATGTCAGTGTGGGACAGGAGGTGCACAGGCAGACTTTGGCTTTATCCAGGCAGACTTTGGCTTTATCCAGGCAGACTTTGGCTTTATCCAGGCAGACTTTGGCTTTATCATCCTTTCTCTATAGGGTGGGAGAATCCAAACCAAAAGGACCTGGTAGGGGGTTGGATGGGACCTGTCAAGGAGGGTACAGGCAGACTCTTAAGGTAATGGGCAGCCACTGTTCCCAGTTTGGCCAGAGGGGTAGTTGGTGCCTCCTACTGCATGTTTCTAGATAACCAGGGCTGCCTGCTTGAGTGTCTGCTCTCTCATCCCAGCTATCCCTGTTCTGCTGGCCTGTTGGGAACCAACTTGGGCAACCACCTCCATACACCACAGGCACAAAGGTGTTGGTCTGGCCTTACCACCAAAGGGTGTTTTCTCCTACTGGGAATGCTCTGTAAACCATGTATCTGGTATGTCTTTCTGGCCGATGTGGAAGTTTTACAAGCAAGGCAACTGCTGTGAGGAGGCCACAGCTACACAGCTCCCAAGTTTGGTTTTTGTAAACACCAAAATAGACAAGGGGGGGGGAGAATAGAAATAAACAAGCTGGCTGGTTTTGATTAGGAGCAGCCTTTTTTCGGTCTGTGCTAAAAGCACTCGTGTTTGCTTAACAATGCAAATAATTAATCATGTGAAAGTGCATTCCTGGACCAGGATAAAAGGGCAGGACCAGGCAGGACCTGGTGCTCCCAGAGGACCATGTCTGGTGGGTTGCACTAGCATCTGGCTGGCAATCTCTAGGGGGTGAAACCAGTAGAAATGTACAGGGATGAGTGAAATGGTTTCTTTGTCATCAGGCAGTTCTAGATCAGGCCCACTCTATGGGTTTCCCAGTTGTCTCCAGTCTGTTTGAAGTTTCTCCCTTTTGTGCTTGAGCGCTGCTGAAACCAGATCATGGGATTCTCTTAAGTCCATGAATCAAAACCTGGTGGGTTTATGCCTTGATCCTATGGCTGAGCACTGATTTTCACACTTGGCAGCAAAGCATATGCCTTCTTTGCTTAGCAAATAGCGGGTTACCTGGCGTAGAAACAAGGGTCATCTGCAAGTTCTACCAAGGGCCAATGGAACTAGGGTTTCTTGACTGTATTCTCAGCTTCTCTACTGACTCTCCATGGGCCTCAGTCCCCACACCTGTAGAGTGGGGATAGACATCAGGAACCCTTTACAGGAATGAACAGTGGGATGTTTGATTGAGAAATGTCTGTGCTATGAGGTACTGGGATGAAGGACGTAGCTGTGAACTGTTGTTACTGCTCTTACAGCAGCCTGCTAGCAGAAGGGAGGAATAGTTCTATGCTGCCTTGCTTTAAACTGGGCAGAGCATGAGGCACAGACACAAATGAAGACTGTTCAGATTGGGTTTGTTTTTTTCCTTTTTCACTGCAGAGGACCTGGCCCCGACTCCGCTGTCGTGCTGGTCTGGAAGAGCAATTCAGCTGGTGTCAGAGGATTTCCATTGACATAAATCTGGTGTGAGCAGGAGTATCATGGGGCTCTATGTTGGACATTTTCCACTTTCCAGGGTGAACACGTGGGCTTCTCTCAAGCAGATAAGCCTCAACAACAGGCTGCTACTTTGGCCTTGCCCTTAATTTTTCTCCTATTTGCCTATGTTATTTAACTGTGTAGATTTCAGAATTCTATTCCATAAACACAAATGGAGTTGGGAAGCAAAATAAGCCATAGTTAAATATTTTATAGAGACTTTTTCACTTACCATTGATAAACCCCTCCAAATTGGCAGTAATACATGGATTTTGTTGTCCATAGGCAGGCAGCTTTGCTGGTATTTATCACAATTGATAATGATAATTTTATTAATTATTTTCATAGCATTTTAAAGCGTTGCAAACTTCCTGCAGAACAAATGAGCCCCTATCCTGAGGAACTCTGCAGCAAAGGTATGTCTGATAAAGAACATTGAATTAGACTGAGATGTGAGTACATACACTCAAGCTTGCTATTCTGCTTTCATACAACTTCTTTAGAAACTCCTGCAGTAGTAAACAATAGTGATTACCTAATTAACTGTAAGGGGGTAATAGCAGCTTTCATCTGAGATCTTAAACACTCTTTGACAGGTGGATTTTGCAAACGTAGAACTGCAGCTTAAACGGGGAAGAGCAGCTTATTTTCTGTCGGACAATGAAACTTGCCAAGGGGGATACACAGGGGAGCACATGGCAAAAAGGGATTGAACTCGTGCTTCTTCCAGCAGTGTCCAGTGCCTTGTTCTCATGGGAGCATGTGTCACACAGTTCACACGGTCACCAAACATCCTTCCCTGAGTGTGCCTTCTTGTCTGCCTGCCTGCCTTTTTTTTGTGTGACCCAGAGCCCTGGGAAGTGTTTTCTGGGTGTATTTTGAAACGGGTACTCCTAGAAACTTAGCTCTGACTGTAGAGACTTGTTTCTTCTGAGGAAGAGGGTTGTGTGCTCAGCACCCAGGAAGCAGCCTCGCAGGATAACTTGATAACTTTACACCTGAGATTTGTAAGATCAGAAGGGTTCTGAGGCTGATGGGTGCTGATGGCAAATGCACAGCTCAGGGAGTGACGTGTGCAGGCAACGGTGTATAGAGTATCTTAAAACATTTGCAAGATTAGAAGAAAATATTTGCTGCTGGTCCCCTTCTAGACCATTCTGTTTTTTTTTTAAAGGCATGTGGAAGCAGCTTCTCTAATACAAATGTATTTACTGTAGGTTTCCCTCCCCCTCATCATTTCTGCCAAAAGAACTGGAGAGCTGTGGTCAATGGCATCGCTGAAGGACATGTGGGCTGACAGACAGTAAGTTTGCTACAGCAAATATTGCAGTCTTTTCCAACAGAGGCAAAACAAATCACACGTTGTCAGTGGTATTGCAGGTCAAGCATGAAGTTTTGCCTGCTTCCCCAGCCTGAGCAGAAACAGAAATCCAGGCAGTGAAGGGAGACAGAAAAGGTGGCTGCTGCCTGCTCAGGGCTGCCTGTTTAATTTAGTTATCTGCTTGTGTCTGGTTTTCTATACTGGTTGGGGTTTTTTGGTGTGGTTTGTTTTTGTTTTTGGTTTTTTCTTTCATTTTTTTCCTTAACCCATACAGTCCCCCTGTTTTCTATTGTTATAGTGAGGAGTTTAATTCTGTGCCCAGCACCAAATCTACCTACCCATGGTGGTAGACAGTAGATCCTGGAAGAGCAGCATGTGTTAGATTGTTAGATGTCAAAAGTTTTCAAGGTGCAGCAGGCCCAGAAATGCTTTCCTCCTTTTGTGCATGAGATACTGTGATTAAAAGTGCTCCCATGGAGAGGAAAATAAAAACAACAGCCCAGCAACTCCTTGAAGAAAGATATTTATGTCCTAAGTTGTAAAACTAGCCAAGCTCCCCAAAGAAACAGCAGTAAGAGAATTTAGCTGCTGGAACCCAAAGACGCATTGTTCTGATTTAATAATTAATGTGAAGTTAATTGAGGCTTTTACTGAACTGAAACTGGATAAAAGAAACCCGCCAGTCTGGACGCCATGCTTCTCTGAGAACAAGTTTGTTCTGTTCCCCTGTGACCCCCCCTCCCAACTCCCCCTTTTCCTTTCCCCAAAGGGGTGTGGAGCGTGACCGCTTCTGCTCTTCTGTGCGCAGCACGAGGAGCAGGGAAGGGTGGCCACAGAGGCCTTTGGGTGCAGGGAGGGGAGAGCCACGGGAGAACCAAGTCTGGTGGTGAATGGAGCTTTCCTCCTAACCTCCCCTGTGCCATTGTTTGACAGGGATTTTCCATATATGCACTGACTTGGGAATTATTGAGCCATGCAGCAGTTGCCGAGCATGTCTCCAAAAGGCAGCAAAACAGAGAGAGACCCAGGGAGAAGCTGGCTCCATGTTATCTGTAAGAAAGTAAATAATAACGTGGGTTTATAGCTTACAATTTAGTGCTTTAGAAATTGAGTAACACAAAATATATCCAGAATAAAGTGGATTTTAACCCCTTGGAGTATGTGCAATGTGAATAAACGCTTCTCGCGTTGATTGGGAAAAATGGCAAAATTTTGGTGTGAGGGTTGTTAGTTACTAGAGAGTGGAATAATCAGCATTTCAGATGAGGGCATGGCTGCTCGTTTTTAGATCCTCTGCAAGGAGAAAGGCTGGAGTGGCGTTCATCTTATGGTAGTCAGTAGCAGTCTTTGTACCAATTTCAAAGACCTTTGGATGAAAGAAACTAGGGGGACCCTACTATTTAGCCAACTCTTTTGGCTTTTACTAGGTTTGATGAGGAGAGGGGAAGCAGGGGCACTGGCTGGGACTCAAGACTCTATTGGCTTTTTGTTCGATAAGCCTTCATGCTTATTGAACAAAATTAAGTTTATACACAAACACTGAAGGTCTTTCACCTTCTTCCTCATTCCCATCCCCTTACTCAGATGGTCTGTTAGGAAGGTCCCGTAGCAGTGGCAGGAAGGGCTACTCCAGCAGTGCTGACCCAGAGTTCTGTTCTCCCTCACTTTCCATTTTCAGCTGCTGCTTTCAGTTTTCCAGCTGACGTCTTCTGGGTTTTGCATCCCTTCGCACTTTCAGCCGCCACCCATCCTCTCCTGTAGAATCATGCAGAGGAAAGAGGGCTGTGACCTTCCAGTTGAGGCCTTGTCACCCTGGCTGGGAGAGGGATTATATTGGAAATGTGGGAGGACCTTGGCCCGTTTTCCCCTTTAGTAACTGCTTTTCAGCATCTGCCTCTTGAGAACTTTCTGTTTAAGTTTTCCCTTTATTATTCTAGGTTCACTGAACACAGTGAGTGAAGACTCCTGCCTGGAACACAAGAAACTTGCAAAGCAAAGCTCCTCTCCATTGCTGGTGATGGGATCATCAACAGAAGCGAGGTATGCAACGCTTCCTCACCAGGGATTCAGACTCTCCTTGATAATGGAAATGCCAGAGTTTTGTTTCCTTTTCTCTCAAAACGAGTGGGGTGACACAAAAGATCAGTAAGTTTGCAGAAAGTGCTTTTTAACCACCTCCAAGTCCACACGTGTGTATCTGAACACAACCTAGGGTGTTGTCTCCGTTGTGTGTGTTGTCCTTCAAACACTTGTCTCCAGTCCTCCCCGGAGTCTTCATGCTGGAGACAGTTACTGGTCACCTTAAACCTTGGCCAACTCTCCCCTGTGCCTGAATATACGTTTTAGAAAATGTAAATGGATCAGATGTTTACTACAAAGCAAGCACTGCGTGCACGTCCAGGAATCTGCTGCACTCCCTGCTTCTGCTCTAAGTGAATTGGAAGGAATTAGGGAATGCTGCCAGTAAGGAAGTTTGCCCAGAGAAGCCCAGTGGTGAAGTGCTGCTGATGCAGGTGCTACAGATGTTGGTTTGGGGTCTGGTAGAGTGCAGGGCATACACATTCTGATCATGGACCAGAGACTCGGGATAAAACTACACAGCCAGTTAATGTACTATCTAAAACCTACTTTTATACGCTGAAGAGATTAGTGTATGTCATTTGGGCTTTTACTTTAGAGTCTAATAGCTGGAGATTTAATACCTTATTCAGAGAAGTAATTATTGTTCACGTAAATAGGTCTGTTGGAGTCAGTGAGCTGAGCTCACTCAGGGAGGGATCATCAGTTTTACCAGTCTGAGTCTCTGCAGTGTTGTTGAATGAACAATTTAGTATTTAGTATGTATAGAAGTGGTAGAAAATATTACACTCTTTCAGTGGTAGTCTGTGGCAGCATTCAGATTTGGGTGCTGACTGAGGACATAGCCCTTCTGGGGTTCCATCTACACGCAATATGTACGTCTGCATCAGCCCCTCGCCAACGATGGGGTGGATGGCAGGACATGGTTCATCCTGAAAGCGATACTATGTAGGATGAGCCGACTTTGGAGCTGGGATCTCCGTCTCCAAACCCACAGGTAGTTGCTGCTAGACCACCCGGCAGGGTTTAGATGGAGGAATCTGGAGCTGGAGTTTTGCCCACTGAATGGAAACATGTGTCAAGTTCCAGGTTCCTTCATTTTTAACTGCTAAATACATCAGTCATGATTTCTGTGGCTTGAAACAAGTGAGGTTTGCAGGAATTTATAATGTGTTGTTTCTTTACTGCCTACACCAGCTGGGTGTGAGGGGGATCCTGCAGCCCTGATGCCCTTATCTCTCACAACACATTCCTGGCGATGGTGCCGGGGCTGCCAGGCCAGGCCAGGAAGCAGACGTGCAGCAACAGAGCTGTGAGGTTTTTTCCTTCCTCCCACCTCCATGAGGGGCAACTCCATGAGCCATCGAGTGAAAACATTGCAGCACATCTCTGAGGGTGGAAAGGGGGATGCTTTCCCCTTTCCCCTGGGAGAAGGAGAAAGGACCATGAAGAACAAAACCTGAACATAATCCAGACTTCTTGTGGCTCATGTGAACGGAGTAGATGTACCTGTGCCTGCTGCAAGGTACCACTTTAGATACATCCCTGTTTATTAACACGGGAAAGTTCTTTTCATCTGAGTGTACGATGCACGTGGGTTTCAAAGAAAAGAAGGGTGTGTGGATTGAGGATCTGGTTGTGGTCATTGTTGCCAAAAAAGCCAATTTAAGGAAGGAAAAAAAAAAGCACCTGTGGGATATTATTATTTATGTGCAATCCCATAATAGCCAGACACCCATATCACAGATTAGAACCATACTTTAACACACCAAGCTGTTGCTCCTCTACGACCCTCAAATTGTTGTGATTGTGTTTTCATTTCTGGTTTTAGGTTTAGGTTGGTTTCTCCTGGTTGATGCTGGTTTGCTTTTTACTGTTGTCACTTCCTCTGGAGATTTATTGATTCTGCATTTGTGTGAGTTTGTGAACTGTTGGTGCCACTTTAGCTTTGTTGCCATTTAACATAATAAGCTGGTATAATTCTCTTCACAGCACCCTGGCTCCTCTAGGAATGGAGTTATGCCAGTATTGGTAGTTTGGGAAAATGGTTTGCAAGTGTGTGCCAAAGCCCTGGAGGGTTTTCCGTTCAGAAACACAGAAATCAGAAGAACAGGATGGGTTCAGTGATCCAGTTCCTAAATGGTTCATTCTATGACCGTAGGCAGCGCATTTAATTTCTTTCTGCCACAGTTTATCTATTAAAAAACCCCCAAACCAGAGGGCTAATATCTATTTATCTCTTGCAATAGGTTGGGAAATCTAATAAATGTTGGCAATAAGCTTAGATCCTGTAAAAGTAACAGAGAACAGCAAAAAGCTTTTGATCCTGTAAAAGTAACAGAGGACAGCAAAAGACAGTATTATTTACAAATTCACCTTTCATTTTTCATGGAATTGACATTGTTTTGGTGCTATTTGGGATTAAGCTGATGCTAAATAATTTACTGAAACAGAATTCAGCAGGTTCTTGACCCCGGCGTGTGGGAGGTTCAATGTGACTCAAATTTGGAGTTTCTCTCTCATTTACTTTGGCAGTTAAGTCTTGTTGGGTGAGCAACCACAGTCAGGCCACATTGTAGAGCTTCCCTGGATCACACTTCCCTGTTCTACATAGTCCATCCATCTTCTCTCTTTCAGGTTCATTAGATGCAGGCTGGAGGCCACATGTAGGTTGAGCAGGTGGCTTTTGACCGTGTCCTCTTCTCTTTCTGAAGGTTTTAGCTTTGGGTAGAGAAGGGTGTTGATTGTGCTGTGCTTTTACATGAAAACTGGTCCATAAACAAAATAAATGGCAGACCCAGCTGGAGTTGGAACTGTGAAAGCAAGCAGCACTGGAAAATGAGCCTTATTTAGGGAGATTTATTGAAATGAGCCATATACTCACACCAATATATATTATCTCTGTGTGTGTTTGCTTACCTGTATCTGTACACGTGTGTATATTAGAAAGGCAGAAATCTAACAGTCACAGAGTAACCCTATAAAGCTTTAGGGAAGAAATGAACATAAACAACAAGGAAAGTATTTCCCTCCCTAATGAGAAAATGAAAATAAATTTAAAAACTAAAAAAAAAAGAAAAAAAAAAGGCAAACACACATGCATACATTCTAGGAACAGAGGCACAAATAGGGGATGTATCTGGCTCTCAAGACTTTCTCAGGACTCTGGTCTGCCATTCCCCTAAAACGTCACACTGGTGGAGGGGAGCAGATCCCAGGTGAAGTCTCCTTCTCAACATCCCACAGACCTTATGAAAGGCCCAGAGGACACGTGTATCAAAGAAAAGCAAGCAGAATCGTGCCATACAGAGGGGCAGAATTTAATTCAGGCTTTGAAGCACCCAAAAGGGGATTTAATACACATAATTTGAAAACAATAAAATGCCTCCTCTCCATTAGAAAATCCTTTGCCCTCCTTGCAGGAGGGAGGAGATTGGGAACTGAACAGAAAGGAGGATGTAAGAGCAAACTGTAACCCAGTGAATTAGTCTTAACTATAGCGAAAACAGCACTTGTGTAAATGAGGCCCCTAAGGGCCGATAACCGAGCAGTAAAATGTTACAGGAGGGAAGTAAGTCAGGGCTATAAACCTGGGAAGTCAGGACTGGGTAGCCAGGATCTGGAGCATAAAACAGGCGAGATTAAAGGATGACAGATGAGGGCTGGGAAGGATGCATGAATCCTTCCTGGCATGAGGATTCTAATTCTTGTGGCCTACAGACAGGCTTGTTCCTCTGAGTGCTGCCAGGTACCAGCAGATGACGGAGATGCCCACTGAGAACTTGTGAGCAGAGGAGAAAAGTGAGCGATGGATAATAAATAAAATAAGGAAATATAATCAAATCAACATCGAGTGTATTTGATTTAGGAGGACACCAATGAATAGAGAAGGGGAAGAAAGCAGCAGGGTGAGAGTTGCTGTTGGATGGGACTGTGGCTTGAGTGAGATATAGTGCAAGTCCTAAATTATCATCATCATTATTTTTTGGCTGGGCTGTGTTGTGACATCAATACCAATTTACACTCTGGGTGAGTAGCACTTACTACCTTCTTGTCTTCATAAATTGTGCATTGTCCTTATTTATTTGCTTCCCTGTCCCCTTCCTCTCTTCCTGCATTGCCTCTTTCCTTCTTTATAGGCATGATGGGGATGGTGTATCCTTGCTGCGTCCTTGATGAGTTTGACATTTAAACCCAGTTATGGATCCCCAGCTCCATTCTTTTGTGCCAGACGTGGGAATCTTCTGCTTGTGTTCTTTCTTGTGAGGAGGACAGTGTGTACAAAAGGAGGCAAGGCTGGAGTTACTTCTTGATAGAGTTAGCAAGGGGTTCTTTCACCGTCCCCTGCAGCTGGTATTTCCATGATACTTTGTGTTGCTCATGTCTAGCCATGAGCAGATGCATCAGCTATTCTGAGTGACAGCCTTCTTCCCGACATCATGTGGTGTGAGTTTAAAGGTTGCCATTTTTATACTTGCTTTCTCTCCAAATTTAGTAACCCACCTCATACTGGCAAGTCCCACAAAAGTGCTGCTGTGGCCTAACGAGGTATCTTCAAAACTGCCTTCAAGTGTGGAAGAAGCAGGTTGTGTCACAGCAACCTCTGCAGTACCTGGAAGCAGTTCTGCTATTTTTGATAATCCTCAGGACAGATCCACTCAATCTCTTCACTGTGTGGACTAAATTCTAATAGAGAAATCATTCTGCAGGTCACCTGCCTTCGCAGGGCATCCCTTTGATTCCTGTTGTACTGTTACAAAGGCAGAGTGTCTATTGTTTTTCTTGGAGCATAATACAACAGCTGAGAGAAAAAACACACATTCTAACACTGACCACATTGTCTTAGGTAATTACACGATACATCTTTCTGCTGTTCAAAAGGAGCGTCGCTGGAGATAAAGAACCCATTTGATTTTTATGTTATTTTTCCCCTGTAAATCTGTGTTGGAGTTTTCATCCTGCAGAAAACACAGCATTGAGCAAGGAGGTGTGGGAAAGCATTGCAAGGCAGTAAAATGAAGCGTATCCCAAATAAAAGATGAGGCCTGAACTGTGAACTTTATGGAACTTTTGCAAAAGGGTTGGGAAATAATCTGAAGAGCCAACAAATTGGAGAGTTCGATGGTGGGTCTTAACAACAGCCCCAAACTAGATCCCAGCTGCAGGAGAGCTCTCAGAGGCTAGGGACAGGTAGTGTGTCTGGCTGCTCTCACTCAGGGGAAGAAATCCTGATTTGGGAGGCTGATAAGCTGTCGCTTTATGTCAATCAGCAGAGATGCACTGGTTTGCACTGATAGTTTATGCTAAACCGCTGGATTTTACACTGAAACAGCTGAGTTGTGCTCATGTTCTAGAGTTCTGGCTTTGTGACTGGGTCAGTAATTAAATGGATTAGACAAAGTCCATTTGGAAGATGGATTTGTGCCAATGTCCTTTTTCAGTGTCACTTGAAACTGATGTAAATGCAACTGGAAAAAAAAAAGCCTAGTTCAAAACAGTAAACCCTTTTTAGTTTAACTTCTTTTAGCAACTTTTTTAGTTTAAAATCACACCTTAAATTGATCTGATACCCCTCAGCATATGGGGTAACTCTTAATCTCCTCCTGAATGGAAGTTTGGCTCTCAGAGGGGCAGGTGGTACAGCTGAAACTGACAGTTTGCAGAATTACCTGTTGGTGATGTTGTAGTGGAAAGCTTTTGGCTGTGGCTGAATGTTAAGAAATAGAACAGAACTGGTACTGACTGGTTTATTTTCAGAGCGTGGTGTCCCACGTTCACCCACCCAAAGTTGGTCTCGCGCAACAGACGTGAGGGAAGAGGGTGGTAAGAGCAAGCACTCACACAAAATCTGATGTAATTGAGAGGGGATTTCTGTCCGTGTAAGCACCACCGTTGCATATGGGAGCAGAAAGTGCAAAGGTAACAGTGGTCAAGAGACAGAGCGAAGGAGAGTGGGAGACAAAATTCATTTGGGAAGGCCTCAGTTGGTGTGTTATTTCACTGGACACACAGGAGCCAGGTGATGGGCAATGTCACCATCAGGGAAAGGACAGAGACTTCTCCTATGCTAAAGGGTTATGGATTTAATTTAACAAGACCAGTCTCCTGTTTGCAGTAGTAACTCCCAATTCACAATCTCTCCTGTCACACTCTGCATCTAGTTGAATGTTTTTTACTAAATACAAGAAATACAGGGTTTCTTCCTGATTCCTGTATGATCAGTTCCTGCTCCGATGCTTACAGCCAACAATACAGAAACTTGGGGATTTGCTTTCTTTTGAGCATCTGCTTTGCTGAAAAGAAAATAGATTCAGATGATGTATAAAGACCCTTGGTGCTGGTGCCTGCCTAGAGGAAACAGGCAAAGGAAAGGTAGACGGGGGGGGGGGGAAGCCAATGACCTTATTTAGGGGTAGTAGATTTAATAATCTGTAATGGAATTACTGGTGAGGAATCTACATGCTCATCTTTTTCCTGTAAAGGTTTTTTATTTTGGGTGGTTTTTTTCCCTTCTCTCTAGCCTGCTGCCTTCTTCTGCCGGGAATCAGGATGTAGCCGCGTTCCGAGGCCTGGTGGTACCCCAGCTGTAAGGTCATGCCCCGGCATAATGCATTATGAGACAGTGGGGTAGAATATGCTTAACCCTGTACAGGTGCAGAGGGAAGAAGATGGATGCAAGGAACTGGTTTTTCCTACTGCCTCTGTGCAGGGGGCAGGGAGGGAGGCACCATCTCTGAATCTCCTTTTACCCGCTGTATGGAGCTGTGGGAATCCAGTCCAGACTGGAACGGAGTCTAACCCCAGGCACTGTGCCTTGGGGAGCAGCTGCCAGTGCTGAGTCCTCCTTCAGCTTCCCTACCTGCCCCACATAAGCAGAGACTTGCAACTGGAGCTTTTTCCTATGGTTGTAATAATGCAAACTAATTGCCAGGATGGAGCAAAGGAAGCTGAATCACCTGCCAAGACGACAGAGCAGTTCCTTCATTTCCATTTTCTGCCTGTACCAAGGTAGAGTAGGAATTAAAATCCTGGGGAGCGCTCACCCGCTCTGAGGCTACAGCTGAACGATGGGAGTATTTGGAAGTTCCCTGCTAGCTCTGAGGTTTGTTTGATTTGGGGGAAGCAGGAGATGGAGATCTCCCTCCCATGCAGAATAACCTGCCTTTCCTTAAACATTGCTCTAGTAAATATTCTGTGTGAAAACTGCCATGTTTGGTTTCCCTGGAGGGAATTTTCTGGGGTTTCTGTCCCCAGTAGTCTTGGGGACAAGGGAATATCCCTGTAGATAATGATGTGAGAGCAGTGTCATTTCAGTTCTTATTGATACCACGATCTGGGACAAATACAAAAGAATAACCTGGCAGGAGGTGGAGGTTTGGGGGACAGTAGGTACCTCCCTTCCTNCCCAGCAACGTTAACTTTTGAGTTTGGATCTTCCAGGACTGAATGTTGAGCAGATGAACTATGCAATTAGTTCACTGTGTTAAAAGACTGCATCCCTTCTTGTTTGTCGCTTGTCTGCATCAAAAATTTATGAGATGGTTTCATTTGAAGTGGTGTGACAGAAGAATCGCTCTCCCAATTTTAGTTCAGAATCTCAGTCCACCCCACCTCTGTGCACGAGTGTATTCTCGAGCATCAGCAGGTAGCAATTCTTAGCTGGATTAAATCATTAGGCCCTGATCCTGGTAACAGAACTGCATTAGGGGTAGCTTTACCCGGGGATTAGCTGAACTGAGGTTTGTACTCTCAGCTGGGTGGGGTTGTTTGGAAACAAGACTTTGCTAGATTTGAGGTAGTAATGAATTCAGTGGTACGGTTCATTTAGTTAATATTAAACATTTCTATAAAGCTGAAAACTGTGGGCATTGAGTGAGAGAAGGAGCATCTCAACAGAGTAGGTTTATTTGTATTTCATCATACAGTTTTTGTACAGGAAAGATGCTTTAAAGTGTGTTAAGTCATTCTCTGTGGCTAAAAGTATCTAAGGACATTGAGATCATATTTATAATATAGTATAGGCAAGAGCTGGGCATTTAATGCACAGAAAAAGCATCTACATTTTCAATGTAGGAATGTCAGGATGGGCCCAAACCTGGATGATCCTAAAACTTAACCTCCCTGTGGCGTATCGAGCACTCTCTGCTGCAGGAGGTGAACGCTGGGCTCCTCGGGCAGTGACGTGATTTAGCAACAAATCTACCATCCTTCTGCAAAAAGCAAAGCACAACTTTCAGACAAATGGTAAACACTCAGTAATTTGGGCTGCCAAAAGAAGCACCAACAGTCTGTTTGTGACACGCCAGTTTGCAGTAGACACCAGAATTGCCCAGTTCCCAGTCACCCGTCCTGGTTGTGGCTCGGGTGGTGCAATCAGCCTGGATGAGGGCACAGGTATTTTTGCTGTGTCCATAGTTGAGTCACCCAAAGCAGTTTTCACATGGGCTTCTCACGATCCTGGAGACACCATTGCCTCACACACCACTCCTGGGCTTGATGGCTGAGATTATAGGATTGTTACTTGGGCCAGGAGGGCAGGTTCATGCAGAGAATGCGTCACCTTTTGCTCTGGAGGCTGAAGCGTTCTGCTAATCCCCAGGTCTAACAGACCAACTTCCTCCTGCCCTCCTCATGACCCCAACCTGATCTGGAGGAGCCGCTCCTCCTGAAGGTCAGAGATAATTCATGTGGTGTCGTGCTGTGTCATTCATGACGAGTGACTGAACTGGTATGATGAAGGGGGAAGGGTCAGTTAAAGCCCTAACCAGAGGAACAAATTTGTGGGGCCACCACTGTCACTTTATTTTAGGGTCTGCACAGAGCCCTCCAGGCTTTCTGCCTCAAGAAGGACCTGCTGGTCACTGAGAATTACTTAGCTTTTTCTTCAATGTCTTTCTAACCCCTCATTCTAGGAGAAGAGAGTGAGAAGCATTTGCAGTTCTGTAAAAATTATGAGCAGGAAAGGTAGTCCATCTCATAGATAAGAAGGCCTTAAATCTCATTTTTCAAGGGTTTATAATGTGGCACTGAAATCTGCTGAAACTTGGCATTCAAAACTCATCTGGAGAAGCAGCTCTCTTCTTCCCACCCCTCTCTTTAAAAAAAAGATAATTTTCTGGTGTCATCTTGGACCTCTTCTGCTCCGCACTCTCCCCTCCACCACCCCACCCCAAGTTTTAATTCCTGGCAGTTTCTCAATGAGCAATTGCTCATGAGGGCTCTGAGCTCTCCCGGTGGGAGCTGCATCCCGGCATTTTTCTGGAATTAAAAAAATTAGTCATTTTCTCAGGATTTTCTTGCCTGAACTAAAAACAAGTGATGCAAAGGCTCAAGCAGAGCTTTCTGCAGTGCTGTGTTCTGTGCCTGTCACCTACAGGTTAGTTAAAATCACGTCTACTGAGGGGCCACAAAACCACCTCTAAGAATTCGTTTCCAGTTTAGATCAGAAATGAACCCTGTTTAATTAAGGGTTTTACCCCCCTGACTCTGCCAGTGTAACAGCAGCCATGTAACTTCTCCAAGCCATGCTAAGACAAAACACGTATCGTGATGCTATAGCTCTGGCCTTTAAAGGGTTTCACTGATGGAACCCTACTGATAAAATCAAATTCTTCTCTCTCTCCCAAATATGATACTGGTATGCTAAAAAAAAGTCTTTTGAAGGCCATACCTGAATTAAGATTTAACCTCGTTGCCATCTTCAGGAGGTCAGTGTTTCTGAGGTAGCGAGTGCCGGTGAGGAAGAGGGTTGGGTTCCCAGGACCAATGCGCTGGGAGTGACCTTGGTCCGTGGCAGAAGCCAAGGTTTTGGGGAGTATTTTGCTGCTGTGTTAGGGCCATCTCCAGGTAAGTTGTGGGATGGACTGTGGAGCAGAATCCTACCCATTGGATGGAGTGCTGTTTTCTAGTCTTCCTCAGCTTCTTGCCCCAGGAACACAGTAGCAGCGTGTAATCAGTGCTCTGATCTCTTTGTACTGAGCAGGTGGGTTTCATGACGAGGTGTGAAATTCGCCACCCCTCCTTGGGCAAAGTTTTCACTGAAGTCACTGAGAGATTTGGCAGAACAGGATCTGCGTTGTCAGGACTCTTGCTCTCCCTCCTGGCTTCTGCTCCCACGGCAGAGCGACTAAAATTCTCTGCATTTAGCTTATTGCCTTTTTTTATTCACTTCTTTTGGCAGGGCATCATATCCCTGGCCAACAGGTTCTTACACTGGGATGCGCTCCGGTGTCTGGAAAGTTTGCCTGCCTCAGGCCTACAGGTGTAAACACAAGGCCCTTTTCTCATGTTGCCCTAATTCCCAAACAGTTGAAATTTGAATAATAAAAAATGGCAGGTATTTAGTCCACAGTAAGGATTAGGGTCCCCCCCCCCATTGTGGTTTAGGAGAAGCAAACATAATTTAAATGGCAGATAGTTTTGTCATTTGAAAATTAGCTGCTCCGTATCTGAAATAACCTGCTCTTTGGTTTTTTTTGTGGTTGTTGGCATGGAAACAAGTATAGTTTGTGAGTCCTTCTCCAGACACCTTCGTAACTCCAGCAGAAGTCAACAGGAACCTGAGAAAGGGCTCAGGGAGAAAAAAAAAAAACCCAACCAGATGTCAAATACCTCACTTTTACACTCAAAAAGCATCCGAATTTGAGCTTCATCCTGAAGAAAGCCTTTTTTGGGGTAGTGACCTGGAGCAGTTTGAAGCCAGGATGCGTATTTTAAGAGTGGAGGTTAAATATTTGGGGCAGGACAGGTCCTTTTGCACCGTCTGGTTCCTTGGTGTTGCTTAATCGCTGTCCCAGCCCTCTGCGTGGGGACACTGAACGCTGCTTGTGACACTGCTGCTGTCCCCAGACCTTGCAGTAGCAATTAGAAGGGGACTTTGACAGCAATGGTGAGTTTTGCCCCGTTTTTGAGGCGGTGTCAGCTATACTTAAGTTTGTTTTTTTTTTCCTGCAATGCAAACTCAAGAGAGGAAAAACAAATTTCTCCTCCTCAATATATGAGTTGATGATACGGGGCAAAAACACCATCATTTTGTGATGAGAAGTGATGGCGTTTCACTGAAATGTCATGGTGTGAGATACAATCTGTCTTTCCTGTCCCAAAATGATTTCCAGGAAGGCAAAATTGAAAGTGGAACCGTGATGATAAATGAGTGAGATTTTTAACTGTCTTGTTGAAATAGAAACAAACAAACAAACAAAAAAAAAGCCTTTCCTCTTGTATGGGAAATGGTTTTTTTAACTGTTTGAAAATGAAGCCAGAGGGAGGACATCTCCTTCGAAACCTGGCAGGTCAGACAAGGTGGTGATTAAAACACATTCCTAGTGTCCTAATGTCGTTTCTAAACGAGCTGGCTTTTGTGGGATTGCATCAGATCTTGTGATTAAGGGAAATGCTGACAGAGGGGAAAAGGAACCTGCATCGGGGGAAACAGCTTCCACCATCGTCCTGACTTTCCCAGGAAACAAAAGCGTCTCTGTGTGAGGGAACAAGAGAATGGGATATTTCCCCAGTTCCATCTCTCCTACAGTGCAGAGCATCTCCTCAGGGTGGTCCCTGATGCTGAAAGAAGAGAGGTGTGGGCAGAGTTTGGGCCTTGTGTCGTTGCACTGTGTCTTGCAAAGCTTCTGGTGGGTGGTAGCGAGGACTGGGATGAGTAGATGAGATTTAAGCCGAGTAGTAGCTCCTTTTGGAGGATAAACGAGGGGGGAAATTGAATCTTGGGACCCTGCGCTTAGTGCCAAAGCCTGTCTCCATGAGAGGTCTCAGTAGGTGTGGAGAACCTCCAGGCACATGTGGCTTGAAGGGATGAGGCTCTGATTGTGATTTCACCCTTTTGCCACAACACCGAGTGCTTGGAGACTGTTTTCCTGCTCATCTGGAGTGCGGCACTTGAGAATTTAGAAGACTTTTCCTGTTTCTAACCCTGGTACTTCTGTGTCTGGGGGTCAAACCAGAAAGGTCAACATCTCAGGATGGAAGCAGTTGATTGCTAAAATACTCAGCAAAGCACCACTATTGATGTTGCTGGTGTTGGTGATGGTGCAGTGGTGTGGGCTGCTGTGGTTTGATCATCTCTATACGCCGTGTGCCAGCAGCGCATCTCGGTGGCTCGTGAAGATGAAGCCACCACGTGTGACACTGTTCCCCGTGGTTGCTGCCCTGAGAATTCCTGTAGCTTGGAGCTTTCTGGTTTGGGTGTACGTGAGATGGAAGTCAGCACTGTGTTCTCTGTGAGGGTGTTTGGCTCTATTGGCATGGCCAACTCCCATGTGTTATGTTTGCTCTTTCGGGAGGTTGCCCTGCTGTGCTGCAGTCACACATCTGGGCTGGGTACGGGGCGGAGGGGGTGGGGGTGTCCCCTCTTTCCTGGGCCCATGCCACGCTTCCCCAGCCTTGAGCACCGTTTCACCGAGGGTGAGTTCGGTAATTCCACCTTCAGCCGCCGTGGGGGCGAGTGCGGGGCTTTGCTCCGTGCGGGGCTTCTCTCGGTGCGGGGCTTCTCCGGGCGCCCCCGCTTCCTCCCCCCGCAGACCCCCGCCGCTCGGTGCGTGCGAGACTCCGGGGCTCCTGCGGGACGCAACCCTTTTTCGCAA
>VXBJ01002302.1:50957-69464 GCA_013400055.1 Nycticryphes semicollaris
CCGGGGACGCTGCCGAGGGTGAATCTGGTGCCCAGGGTCACCCCTCCTGCCCCCACCACGGCCCCGCGGGTACTGCCTCCCTGGGAGCCCCCGGTTGTGCTCCTGGAGCAGATACCGACCGAAAACGGGCAAACCCTCCCCTCGTTCCCATCGTTAAGTAATTCTGCACGATCAACTATTCCCAGAGACAGCGCTAGGATTAGGGAAAAATCTCTCTCCCTGGTTATTTTCATTTCTTAGATAATCAGATTACTCAGAAAATCCATCTGAATTAGAACCATACATGTCCAATGTTATATTGTTTTGTCACCCTGTGGATTCCCCCTTCCCCTCCCAGTACCTCAAAATGTTCTGAATCTATAGCACAAAATGAACACCTCAAAAGGTTCTGAATCTATAGCACAGGGTTTTTTGGTACCTTTTACTTTTTTTTCTCTTAAAAAAGTAGTCAATATACCGATTAAAAGAGCCTTTTATGCGGGGTTTACAAGTCTGTAGGCAGGGCAGCTTGTAAAGTATTCAGTTGGAAGGTTCAGTTTTTGTCCTTTATGGACCTATTGTGAGATCAGTTAAAACCTGAGCTGTGTAAATTTTTCTATGTACATGCAATAGACCCACAGACCAAGTGTGTGTGTTGTTCTTCCTGGTTGGAGTGCTGAGAAGGTCAGAAGTGCTGTGGGATCCCAAAGAGGAAAAATAAAGAGGCTTCTCCTTCCCACTGCACTGCTGTGTGGTGAAGGGATTAGGGAAGGTGGGTCAAGGCATTGCTTGCTCTCAGAAACTCCCCATCAGTGATTTAACCTTTTCAGGCCTACGTGCAAAGGTTTTGTTGGCAGTAAGGTGTAACTTATAGAAGAACTGGGAGTATAGGTTATACTGGGTTTGAAGGTACAACTTGCATTAGCTTTGGCTGTTAAAGTAAGGGGGAGATTCAGGTTTGGGAGTAATGAAATGTGACAGTGGGAGGGGGGACAGAAGTACAAGATTTGGGATGCTGCCATAATTACTGCTCTTTTTTAATAGAGCTATGGATGCTTATCTCGGTGCCTGAATTAGGCTCCCAAGTTTGAAAAATGCCACCTTCCTGACTTGTCAAGGTCACAACAGCTCGGAAAGGGAACCCAGGCGCTCCAAGCCCTTAGCCCTTTGCCTGAGGCAGGAGGGAGAGAAACCATCGAGCTGTAACTTAAGGAAAAAGAAGTACCTTAATGAAGATCGTGCGGGAGCCAACTTAGATGCCTGGAAGGGAGAAGCACAGAGCTAGAACTGAAAAGATGAAGGACCTCATTGAACCTGCAGTGCCTCATTAAGTGCAATACAGCTTGTGCGTGCACAGTGGCAGATTCTTCAGGAAATACGTGCGAAGCTTCAACTGGGAAGGGTGGGAGAAACGGGGGAAAAACAGTTCCTCTTCTAGAAATACTAAAGTATGATTACATATAAGGAAAAGAATTGAATTATTTTATGCTTAGTACTTAGTAACATGCATGGTCTGTTTTGGAACAGTCTGGTTGTGTGGAGCTGCCTGTGTATAAGGAAAGAGAGTTGTTTGCTGTTCCTCTCTCTTGATTCCAAGATGCCAAATGCTTGCTTTGTGCCTTTGGTTTTCCACAGACGAGTTGAGGGTGGTAAGTTGATTTCTCTGAATCTTTGTGCATAGGATTGTAAAGGCAGTAAATACCCATTGGGTTGGACACTGTGAGGTAAAAACAAAAGCAAAACAGAAGAAATTGATTTGGAAATTCAACTGTGTATTGAAATACTCAGGAATTTTAAACAGCTAAATGTTTTTATGAGGTCCTTAGTGTTTTGGGACACTGCTCCCAAAGGATGGGGTTTTTCTGCCATCGCTGTCATGCACATCAGAAATCCTACTACTATTTGCCCATCTTTGGTGCTTCCCTGGCTCCCTGCAGTAGTACCAGACAGCTGAGAAAGGACTGTTTGCCAAGTGTTCCATGAACATCAGATGATGGTTGCTGTTGCCGTGCAGAGAGGCATCATGGATTAAACAAAGGACGTGCTGGCTATAGGGGAAAAAGAAGAGCAAGGGACCTGGAGAGGGACATCTGCTTGAAGCGCCGATCTCTCAGGAAGAGAGTGACTGAGGAACTCCTGCCCGTGTTCCTACTGCAGCGTTGAGATCTCAAGATGTGAAAATAGGAAGTGCACTGTTTCTGTTACAGGGTCTCAGGCACATGCTGTGCTTAATTTATCTTCCTGGCTGGTCCTGTGCCGGTAGCGTTTCGCCTTGGAGGGGCCGTTTCGCTGTTACTATTCAGATTAAGCTGGCAAGGGTTGAGCAAACGATGCAGAGCGGATTTCCAGGGACTTGTGTGAGAACAGTTTGTGGTGGGGACTACTCAGCTGAAGAGCTGTCAGCCGGCTTTTAACCTTTAATTGGATGTTGGAGTCCAGCTCTGTGTTGGCTGGTGAGGAATTTCATGAGGTATCTGCTGCTTTATTCTTTTTTTTAATAATCTGGAGTTAAGCAGATGTTGGTGTAAACGTTCCTGGGTCACAACTGGAGGAGATGTGTTGAATGGAGAAGACTGTGAGGCTGACACGTGGGAAGGTCCCAGAATTTTGGTGTGGTTTTATATGAGAACTGCTGTATTTAACAAAACAATTAGCGTCACAAAAGACTATTTCAGCGCTGTACGTCAGAGAAACAAGAAGGAAGTTTTGATAGCTTTTAAATGAGTTTTAATCCTTAATGAATTTAAACACTTTAGAAATGAGAGTAAAGCATCCATTTGGACTAGATCTCAAAGGTCCCTTCCAACCTAGACGATTCTATGAGTTTAGAGAGGGGCTTTGAGGCATTTTTATCATTCACCTGCTTAATGGTAAAGGAAGAGAAAGCTCAAGCAATTCCTCAGCTACATCCAAGACTCAAACTTCTGAACCTACATCTGGAGATAGAGCCATCTCGTGTACGACCTGATTCTCTGCCAGTTCCTCCCACTCCTTCAAGGATGGTATGAATTCCAGTCTCCTTTTATCCTCACTCATGCAACTTCCATGCTTGTATTCCAAACAGATACCTGGTAGAAACTGGCAGGATGGTGGAAGCCTGTCATTCCCTTGCTCTGACGGATGTCAAAGAACAGTGCTTTCATTAGGAACGTAGCTGGCAAGTGGCAGAGTCCTCTGCCTGTCACCACAGACACAGCACAGTACGCACACCCGCCAGTATTCAGGCAGGGAAGGGAGTCTTGGGGAGAGGCGATGCAAAAGTGAGTTTGTGTAATTAAAGATGGAATAGCCCTTTTTGCTGCCTTTCTCATGCAGCATAAAATAAGAGCAAGACTAAGGGGCTGGCTTCTGGCGATCCTAGCTGTGGCAGCATGAAAAATGAGGAGGAGTGCGATAAGAAACTAATAATTTATGTTCCAAGCACAGACTCACACCAGTGTGGAGGGAAATTTGTGCCAATAACTCCTACTAACTCAGAAAGGCACGCAATCTTTTATTGCACAAATTATTAACGACCAGAAAATAAATGACTCTGTAATCAGATTGGTGCTGCCGGCGCTTTTCGTTTCTTCTTTTATTTGTATAAATTCTGAAGCCAGTCCACCCCTGAAGCTGAGGCAATGGGAACTTTTACTGGCCCAGTGCCCTGCCTGACAACAGAACAGATTAAACAATGATGAAACAGGAACGTCCTGGTATCTTCCTTGCCTATCGGAGATGGGTTTACTCAACAAACATTTTCTGGCCCCTTCAGCAGTAACAGCTCTGGAGGTGCACAGGGATCTCTGATTTGGGACTCCCTCATGTAGTGATTGGAACAGTCAAACAGCAGCAGAGTGAACCTTTCCTTATGAAAATGTACAGAAAAATAACAGCTCACTGACATCTCCTCTTGGCCCGGTGCCTTTTCAGGCTCCTTTTTCACACCCTGTGTCCTCGGGGCTGCTGGGGTTGCATTCCCTGTTCTTCTGCTCTAGTTTTTCAGCATTTGTGCATCATATTCAGAAGTGCTGGGCACCTGCAGCATCCTGGAATTGGGGATGCTCAGCCCTTCTCAAATCAGGCCAAGGTAAATTTGGGCCTTGCCCTTGGCGTGGGGAAAGGAACGTGAGGAGTTCAGTTTATTTAGACACAGTCCTTATGGAAACAAAGCGTGGGAGAACGATGATGAAGAAGAGAAGTGTTGATGAAGAATGAAACATCTTAAAGAGAAAAGATGATGACTTTGGGATTTGCTGCAGGTTCCCTTCTGTTTACGTGGTTCTTTGTGTGATCTGAAGGGTGCCAGTGTTCCTCTATTAGGTAGGAGTAGTTGGGAGTTTGGGTGTGATGCCAAAGCAAGATGAGGAATTTGATTTGGGCTTGAAGTAGTAGTGATTTTCAGGGAGACACAAGGTGAACTAGAACGGTAGAAGCCAAGGAGTTTGAGCCCACAGGTACCTTTGGATCAAGATCTGAGCTTTACTTGAAAGTTAACGTGGTAACGTAACGAACCTAAGCCTTGGTCTGAGTTCCAACCCTGAGAGATATTTGAATTTGAAGCTACAGTTTGTGGGCCTTGGTGCATCCAGCCTGTAGGCTGGGTCAGTGCTGGTTTGAAGCCCAAGCCTGTATTCTGAAGGCAAAGGCATTGGGCCCTGGATCCAAATGCAGCTGCGAGGCCCATGTCTACAACTTAGGCCGGTTTGCTCTGATTCAGATGACCTGCACAAGCCTGGGTGACCTGGCTAAGGCTCGGTTAAGGTTTATAGGGTGGTGTTTCTTCAATAAACAGGGTTCCTTGAAGGTGAGGGAGTTACTCTGTGATTAGAACCTGGTGGTCTGTGTTTAGTCCATACGTTTTTCAGTAGGTGGGGGAGACCCATGTGTGAGGCCCAGACTTTTCCTCTCCCCTCCCTGGTTTGATGATGTGAACCATACCATAAGGAAGAAATGTGTTTCTATTGTTAATTCAGGCCATTTGTTATCAATGGCACTATCTCCCTGATGGCTTCATCTGAATAGGGAAGGGGGGGGTGTTGCTTTCTGCCCTCCCTCCCCCTCTCTTTTTGTTTTTATATGGTGAAGGGGGCGTTGGTGAAGGCGACCGCAGCCGGGCTGCAATAATGAATAATGTGCAGATTGTTCTCGGGGACTGCAAGTGTTTTATTAACGTAGGTTTTCTTAGACTGAATGCCCAATCACCACAGAACCATGAAACTCAAATTGCCTTACAGCTCTCTCATGAACATACTTTTAATCTCATTGACCTGTCGTTATACTACAGCACATAAATTCAGATTTGGAGATCTTATGTCCAATCATAAATTGGGCTGGCAGACTTCCGATCAACAGAATAAAACTGTCTCCTCTGAGGTGGGTTTTTTATTTGTCAGTGCTGTTCCAGCAGACGGAGTGGAGGTACAATCAGCTTTTCTTAATAAACTATTCATTAAAAAATGGAGGGAAATAAGAAACCCAGCATGAAATTCACAGGAACGAGATGAAAAAAAAAAAAATCGGGATGTTTAAATAACATTAACGTTGGACACAAACTTAGAATGTAGAAAACTGTGAATTAAGGGGTGTTAGCTTCTGCTAATATCATGAAGAAGTGATAAAAAAATAGAAGAGGTTGTGCAGTGACATTCAGGCATACAGTTCTGTCCATTATTCTGTGTATTTTTGGGGTGGGCACTTATGTGCCAATTTCATACAATTCCTTCCTATTTTCTTAATGTCTCTTGTGTCTTTCACTTAAATAAGAACGCAGAGGAAATATAATGTCTCCCTCCCTCTTGTTTTGCAGTGGGATTTCTGTGGGTCAGTGGGAATTTGGTTGTGAGGGGAAACTTTGCTGTGCTGGTGTCAGGTGCAGGTACTCGTGCAGGAGGGTTTCTTTGCGGGAAGGAAGATTGCAACCAGAAAAGATGATGACTTTGGGATTTGCTGCAGGTTCCCTTCTGTTTACGTGGTTCTTTGTGTGATCTGAAGGGTGCCAGTGTTCCTCTATTAGGTAGGAGTAGTTGGGAGTTTGGGTGTGATGCCGAAGCAAGATGAGGAATTTGATTTGGGCTTGAAGTAGTAGTGATTTTCAGGGAGACACAAGGTGAACTAGAACGGTAGAAGCCAAGGAGTTTGAGCCCACAGGTACCTTTGGTTCAAGATCTGAGCTTTACTTGAAAGTTATCGTGGTAACGTACCGAACCTAAGCCTTGGTCTGAGTTCCAACCCTGAGAGATACTTGAATTTGAAGCTACAGTTTGTGGGCCTTGATGCATCCAGCCTGTAGGCTGGGTCAGTGCTGGTTTGAACCAGTAAATCTTGCCAAGTGCTGATCATGTTAAGTGTGCTCCAGCAGGGCCACCTGCGAGTGCTGTCACGGCATAGGGACAGTTCCTATTGTCATCCTAAATGCTGGCAGAACAGCTCAGATAATTCTTTGTGTATGCACGTTTACAGGTCATTGTAGAAGAGAGTCCTGTGATGGTCTGGAGCTGCTGTCAGTATGTCTAATATTTGAAGTGGAGCTGCCTCCTCAAATACAGCACACAATGTTCATACATCCTTAGTGCTCTCATTTACATGAATTTCACCTTTTTAACATTCCCAAGTTGTGTGTGTTAGTCCACAGATAATGCACATGAAAGAATAAAAAAACCCAAGTATGTCATACTCTTGCAGGGTGCTGAACTAATATTTTCTCTTTCTCTCCAAAAGGGTTCTAAGGACAGCAGCGGGGGCTTCCTCAGCTGACTCCAGCACACCTTGCATCCCACCCCGTTAGGAGCAGCTCTGCAAGTTTTGAGGGTAAGTCAGTGACATCCACCATCTCTGCCAGCCCATGTTGGAGCTCAGCTGGCCATCTAGAGGTGTTGTGCATCAGTTCCTTTGTGTGGCCTCTCTCGGGGACATGTTGTTGTACAAGGAATCCCTCCTGAAATTCAAAGAGCAGCTGAAGTTCTGTATTTTTCAAAAATGTGGAGAAATTCTCCAGCCTTTCTAGGAGGGTCTGTGGTGGAAGTGGCTCATTCAAAGAGCATCATGGGCTTTTTAAGTGTCTTTGAAGTGTTAGCAGGTGAGAGCACTGCTAGAACCTGAGGAGAAATTGCATTTAGTACACATGGGGCATCTGTTCCTCACTTGAACTGTGCAGGCAGCAGCGCCCTCTCCTCAGCCCCTGTGGTGGTTCTTTTGCTCTCAGTCAGGCAAAGCAAGAAATCAAACTGGTTTTGGCCAAAAGTGCAACTTCTGGCAACTGCTTCCCTTTAAGTGCTGTCCAGTGACATTGCAGCTGCCACCAGCTCTGGCTTTGTTCTGCTCAGCTCTCCAGCCTCGTACCTTTAACAATTTAGCGGCAGTCATTTGAGGAAATAAAGCACTTCGGGCTCCCTCCCCTAGGGTTTTCTGTCCCTGCAGTAATTTTTTGAAGGCCTCTGTTTTCACAGCGCCGGGATAGATGGACTCCTAAAATATACAGCCAATTACACAGCAGAATTTATTAGACTTTACTGTGTGTTACATGGTGGGGGTGGGGGAGAAAGAGCGAACTCTGGAAGGAAACCCATAGCAACTGAAAATTTAAGTGTGAGGATTAGAAGTCCCCATAAATATACCTGACTTTGCCATCTCTTTTAATTAAACACAAGTCGTGAAACACGGGACTGGAGGACGTGGGTGACAGGGAGCAGCGGCGTCCAGAGACAGGAAGGAAGAGTAAGTGGGGGGGGACCTGGCTCCATGGCCTGGGGCTGAGCTGCAGAGCAGAGCTAGGAGGGTTAAAGCCACGAGGGTGATTTAGAGCGAGCCCTTCACAGCCGGGCAAAGGGAACTCTCCAATGAGTTATTAATGTTTCCTGTTTTATCTTCTCATCTTCATGGGTTTAATTGTAAATTACCCAGCATGCTGGACTCTTCTCCAGTGTGTTTTCTTCTCCCATCCCAGATAGGTGGTAGAGGCGAACACACTGGTGCTAACAAGGAAAGAGGGGATGTAGGACAGGCCTGTCCTCTCTGGGCTTTCCCTCAGGGCTGTGCAGCTACGATTTGTGAAGCCCTCTGGGCCTTACGCTGAGATTCACTTGGCTTCTGAGGCCGCCTTCCCTCGAATTGATGTGCCAGAATTTGGCTTCTGTGAGCAGTGGCATTTGGTTTCCCTCCAGATACACATGGCCCGGAGGGTCTGAGAGACCGGGATGAGGTACTGCATTAATTCAATCCTCCTGTAAACACTTGCATCATTTTCTCCCCCTTCCACATATTCAAGGATTTTTCCTTTCCCAGCTCTGTTTCACCTTTGGTAATCTCCCCAGCATGTACTCCGTCAGCACTCCTGTGGGGCTTCTATGGGTAGGAAATAAAGCCTGTAGTTCAGCACTATCCATCTAATATCTTCTGACTGCCTTTAATCATAGCATTTTCCGTTTAATTGGGAAGGCAGGCACACTTTGCATATTAATATAGCACTGCCTGCACCTCCTAAGCATTAAAACTGTAGATGGCTGGGGTGTGTTATTCAGCTGCTGTGAACCTGCTGGGTGTCCTTTAGCATCTCTGTGAATGGGGTATTTTCAGCAGGGATGGCTTTTGCCCTCCTGATGGAATTCAATTAAAATAAACAACAACAACAACGAATTCCCCCCTCCAAAAAAAAAAAATAAATTAAATTTAATTTGTATGGATTGTCTCCATTTAAATAATTGCTGTGCAGACAGTGCTGCCGTGCCACTGCTCTGGTGTCCATTGTCTGTCTTAGATCATAACACTGCTGGGCCCATTGTCTATTCAGGACAGCCAAAGGGGAAAATACCATCTTCCCTTCAGAACTGCTGGTTGTGTAGCATATTCCCCTTCTGTGATCCATCTACCCATGAAAGACCCATTCTTTCTATTCTTGGCTTCATACTGCCACCCAGGACTCTGTTTGTGTGAAACCAATAGCTCTGTCTTAATGCCATCGTGGTTTTCGTGATTCTCTTTTCTTCTCCTTGATCAGAACTCGCCTTGGGACAGATGTTGGTTTTGATTTGGAGGAGGTCTCAGTAGGTCCTTAACTTCTGTGTCCAAACAGCTTTTCAAGAGCTCATTGACGTGTGCACCTTGCTCTGTGTAAGACACAATGGGCAGTTGTTGCTGGGATGTACTATCAGCATGAGTTGATTGTATGTTAGATGCTGTCCAGAGAAGAGCAAATGTGCAGCTCTGTTACAAAGAGGAGGTGTGTGCTTTAGACTCAAGACAGGTCCCACTGACAATTTTCCTGTCCTTTTGAGGTCTCCCATTCTCCAGAGTTCACAGTATTTGTCTATAAGATTCCTATTCAAAGTCAGCAGAGGAAGAAAATGGATGAGCTGAGTCTGTACTCGGGCTTTAATGTTTCCAGTATTCAGAAGAGTGCAGATCTAGAGTCCTGCCATCTCTGAGAACAGCTGCCCCTCTTTTGTATGGTGTGGTGCAAAAAACAGGAGTATGATCAGACATGAATTTGCAGGTTATCTATGGCAGACACATTAACATCTCCTAATATCTTCACCGTTCTTCCACGGACAAAAGAGCCCTCAATCTTCCATGCACCTTCATGTCTACACCCATCATCTCAATGCCCTCATGTAATCTCCCTGTTGCCACCCCACCACCCCTGCTGTCCACTTGTTTACTTTGGCACCACCGTGTTTGAGTGTGTGTTGTGTGTGCCCCGTGAGGAGACGCCGTAGCATGGAGAGGGGCAGAATCTGCTCAGCAGCTTTTTTCCATCACTCGCCTGGCTCCTTTTTCTAAGCTGGAAGACTTTGTCTGTCTCAAATGCATGGGGCACTGCAATTCAGGGAGCGAGGTTGCAGGCTTGCATTGTGGCTTTAGGTGGTGAGAGAAAAAGAATGTGCTGGTCTCACACACTTGGCCTCATTTGAGGGAACCATGGACACCCCCCCCCACCCTTTTCCTACTTCTCACCCCCATTCCTACACCCCGCTTCACTGTGGTTTGGCATAGCTTCTGGGCTGCATGAGGGAGGGCTGGGATTCAAAACAGCACTACTACAGGGTGGGAATAAAGGGCTGGTACGGGGCCTGGAACTGGAAAGAGATGTTTTGAGTTGCTGTGTCACACTGCGTGTGAGGGACAACTTGTGTTCCCTGTCTGGCTTTAGCAAATTAATGAGAAAATCAGCCAAGAGTTTAACTCTTTGGAATGCTTCTACTCCAGGAGCCACAGCCATGCCAGAGCTTGGATTCCCCATTTTCCAAAGCAATCTATTGATCTGACTGATGACTCTCTCTATCCAAACTGGTTGCACTTCATGGAACTGTGACCTGGCCTTAGAAATAACAGCCCTTCATCATTCCCAGCACTACACATCAACATTGCATCTTGAGTGCGGTGACGTGGTTGGTTGTAAACACTTACACACACATCTGCAGAGACATGCAAGTATTTTTATTTTTCCTCAAAAACGTGCCTAAATTCAGCTGCCCTTTGCTGCTTCTCCTCTCTGCTTTTCCGGGTTCTGCTGAGAGCAAGTTGCCCCTTAGATTAGCCCATCAGTTTGCAGGTACTCCTGTTTTGAGACTGTGGCTGGGATTTCCAGCCAGAATTTTGGAAGGAAGTCAGAGAATGGTGTTCTAGTTATAAAAATGATTCAGATGTTTTCCATAGCTATGAAAATACAGCTTGAAAAGGACAAAATAGAGGCAGATCTTGCGTGCTGCGAGTATTTCCTTACTGATCTGTCATTGCTCCTGCATCGTGTCCCAGTCATTCCTGTTTTTCTGGTCTGGTAAGAGCTCTGTCATTGCGTCTCTGTCTTGACCTACAGTTCCCTATAGACTTCATAATTATGGCCTTCTTTAAAACAGACGTCACATACCATGCCAGAAATTGTCACAGTGTGGAGAAGTAGATCAAAATCCATTAGGGAACAAGAGGTTACTAGATTAATTTCCACCTGAAATTTCAATTAAGCTTTTCAGATAGAAAATAGAGTTAGTGTGTAAACGAAGCCTAGACATAATGACTCTGGTTTTTGAATTTTAGAAGTGGTCTGATAGGAAGAAATAGATGGCGCTTTCTTGACTTCTAAAGTATGTGGCGCTGCGACAGACAACTGAGTGGAGCTGCAGAGAGCTGTAAATATTTTAGATGTTGAAAGCCACAAATACGTAGAGGTTCTCCTCGTTTTAATGTGTCTGATGTGCTTAAAAGCTGGATATCCCACTGGAAACAAATGAAAACACATTTTTCTCCTCATTGTTATTTCAACTTTGGGTCTGTAGGAGTATGCAATGAACCATACCCCGAGATAATATTGCTGTGCATTTATCTAATAGGTAGCTGGTTTTCTGAAGCATCCAAGAGGACCAGTAGTCTGAAGTGTGCTTGGGCTCAGGGTACATGCATCTGCATTGCTGATCCCTTTTCAAAACTTCTCACTGAGAGCAAACAGCTTTTGAAGAGACATCTCCTATAGAGGAACTACGGCTCACCAATCACTGCTTTTCACTATGTGTTCTCTTTTATGGGACAGAGAGGGACCAATAGCCAGCCCCATCATCACTGGTGTTACAGACAGGCTAAGTACGACTTGTGCTGCGAAGTGTCTAAACCATTTTGGAAAGCAGAGACAGAATCCTGGGTGCTGAAACTGCTTTGCTCTTTCTCTTTGTTCTCTTATTTCTGAAGTACCAGACCTGGCGGTTTCCCTGTGCTGACGGTGTGGCTGCATCCCAGCAATCCTTGGGCTAGAAAACTGGAGTTTTCAGCTGAGAAATGTGAGCCTGGTTCCCAGTACCTTTGGGGAGGCGGTTGGCTCTCTGCATCTTAGCAGCAGCAGGCAGAGTGTGTGCATTCTTGTGCCTTCAACGCTGAAAAGCATTTGTTTGAAGCACCGCTGTGGAAACAGAAGAATAATATTGCTGGCCTTCTGCACCAGGCAGGAATATAGAATGCAGGATAAATTGAAATGGCAATCAATCCTTTTTTTTTTTTGTTGTTGTTTTTTGAAGGTGCTTTGGGTTTCATTGCCTTTATGAAATCTCTTTCCTTTTTTTTGAGAAATTGTACAGGTCTGGGTTAATTAACACTGGCCTGCAGTGATTGAGCTTCTCAGGGTAGTTCGGAGGTTTCTTCTGGTAAGTGGCATCAGCCACAGGGGTCTTGCACAGCCTGTAGCACACATTAACATTGAGCAGAAGAGGTTGTATATCAGAAGGAAGAGGACCTGGGTGTCACAAGACCTCAGGTCTTTCCCTGACTTTGCCACTTCCTCATTCTGTGTCCCCAGGAGCCTTATTTAAGATCTTCTTTATCAGCCTGTAATACAGGCGTCATCACTGTCCACCTCCATCGCAGTGCAGGTGTGAGGCTTGGTTATCAAGGACCTGTAGAAGCAATTAGAATTCTGAGGAATGTTATAGAAACATTAAGTTTCTTTTCCTCAATGGATAGGAGAGGAAGAAGGTTTGTAGAGTTTGGGGATTTTTTTTTTCCCCTCAGTTTATAGTGAGACCATGAATAGCCCTGGAAGAGTCCTGAGGCTGGGAGGCAGAAGGACTTGATGGGGCTCTTCTTTTCAGCACAGGCTCCAGTATGTTTTCTGCAGTGGCTGTTACTGCTGAAAAGATGCCGATGTCTTCGTGCTACCAACAGATCTGTGCTCTGGAAGTTCAGTGCTGGGAAGGAGAAGGGGGTGTTAGACACAAGATAGCAGAGATCTTCATCATTTCCTGGGCTGTGAAAATCATTGTGTTTGGTCTTTTGACTGGGAACAGGAGTAAGGCACCTTCTCGTTTATTAGACGCTCATGAAGATGGATGTGTGTGTGTGGGGGAAGCAATGAGAGACAATGGCTAGAAAGCTACCAAAGAGGCTTAATCAGCAACTTGTTACTGTGAAACACTGAAAGAACACCCCCAAAATATAGGGATTAGGAAGTCATTACTTTTCAGTCCTATTCTTTTTTAATTTGGCAGAATGTTCCATACTTGTGGCACCTGCAGTACACACCTTCTGAAGATGTCCCTTCTGCATTGTCAGTGTGTGTGTATAAAATGAGACCTGTACAAACTGTGTGTGTATGTGCACCCATATGTGTGTGTGCACACACAGAGCCACACATAGAAACTGCAGATCCTGGGGACAGCCTTGGGAGTCCCTGGGGAACAGGCTGTTACGGCGCTTCTTTTGTGTCACCCTTATTTCTAATCAGACACACAGGCACATGCACACACCTCTCTGCCTCACTCCAGCTCTGTATCTATTTGCTTTTATTATCCTGGCAGGAGACGAGCTTCATTAAGGGAGTGGAGTCTCTAACAAGGACGGGGAACGGCAACAACAAAAGGATGTAGCAATATAAAGTTATGTCAAAAAACCTTTACAAGAAAAACGGCTGACATTAGGAACAGTGTGCATTAAAAATTCAAGACAGTTGGAAGGGACGGGGTGGGGACAGGACTGGGGAGAGAAAAATAAATACACAGGCATTAAACTAATGCATCAAACCCTGTGTGCTATTAAAACTGGTTCTGTTTCTATTATTGTTAATAATTATGATAAATACTTTTTTTTTTTCCTTGGATCTCAGTGTTGGGTTATCAGCATTTTAAATATACATTTAAGCAGCAAGGCAATCTTTCCCTTATTTCTGTTGCTTATACTCAGTGACTGGGAAATCTGTGTCATCATACCTGAAATGGAACTGCCTCATTCAGCCACCAAATCGTTCTGGCTGTGTCTGACCAGTAGCTCCAATTCCACCACCTCTATAAAGTGATACCAGCCCACCCACCCTGTTTCCTTTGGCTAATCAGATATGGCAGCAATCTAGTTATCCCTGGGGTTTTCTAGTCGAGCTCTTGCGGAGAATCAGTTGACTAAAACAGCAAAAACAACCCAACCCTTCCTTTAGGGTTATCTACAGGTAGTAGATTAATCAGTTTTTATTAGGAGAGAGAAATCCAAATCTGCCTGTAAGGGAGAAGGGCATGGAAAGAAGTGAGATTGCTGTGCTCTCTAAGCACTAGGAAATTTACTCCTTAGGCTGACCCCAGTGTCCAGCCCTGCAGATCTCAAACGTGTATTTATTTCCCTCCTCCTCAGCAAATCGACAAACGTGTGTGTATCGAGTAAAACTGGATCTCTAATCCAGTTCTGCAATTAGCAGAATTTCAAATTAGAACTTCCACTCCTGTCTTCTGCTTCATTAGAGAGGTGAGGACCTGTGTAACGGACACCCAGCTTTCCCTGTCCCCTGCAGCTCAGCGGTGACACCCTGAAAGCAGGACAGTGAGTTTTTCGTTTTGTTCCACTGACTTTGAGAATTGAGGAGAGGCCTGAAGTTCTCTGGCCTGAACAGTCCAGTCCTTCTCACTTGCACTAAATTCATATTAAAGTTGTGATTACTCTGACCCAGCTCCTGAACCTGAATTTGCACTAGCACTTAAGCACATGGGGATATTTCCAGGTGAGGAACCACTCGTGGTGCTGTTTTTACCTGCTTCTCGGGGTGTGTTAGCAAATGCCTATGGGTTATAGCACTGTGTTTGGATTTCTTCTAGTGGGGGGCCTGGCTTCCCAGCTTCTCCTTTGTGTCAGGTTTCTACCACTTTTTACAAGGTTCATTTATACCGTTGTAATTACAGACTTTTACAGGCTTTCACCAAACCAGTTCTACCCACCTTTTGATTTTAAAATGCAGTTAAAAAATGACACGGCAACGCACGGAGATTACTGATGGTTCTTGGGAGTGCCAGAGGCTGGGCAGGGTCTGGGGATGAAGGATTCCCCCTGTCTGAGAGCACACCTTGCCTTCTTACTTTTGTACAGGCAGCATAAAGAAATGGAGAGAAAAAAACCCTCCCAGCCCTCCCAAATGCACAAGTCAAATGGTAGAACCATCAGCATAGCCTCTCCTGAATGCAGCTTCAGGGTAAAAAGGTCCAGCAAAACAAAGGAGATAAAAACAGGAAGCTTTTTCTTTGACACTTTCAGCTTTATTGCTTTAGAAGTGGAAGCAGCAGAGCCATGCTTATTAAAATCCTGGGATTTGGGAAGTGCACCAAACTCCACATGGTATTGAAATGTTAAAATTCCTGGTCCTGCTGTCGTTCTGGTGACTCTCAACAGCTCCAGCAGTCTGCCAGGTGCTCCAGACAGGTCAGAAAAGGAGACTCCTACTTACATCAAAACTCTCTTGCCTCTGAGTACGACTCCCTTTGTGTCTTTACCTGTTCATCCTTCCCTGCCTCTACCCTAGCAGACAGCCATGGGCCTGTCTTTCTGTCTCTTACGTATGAATGCATTGGTTTTACATGAGGAATGGGGCATCCTTCTGGCCAATGAGGATTTTTTCCTCTCTGTTTTCTTGGTACAACTGCTACGTGTTCCTTGAGGTCTTTTTTTCTCGCTGATTGTGCTTCTTTTCTCTAGTTCTCCTTCCTCAGCAGCATGAGGTTGGATATTTAGAGCTATCCAGGTAGCAGCTTTTTGAGTTCCCTTTATTACAACTCCTCAGAATTGGTGAAGTAACAGAAAATCCCCTGCAGTTTTTTCTAGTCTTTCAGGAGCCACATCTTCCCTATACAGCCCAGCAGCCCTCCAGCAGGTTAGGATCTGTCACTCTTCAAAGCATCCTGTTGTTCAGAAGCATCCCTGGAAAGGGACAGTAGTGGTCAGTGTTACACCAGCTCCTTGATTTGTTCAGGTGACATAACGCAACCCAAAGCAGAGGGAAAGCTTCCTGTACAGACAGACACGGGACCCGCGGACGCTGGGTGTTCCTGAATCCCACTGTAACGTCAGTTCACCACCCTTTGAGCAGTGTAACACCTGCACATTAATTCCCTGGCCTCCCACGTGCAGCAGGGCAGGGAAAGCAGGAAAAGAGGGCAGTGAAAGGAGGCTGGGGTCAATGTGTTGACAGCAAAATACCCACTCAATTTGGAAAACAGTAACCACCACCTTTTCTATCTGTATTTGTACAGTTGTGTGTGTGTATGTGTGCAGGCTCTCACTCTCTCACACAGATCTCCTTTTCATATTATTCATCCTTGTTACATATCATTATTCTTTATTATGATTTATATGCCATGCCATGGCTTTATTATGATTTATACCCCTGTCCCTAAAAGAGCTTAGAGAAGGCATCATATAGCAAAGACAGGCATCCCCATACCGGGAAAGAAACATGGCTTTCTCCCTAAGCAGTGACTCTTAACGAATCTTCTTGGCTATAATGAACCTTATTTCTTGGCTTACAGAAAAGGATTTGGATTTAGTTAAACCAGGTCTGCAAGTCAAGCTTTTATCCGAGGTTATGGTCCCCAGTTCCTTTGCTGCTGAGTGTGAAAAACTGCCACCAGCATCAATAGGAGTTGCTTGTTGCTGGCAGCAAGGAACAATGTCCCTCCCTTCAACTTATTCTTCTCGATCTCTAATTTTCATCTTGCCTATTAAAACAGATTCATTTCATGATTGCCTTTAAAGCAGGCTGGTCCTTGTTCTGGTTGGGAGGAATTTTCCTGGACTGTTTCAATAACGAGAGCTTCCCTCAGTGCGACTCTTAAAATCAGTCACGATTTAGGGACGTGTCCACAGCTCAGAACATTGAAAGAGGCAGCATTGGGTAAATAACAACGATGGAGTGAATAATGCTTTCTAAGTTGCCAAGAATATTTCAGTGTCCACCTGGAGGATCCTTAGCCCATCACTTGGGTTGAAGCAAAAAAGACACCCTGCTTTGTCAGTTGTGCTGCTTTGCTGAAAGGGAAGCTCCATGTCTCCAGAACCCTGGAAATTTTCTCCTCTCTTTGGTAACAGAATAACTGAGCTCCCCAAACCAGAAAACTGAGAGAAAGAACCTGCTCTGCAGGGTAAAGGCAGAATCTTCAAAGAAATGTAAAGGAGACTGGAGCTGTCTCGGAACGAGACTTTCAGAGCTACGTATCTGGGGAGCCCAGGGACATGCGCTTTCCACTCCCTCAGACCTTCTGTCTTCACTGAGAAAAATACGTGTATTTTTGAAATGTATAAACTTCAGTTTTGTATGGCCAAGGCCTTACTGCTTCATCCACATCAAAATTTAAAGGTGGGGACGGTCCTTGAGCTCCTTTGGAAACACCAGTCAAAGCTGCAGCAGGTAACTGGGAAAGGAGGGGAGATGCAAGACCACAGGAACAAGGAGCCATGTCCTTTCCTTAAGCAGAAGTTGCTGTTTTCTTTGTGCTTGACTGTGATTCTCCTCAGAAGCCCCCACTTTTGGTTTTTTCCATTGTGAGCTGGTGTTGAGGAGCTGCCCCAGGCAAACCCATCCTCAGCCATAGCTGCACCTTTGTGGCCTCCTGCTCTCTTGTCCCTGTAGGACTTCCCTGGAAACACGCGGGAAGTGGCAAAGCTGTCAGAAAACAGGGATTTCCCACAGAAAAGAGGGTCAGATTTACTTTTTTTTTTTTGTATTAAGGGAAACCCATGACAAGGATAAAACCAACAGTGCCCCATCCTCTCGCTTCTTTACTGACTGTGATTTAGATGGTTGCGATGCAGGTGGTGAGGGATGGTCTCAGTTGGGGAAATAGGGGTCTAAGGCAGAGTTGGGGAAGAAACTTTGGAGACATTTTGGGGGTGGGGATACAGCAGTGAGTGGTGTGAAGTGCTGTTTTGTGACCTGGGAGCTTTTTGGCATGGGTTGTGTATTGTTAAACTGGCATAAATGATCTCTGGTGGGTATTGGGATCTGTGTGGAACCCCCATGATGGAATGATGCCGGCGAGGAGTAAAGGAGGAGTTAAGCAAAGCCTCCAAATACAACCAGCTGCCCCGTGGCAGAGCAAAGGAGACACACTCTGAGCTTAGGTTTCTGCACCGTGTTTGGGTTTTGTGATCCAGTTTGGATGCCAGAAGTTTCTAAAGCTGGCCTGGTGGGACTGTGGTCCTATATGAAACATTGGCAAAACTCATGTGGAATTCAGTAATGCAAGGAAAAAAAAACCCAAAAGGCAGTCTTAGGAGCTCATCAGCTCACTGTTGGGGACAGGGACTGTCCTTTGCCCCTACAGCACCTCGTACAATATGGTCCTGGTGCTGAGATGTAACAGCAACTCAATCAATAAATAATAATGTTTTGTGAGTCAGTCAGGGCTGAGGGCAAGCGTACGTGTGTGCCACATGTCTGTGTGTGTGAATTAGGGAGCAGCAAATATTTAATCACAATAAATGGACACATTGTCTTCCCTTTTCCTGAGGAGCTGGTCAAGCATCCAGCTATTTTATTTATTTATTAAATACCACTGGAGATAGTTCAGCAGCAGGGGAGCACTGCCGCCTCTCCCGAATGATGATTGCCATCAGGCTTGAGAAATCAGTCATTTCTGGCAAGAAAAAAAACCTGAACTGTTGGGTGGGTTAATGATGCAGGGTAAATACTGACAGTGGCCAGCGGTCTGAGCACGCCAGACATGACCTAAGGGAATCATAGATTCTGAGGGGGCTGTTGTTGCTGCTTCTCTGTAATGTGATTGCTTCTTTATAATGGCTTCAACTTCTTCTCCTTCCCCCCCC
>VXBJ01002302.1:69770-82955 GCA_013400055.1 Nycticryphes semicollaris
CGGCTTGGGGCTGGCTCCAGGCTCCCGGGGGCGGGAGGTGATGATTTTCCAGTGGGTATTTGTCAGGTCAGAGTCTGCGCCGCCCGCCGGGCTCCGCGCCTCGCTCCCCGGGTTATTTATTACCTCTCTCCCCGGCGGCAGCGCTGCGGCTCCGGGGCTGCTGCCAGCAACCCGCGGCGGCGGCGGCAGGGGACCCACCGGGGGGTTCCCGAGCAACGACGGGCCGGTCGGGAGCGCTGCTCGGCTGTGCCTTCATCCCTCTGCCCGGCTCAGTACCATCGCTCCTCTCTCTCATCGGCTCTCGGTTCGCCGGTGGCTTCGGGAGGGTTTGCTGCTTGGCGAGGGAGAGGCGGCAGGAAGAAGAGTTTTCTGAGGGCTGGATAGAAGAGTGGTTGTGGAAAAGCAGTCTGGAGCTGAGTTAGCGGGAAAGGAATCTAATGTCTTTCTAATGCAGTTTGATTTGGTGGAGCTAGAGACACAGCTAGAGCAACCCAGCCTCTGCTGTTGATCAGTTGTCTGAAACTCCTGATACCCTAAAGGACAGGCTGAGAGAGCTGGGGTTGTTCAGCCTGGAGGAGAAAAGGCTCCAGGGAGAGCTTAGAGTAGCCTTCCAGTGTCTGAAGGGAGCTACAGGAGAGCTGGGGAGGGACTCTTTGTCAGGGAGTGGAGGAATAGGATGAGGGGGAATGGTTTTAAATTGGAAGAGGGGAGATTTAGATTAGATACTAAAAGGAAATTCTTTCCTGTGAGGTTGGTGAGACACAGGAACAGGTTGTCCAAAGAAGTTGTGGAAGCCCTGTCCCTAGGAGTGTTCAAGGCCAGGCTGGATGGGGCTTTGAGCAACCTGGTCTGGTGGGAGGTGTCCCTGCCCAGGGCAGGGGTTTGGAACCGGTTGATCTTCAAGATCCCTTCCAACTCTAACCATTCTATGATTCTCTTCTCATTCATGAGCTCAGAAGTCTCTGTCAAGCAAGGTGGAAAATTGAGTTTTGCAGACTTCTTGGTGACTACAGCCCGTGCCTTCACATGGTGGTCAGAGAGAGCTTCCACGCAGTGAGCACCACAAACTATGGGGCTCTGGAGCTGGGCAGAGCTGCTCTCCAAGGTGAAAGGATGGGGCTGTAGCTCACCTCAGCACCCAGTCACACCTGCAGTTCAGATGATAGAAGGGAGAGAGTAGGTTTGCCCAGGATAGGCTTTGAAGAGCTCTGGTGTGTGTGCTCATCTCTGTAAGCTTAAGTGGTGGACAACCTGGACTCGAGAATGGGGTCAGAGCTGTGTCGCTCTGGCAACACCCTCTGTACTGTTTCTGGTGCAAAATTATTCACAATCCACGTGAAAACACTGTTACATGATTCACATATATTATATTTTTGTTGAGTCACTGTATGTAAAATTGAATGCAGTCCTTAGGCTGGCCTTACCTGCTGTTACTGCCTGAGTTGTGTTCCTAGGATATCTTTAATCCTTGGGATCTCTAGTGTTTCCCATCTCTTCATTAACATTTCACCCTTATTTCAGCCCATTTGTTTCTTTGCAGCAGGTTTCTTGTGTGCCCAGTCCGTTACCTCCCTTGCCAGTAGGGAGTGCGACTCGAGTCCCTCTGTGGGTTTTGTCCCTGGGATTGTGACATGAGCCCGCTCTGAGTGATGTGACAGGAACACGATGGCATGGGGGAAAGGCCTCGTTTTGCTGCTTGCCTTGTCAGAAGGAAATGCCCCTGTCTGATGGGGAAAATGGTCTCACTCTGTTTGTGATGGAGATTCTTTCCCTTCCCTACCTTCAGTACTGGTCTGTGCCCTGGGCAGAGGAGAGGAGAATTGCTGATGGCTGTTCTCCCTGAAAAGAGAAGGCACTTAAACCCAATCCAGTGATGTAGCTCTCGGGTCCCCACAAGTGACAGACGTGCAGCCCCGTGTCTTTTGCAAGGGCAAACGACTCACAATTCAGTCTTGCTCCTGACAGCTCAGCTCCTTCCTATTGTTCAGGTGCCTTTCGGAGTTGAAACCTCCACGTGCCTTGCCATGGATCAGCCAGTTCAAACAAATAAAAGCAGGAACTAGTGAGCAAACGTTTTACGGTGAGTTACACCTCTCTCATCCTCACCAGAGCTCCTTGGATGCTGAAGAATTCAAGCAACCAAGTAAATATTCTTTTGCTCTTATTCAGCTGTATTTATCTCCTGGCATTGCCTGCGTGTCTGTAGATGCACCAAGATCCCCAAAGCTCCTGAACACCTTTGGTTTCTTATTTCCCCCCATCTGTTGCTCTCACCCCCACTACCAGCTTGTGAAAATACATGTCAAAAGGCTTTGCTTCTGGTCAGTGGGGAGAAAAGAGTCTGCTATAAACTTCCAGGATGTGTCAGGACAACTGTTGTTACAGACAGGTTAAAAGAGACACACGTGGAGGGGAACTGGGTGCTCTGAAGGCAAAGGGGACTACACAGGCAGGTGGGAAGGCCAGGGGAAAATGCTAACGAGTGAGAGGTGGTTAGCAGCAGTGAGAAGCTGCTAATTATCCCACGCTCCAGCTTGTTCTCATAAGAGCTGGGAAACTCTCTCTTTGATCCTCTTGCATTTCATCTTATAATTGGATGGGGGTTCCAGATGTTACTGCTGAGCGTTTTAGGGAGCTGATGGAAAGATGTGTCTTGAATCGAGGGACTGGGACAATCCCAGAGGTGTTCTCAGTGTTGTGCTTGGGCCACCATTCACCTCCTTGTCCCTCTTGAGTTACTGCTGGGGCTTAGTTGTGTTGTCACTTGAATGGCCTTTTCTTTACCATGCACATCCTTAAGGTTCCACCCTTTTTTACTCAAGTTTCATGCAGAACAGAGCTGAATGTTTATTTCCTCCTGCTTAGAAGAGGTTTGAATTGGATTAAGTTTGTGTCTCATTGCTGCAGTCCTGTATGACTATTCCAATAAATGGATTTACTGATTTAGTGGCATTTAGCGGTAGCTACTGCAGCGGCAAGTCTGAAGACAGCTCCAAGAACATCAATAGAAAAGGAATTTTGAGTTTGTCATTGCAAATATGCATGTTGAAAGCCTGACTCTGGCAGCTAGATCTTCCCATGAGCACTATGTCCAACCTAAGCAAAACAACTTGAAATATAAAGATGTACTTTTTGCAATAAGTTGCTCATTAATGTGCTCCAGATGAAGGTCCTAGCAGAAATCGACTGGAGAGGAAGAATCGTGCTTCTGGCTGTTCCATGAGGAGACAAATCCACTCCCCAAGTGCTTGGGCTGATGACAGACTCTGATTGCACTGCAGGTTTCTTTAGTGTTACCTACAGAATTTCTCTGGTGACACAGTACTTGCAGAAGGGAGATTGGTAGGGACTGAGAAAAAAGTTAGAAAAGTATCAGTGCAGGTAAAGAACTGTAGGTATAATGGTATGATCTCTGGTTTTATTCCAAATAATATAAATTCCCTAGCTGAGTAATACAAATAAGATCAGAAAAGTACCTCTCTCAGACAAGCTTCCCAAGTGGGGAATGCACTGTGCAGTATAAAATGGCTCTATAATTTTAGTGGTAAATTTCTTAGTGCAGACAAACCCTGGTTCTTGTGGCAGTCCCAGGGGATGTCACAAAAGAAGGCATTGGTGTTACTAAAGGGCCAGCAGTTTCCTAAGGAAATGTTTCCCATAATCAGCTATACTCTGAAATAAGATCCCAGTGCCTAGATGCCTTAGAAGGGCTGTGCCAGCTACTCCCAGTAGTAACTGATCTCTTGAGGGTCTCCTTACGAATTAAAACACCCAGTCAGGCACTTGTTGTGGAGGCTCATAGCTCCAGGAGGGAGAAAAAGCAGCGTTCACCCAGGCTTGCATGCTCTTGCCCATCCTCCTTGGCTGTTGACTGTGAGTCCTGCATGGAGCTGCGTCCCCTTCCGGGACCACTGGAGAGTGGGACCCATCACCTTTGCGTGCTCATGAGGTAGAACAAGAGCACAGAGAGAAGAGTGTCCTCTGTGAAATCTTATGTTTCCCTCCAGACATAAAGGGACCAGGAAACTAACAGAAGAAAAGAGAAAGAATGGGAGGTTCAGCCCTGAATAGTGTGGATGTAACATCTCCCTAAGGAAAAGTCCACGGGTCTGGGTTTGCACCAAGTCCTGGACTTCTCAAGCTTGACATTAATAGCTGTAGTCCTTTTATATAGAAAGAAATGAATGGCTTAGTTTGCATTACTGTATTTCAAGAAGCAAACTATAAATCTGATTAGAATGAGGTATAAAACACTACAGGTGTGGGTGGCCTCTGTCTGTGTGTTCATGTGCCGGTGTGTACAAACACACAGATTACTTCTCAGAAGCACACCATGTTTGTGGTAAGTCTGAAGGTTAATCCAGACTGGGACTTGATTTCCATATTTACTCAGTGAAAGCTGGTACAATCTTTGTAGTTATAACAAAAATACCAAATATCCTGGAACAATGAGCATTCTTGCAGTCAGATACAGCAGCTTCCCTGGGGAGTTATCCCAGCTCTGCTCTCTCGGGTATTAGCAGGAAAGATGGGGGAGACTCTTGCACTCAATAATTTATGGCTCCATAAAGACTTTTTTTTGCACAAGTAATAATTCTTTGGAAATTAAGGCTGATTAAAAGCAATAGCATCCCTATAAATGCATTCAGTTACTTTGTCAAGACAATTTTAGATTTGTTTCCTATGATGTTCCCATGTGCATCCTAATCAGTGTTCTGCTGTAACGTGATTAGAGACCGCACCGCAGAGACAGACTCCTGAACCGCTGCCGGAAGGGAGCAGGCAGCCGGGTGGTAACAGACTTCAGTGTCTTCTGGATATTTACAATGGATTAAGGTTGGTTTTTTATTTTAGGGTCAGTGCAGCCTTAACCTATATGCAGTGGTTTATGGCTAATGCCAGCGGTGCTTCTGGGTGCAAAGCACGTGTGAGGCATCTCTGCACGCTTCATGGACTTGAAAGGGTAGACAGGAACTTAAAAGACCTCTTTTCTCCACTGCTCATCCTCAGTAATTGGCCCCAATTTCCTCTTAAGCCTTTTCTGGGGAGTGAAAGACTGAATGTGTGTTGGAACCCAGATTTTTGCGCCTCCAGCTGTTGGCACATCTGTGAGTCTGCTGAGGGTGAGACGCGAGTTACCATATGGCTGAAGCGTTGGCGACTGAAATTCTGAAGCTAGTATTTCAGCAGCCTGTCTCCTACCAGTTGATTCACACAGAACCTCAGGTTTGATATTTCAGCTCTTCCTGTCCTTCTCAGGACATAACCCAAACCCAAATTAGCTCTCGTGTTTACCCAGGTTCTATTTTCTGAATGCACGTGCCCGTGCACCTCGGTGTGTCTGTGTCTGACAAGGGGTGACCCTTGGTGCCAGGCTGTCACCACCACCACGTGTCTCAGTTGCTACAGGACGGTACCTGTCCCCATTATGTTACCTCTGGGCTGCAGATGACAGATGAAAGCAATAACTTTTTCAAACAGTAAAATGTTCAAAATGTGCCTTTTTATCCTTTCCTTCTGGAGCCAAACTTTACGCTTTGTGACCGTGTACAGAGTGGTTTCTCTGCTGTGTGCTGGCAAGGTATCTGTTTGCACACGTGCCTTTGGAGTGTGAAGAGGGAGTGAAAATAGTTTGTCCCATCTCTGGGTGCAGATGAGTTTTGGTTAAGGCAGGGGGGATGCATGACTAACAAAATCCTGTTCTCCTGCTGCAAACAGAACAGTTACTCGTAAGTATTTGCCACAGAGCTCAGATGAACAGGTTTAGGCATCGGGCATCAAAATGAGTTGTAAACTGCTTGCTCTGACATTTCTACACTTGCACAAGTGGCGTGTTACAGCTCACAATTACCTGGTTTTGCTCAGTGAATGAGTTACTGAACTTGAGAAAAGCAGAGGTAAAGAGATGGTGTAAGATGGAAACGAATGAGGGGTGTGAGCACCTGAAGGGTTGTGCTTCTCGACTCTGCTTTACAGAGATGCTTTGTGTCTTGTTCTGTGAGTGATGAACCTGAGTTTGGAGGGCGCTAGTAAAGCAAAACCAGGCAGAAATAGAAGCTGCAATGCTGCTGCCTGACTCCACGTGTAGAAAAGCTGAAGTTTGGAATGTCTGACAAACAACTAAAACTCAGCGCTAACTACTTGCAGCAGGCAGCTTCTCTGTCCACCAGAACGCTGCATTTCTTAGGAAGCAACTCAAGGAGAAAAGTTACTCTTTTTCCAAGGAACTCAAATCGCCACAGGAAAATTCAAATGTGTAAATGTCCACTTACCTATTTTTTTAAATTCTCTTTGCTTTGTTTTTGTTACTCTTTTCTTACAGCTTATCTAAGCTTTTGTTTGATTAAAGCCCTCTGTTGCAGTGTAGTCACGGCAACGAGTTTACTGGAATTGCATCTTTTTTTTTTTTTTCTAGGAATGGAAGATTTAAAAGAAAAGAAAAACAAACCCAAACAAGACAAGTCTTCATGTGGTCCTGACCCAGCGTTTATTCATAGCGATGGAGGCTCGAGTGAGGAGTGAGTACAAAGTTGTTCGTGTGCTTTCATCTCCATGAGTTCACTGGAGACTGGTGATGTCTGTGACTTTGGTCATGTCTTTGGGTACGATTGGTTCAAATAGAGCATACACATAGGAGAGACCATGTAAGAGTTGCAGTCGCAGTGACACTGAAGTTCTCACTGCCCTCCTGTAGTGGCATTGACCTGAAGAGTCCATGAAACAATTGCAGAGAAGGCACAGGAGCGCAGACTTCAGTGAGAATTCCCCACAGAAGCAGAGGGCTGTGTTGGTGGAGCTCCTGTGTGATGTCTTCTTAGAGTACCAGTCTTAATTTAATGAAGTTATGGCAGAAGGACACTTGCTGCAGTCGTATCTGAAGCTGCAGTACAGACATAGGGCCTATCTATACCCAAACTTTCACGTTACTATAATAATAATTGTTCAGGAACATTCCTAGTGGAATTTGCACAGCTCTCTAGTGGGGTCAGGTATCCTTAGTGGAGAGGTGAAGGATGCTAATCCATCATTGCTAGGGCATTGCCTGCACTACATCCATTTCTAGGAAGGAGGAGAAGTAGAACAATACACAACCTTTCTGCAGAGATGCCCAATGATGTAAAGACTTCAGGATGCTCTAGCTCTAATTAACGTGTTCAAAAGCTGTAAGCCAGATCAGGGGAGTGTGTACTTCAGCACCTTCTTAATTGGTCGAGGCAGGTTCTACCTAGTCTTTAATTTGACCCTTCTAGCGTGTAGTAAAAGCAGTCACACCTTGATTACACTAGAGTCTTCCGACACATTAATTCCAAAGGATTAACTAACAAAGCTCATGTGCCTCTCCTAAAAAAAGAGTGCCCTGTCTGTGCACACGTGTGTGTATGCACTTGTGGATTAGGGGAGAGTCCCATCACTCATTGATTCTTTTTTGGCACAGTTTGATGTTGGGACGTTGACGTCGTTAACTGCTTTTCAACGGTCACTGATTTTTAATTGTTTTACCCCAGCAGTAGATTCCAGCCATAACCAGCTTCTTGGCCAGTCAGTTCTTCAGTGCATCTTTCTGTTATGATGGTTGTGGGAGGGAAGAAAGGAAGGAAGTTGGGGAAGTGGAGTAGCAAAGAGTGATCTACAAGTGTTGGGCCACAGCCAAGCTTTAGATGAATACAATATGACCATCATTTCACCATCTTTTGATACAGTGAGTTTTTCTTAGCAATGGAGCAGAACGGAGTAGCACAAACAAAAGCTTTAGGGGGGAAAAAAAAGAATCTGGTGGAGGCTTTCTTCTGCGTTACAGCCTTGGTATCTCAAGTCTTTCACAGCAGTTATGAATTAGCGATAAATAACCTCTGAGGAGAGAGGAATAGACAAGGGAGAAAGATGCATTTTTAATTACAATATGCACAAAGAACTGTAGTTAATGCAGAGACAAGCGCAGGGAAGCTGCCCAGTGGCTGAAATTGCAGAGGAGGCACCTCTTGCCTTAAAAGTAAAGGCTCAGGGAGAAAGGTTGGTTACTCCAAGAGCAGCTTTGATACTTCAGTCCTTATTCCATTGGTGATTGCAATAAGTTCTTTTTTTTATTACATCCTGGAGGCATCACTTGAGGGTAGCTAAACTTGTTGTTTTCCAAAACCTTTGCAGAGAAGGGCAGTCTCTTGCTGTGTTATGGGGGATTAGAACGTTGAAGTGAAGAGTCAGTAAAAATTTGCAGTTGGCTTTAATGGCAAGAGGATTGTACCCTTTTAATTTAAACTTCTTGTAGAGATCTTAAGGCTGATTCTGATCTCAGTTACCACAACGTACTGGAACTTCAACCAGTAAGGAAGAGAGATGAATGAGTCCTTCTGTCGTTCGTTAGGTTTTCCACTGCTGTCTCCTCTGACAGCACATGGCAAAGGAAACCGGTGGCTCCCGGTTCAGGCATAGGGTGATTCTCACTGTGCAGTATCCGTAGCACCATACGAAGGGCTACAGGCCAGGTGACCAGAGAAAGAACAGAAAATGTTCCCTGCATGGGAAGTTATTCATTATTTAGAAGGGAGCAGATAGTTTAGATTTAGAGTCCTTGCCTCCCGGATAAAAATTCTACCATTTCTTCCCAACAGACATTTAATTCCTCTAGTTTTTTTGAGTACTTATCTACTTACTGGTCACATACAGAGCATTTATAGGGAAGGTGGTTTGGAAGAGGTATTTTGTGAGAATAGTTTGATGTGAATAGTTTGGTGCAGACAAAAAGCTTGTATTAGATGAGCATGTGTGCAGTTTACGGCTCTGGTTTGTTGTGTAGGCTCATACTGCCATGACCCTGCTTTCAAGAAAGACAGAAGAAGCTCTGAGTCCCTTGGTGCTCCTTTTTCACTTGGGTAAATTGGTGTAAAAAGCAGCGTTCTATATCAGTGGGATTAAAAAGGGTACAGCCCAGCAGCTCCTGAGAAAGCATTTTTTTGTGAGGCAAAGCCCTTTCCAGTGTCCTCCTTCCCAACCCTTCTCCCCTGAATACCCACCTGTGCCCTCCCCGCTGCTGCTCTTGCTGCTGGGCTGTCAAAACATCTCTCCTAATGAAGCAGTCTGGCCTGAGGCTACTGTTACCTCCCGTACCCATCCCGCTGAGCGTGGCTCCAGCAGCGTGGCTGGCTGTTTGCACGCAGTGAGCATGGAGGTGGGCTACACCTGGCAAGGAGTAAAAGGCAAAAAGCAGTGAATCCTGACTTTTAGACGGGCTTGGTGTCCTCTGAGACCGGGGAAGGCATGAATGTGGCTGGCTTGGGAGGTGGTGGTGTGGCTGTTTGGTCTCCTTCCTCCTCTTTTGGTAGCCTCATGGATTTGGTAGGGACAGAGCTGTGGCTTTCCATCACTGGTGGGATAGTGTCAGGGCAATTCTGTGGGAAGATGGAGAAGTGGGGAGAGGAGCAGTTAACTTGCAATCTTAAAAGACTAAGCCCCCCAACTTCTTTGAGGGAAACATGATTCAGTGGACACAACACCAACTGTTGAAAGACCTGGTTTATTATTGAAGTTCTTCTGTTGTGGAGGACAGAACTTTGCTGGCATAGGTACTGTTGGACTGTGAGAAACTCATGCTGTAGACCTGCTACGACGAGGGTGGCAAGGCCAGTGCTTGCTGACACAATGCTGTATCTGTTCATTTAGGGACAGTGGTGCCAGAGACGGCACGTATGGCATCTGTGCAGGAATCCTGCGAAGACAGAAGCTCTGGATTAGTTTGTGAACTCAGGCTGGTCATTTCACACGTACCTGGGCGTCTCTCTCCTCCCAGCTTCAACCTGTCTTTCCTGTAAAGGGGCAGGGCCTGCATCTGCAATGAGTTTTTTAAAACACTTAGCACAAAGGACCTTTGATCTCAGTTAGAAACGCAGAGGTTTACTGTCACACATGTAAATAATAAATTACATTTAGGAAGGTTCCCCTCCTTTTATAGGCAGAATAATGGAAACATATCCAGGGTAAGTAATTTGTCTGTGAAACTGGTGATAGAAGTAAGAAGGAAAATCCTTCTGTCTTAACTTTCAGGCCTGCACTTGAAGAGCAGCTCGTATTGTAAAATACTTTACAGCCCAGCTCTTTGCAGTTGTTGACACAGTCAGCCTGAGAGAAGTAAAAAGATCCAGGTTTTGTTTTAGTTCAATGTGAGGTATTCACATGGAGAACTAAAGGTTGGAAGGTGATCACTGTTGACTGTGTTTGCTGCGGCAGTGCCTCTGTGAGCGTTCTGGAATCCTGCTGTGGAAGCACACACCTAAAAGACAGGGTGATTCGTGTCCCCAGACTTGAAAACACGTTCCATTCCCAGTGTGGAATTTGCAAAGTGTACCTGGTTCTCTCTAACCACGTGTGCATGGATTTGCTTACCCTCTCCCTCATCTGCTCTCCAGTGGTGAATCTGTTTACGCTGATCCCGAAAGCTCCGCTCTGCAGAGACTGGAGCTGAACAACTTCAGGCTCCTGTGGTCTAACTCTGACAACCAGACAGAGCTCTTCTTCTTTATTACAGTGGGGAGGGAGGACTTGTTAGTAACTTTTAGTGCTTGTAAGAGATTGATGGGACTCTTGAGTCCCCCCAAACTTCACTGAGTTCTGCTGGAACATCTTACGTGTGTGTGGGGAAACCCTGCCTGGTCCAAGCCATGCACCTCCTCCCGAGCCACCATCATGAGGCCTTAACTCTTCCAGTGACTGGCATCACGGGCCTGGTTTTTATTTCCAGGACTGAAACACAGCCAAGTAGATGCTGCCCTTCTGGAAAGAAGACTGGGCATATTTGCTTCACTTCTGGCTAGGTCCAGATTTCAGGCCAGTTTCGAGGCAAAAAGCAAGAGAGCTGACATGCAGTGGGGAAACCCCACCTCAAGTCACCTTTTCCTTTAAAATAAAAAGTAAATAAAAGTTCTCTGGGTTAGGAAAGGTTTCATTACAGCAATTTGAGAGGGGCAGGCTGGATGGTAATGCAGGGTGCTGTTAGGAGATCTGAGTGTGCATCCAAACCCCAGAGATCTAAGAAGTTGAGAAGTAAGAACCACGGAAGGATTTGTTCCTGGAAGATGAAGGCCATTTTTTGTCCTGCTCTCCTGTGACCCTTCCTGGAGGAAACATGGAGCCTTTGGAGAAGCAGGCAGCCAAGCTCTCTCTACACTTGGAGGTGAAGTTGCCGTGAGGAACAGAGGTGGAAGAAGAATAGTAACCCTGATGGCTGTGAAAAAGAAAGGTGGCTTTGGGAAAAAACACCCATTCTTTTGTAAAAAGTGAAAAGAAATCAGTGCCATGAAGCCAAGTTATAAAGAAGATGGAGTCTGAGGAAGTCTGAATTAGCTCTCGAGCCTTTGCAGAGAGCTGAGTGCAGTTCTAGGTGTGCCAGGCAGGAAGGTTTTCTGGGAGCATCAGAGCAAGCAGCTCTTCTTCTGTACGGTCTTCTCACCCGACCTCCATCCAGAATCCTCTCGTACACTTTCACAGAGAATGCCTGTGTCTCCCACAGCCTCTTCCAAGCATTTTCCTTGGTTCATTAGGTGATAATAGAAAGCGATTTTTCCCCTGTCATCTTGGGCAATCAGGAGCATTAAGAATAAGAGCCTAAGCCTGAAAGCCTAAATGAGAGGGTTTGAAGGGGATGTATATCTGCCTCCATTAGAGCACAAAGCAAAGATGGCTCCCAGAGCCTGCATTTCTTGAGAACAAATAGGCAAGAAACACGGGCCATGGTCAAGTAGTGTCAAGAGAAAACTCAGATTTGGGGCTTAGAGTCTGTTCCCAGATCTGCCGAACTCCAGAGAGGCAGTTTCCTCCTCCTTTACTGGTGTGAAGCAATAGCTCGTCCCACAAATGGTCCATCAGTGGACTTCTCGTGGGAGAGAGAGACCCATCAGCTGAGAGCTAAGGGGGGCAGAAAATAACACCTGTAAGATCTCAGGCAAATCACCTGGTGCACAAATGTCACTGGCTCAGCCCGTAGTCACTGGTATGTACTGGGGACTGAGTAGCTGCAGAACCCCAGTGTGAGTCCAGTGCTCACGTCCGTAGTGTCGGCCTCTTCAGGCTTCGGTTTCTCCACCAGTAAAAAGAAGCTGAAAGCAGGTTCCTCACAAAGGTGCTGGGAGGTGGGTTCTTTCTGCCTGGCTGTGAACGCTCTGAGGACATCTGAGAGATGGTGCTGAAGTGGCCGGGGCTGTTCCTGCTCGGAAACTCCGCCGCTAACTCTGCCAGTGGCCGATGGACACAACGGCAGATCCATGTCTCATTGCCCCATGTCCCCAGAGACACACCTGGGGACAAAGTTAAGAACTTTCTCTTGTGGTTCTGGGAACTCTAAGAACTCACACAGAACTCTCACTGTTCTGCCACCTTGTGAGACTTGTGGGGCATATTTCTTGTGCTGTGTTTAAAGGGGTGATTTATTTTTATTTCTCTTCTAGGTAGAATTTTTCTCGCACAGTCGATCCTCCTTGGCATCCAAAGGTAGGGAACTCCATCTTGTCGACGTGACAAATCTCTGTTACAACCACACAACTTAATTTTTGGGCCGTGTTCTCCTTCTCGGGGCAGTTTCACATGGACTTTGTGCCACGTCTGCCACAGCTCGTGGTGGAGAACAAATTCACAACCGCGTCTCCTCAGTCTTGCCACATCCCTGCTCGGAAAAGGGAAGGCTCCAGCTCACCTTCTCAAGGTAGAGTTGGCCACAACAGGAATCGACGAGCAGAGGGCAGGTATTGCTGCACCCGGGGACGTGTCACCCTCCCCGGTGCTGGCCCTGCCGTCCGTCGCTCACCCCCTCGCCCCGCCGGCGCCGGCGCTTCGCAAGCGCCTCTGCTGTTTAAATGGGCCAAGTTAGAGAAGCAGCGGCGGGCGGCGGAGGAGGGAAAATCTTGTTTGGTCAGAGTCTCTTGAACTACACTGTGACTTCTGAGCACAGATCAATATCTGTCTGTCCCGGCTCGGAGGGGAGCCCGGCCCCAGTAGCCCAACATTAGCCAGGCATTTAGGGTCTGGGGGCAACGGCGTAGGGAGCGCGTGCCGTGGGGGATATAAATGTCTGTGTGTGTCTCTGTGCGTGTGTGTATATATAGATCCAGGGATGTATGTCATGTAATACCATGTTTCTTAAAATTTTGTGCAGGAGTGGAAATTAAATACCAACTGGCAGTGATCATAAAGCCTTCGGTG
>VXBJ01002302.1:87683-130102 GCA_013400055.1 Nycticryphes semicollaris
TGGGCCGCAGGGTCGTTCCGAGTTGGAGGGGGGTGGGGACCCCCGGGCATGGGGGAGGGCAAGGAGGCACCGGAGGGCATCCCCCCCTGCCCTCTCCGAGCCGCTTTGGGGGCTGGAGGGGCAGAGGCATCCTTCCCGGCTGCAGTAGGGAAGCGGTGCCTGCTCCTTGCGGTGCTGGCTGCTTCTCTCCCCAGCATTTCCTCAGGGATGGGGAATGGGATGCTGGATGCTCAGTCCCACCCCATTCCTTCTGGAGAGTGACTGTGCTTCCCGTTTTCCTGTCCCCTCTTCTTTATACCCCTAGCATTTGCCTCTGAGCTTTTTCTTCAGATCTGGGGAAACAGTACAGGTCTCGGTGCCTTCAATTTTGTGGAGGCACAGGATGCCAGGCACTCACAAAGTAAGTTGTCAGATGTGAACAGGGGTCTTCCCCCATAATTGTACTTGTCAGTTCTGGGCAGACACAGTTCATCTTGTTTGGAGCCCTGGATGGATTCCAGTCTATTCTGGTGAAACTCATTGACTACAGGGTTCCCACTGTTCCCATCAAACTTCTCTCTCCGCTCCAAATACCGCTCAAGCGTTCTCTCCGTCATCTCCACTTTGAAACCCACAGCTGGGGCTGGTCTCAGAAGCATGCACGCTGGCAGTGGTCTTTTTAGCCAGAGGGAGGGAGAAACCTAATGGTCTGGAGAACAGCACTAAAATCTTCTTTGCGAAAACAGAATATCTTAGATTTGCAAAGTCCAGCATCACATACCCAGTGTGACAGGAGAGTCATTCCTTACGATAGATACGCCTTGATCGTGCCCCGTATCAGAAAGAGCACGATCCTCGCTGTGTTTGTCACATGAGCCACGCTGCCTCTGAAAAATGGGCTGGGACTAGCCATTGGCTGCTCCTCATCCTCTTTCCCCATCTTTTCTTGGACAGGGTGTCTGTTTGAAAGGTAGCCCATGGTGGAGTTTGAGGTTTGGGTTCCAGGTGAGGAATGAAAGGCGAGCTTTTAAAAAGCCCTGACGATACAGCTGTATTCAAACAAAACAACCTACGCAGCAGAATTACTGTTATTTTTTTTTTACCTCCTTTATTGCATGTCAAGACACATGGTAATTCAGCATAACTTGGTCAATGACGATGGTAATTCATTTGCTTATTGGGGCTGTGTTTTGCTCTTGATTTGATTGATGTGATTTTTTTATTTGCTGCTTTTTGGTTTTTGTCATCTTCGTTGTAGTTGTTTTCTTGTGCTGCCCCGGAGGTTAAGGCATTAGTCTAAGGCTTTGTGTTGGGGATGGAAGAAGTAACTTTACCTGCTTACTTAAAAAACTAAATGCCGGTAATCAGCAAAATCCTTGTTATTTAGCCCTAAGATTTCTGAGCATTCTCCTGTCCCTGTTTCAGAGGTGCAGGGGTGGAGGCAGCTCTGAGTCTCCCCCAAAGTGCGGCTTTGTGTGATTTGTGCTCTTGGGTTCTGGCTGCAGCTGCATTCACTGTCCTTTCCCTGGTGATGCCCTCCCGGCCACTGGGCTGCTCCGCAGTTGGCCTGGAAAGCCAGGACCAGACCTGCACAGGGGGAAAGAAGGAAGATCCCTGGGCTCTGGAGTAGATCCCTGTGTTGTGGGATCCAGATTCAGAGGTTGACCCAAAAAAAGGGGATCTTGTACTCTGGACATGAGTCTTTCAGGAGAACTGTCCTGTGAGACGCTTTGCCTGTTGGAAGCTGTAGTTGGCTGCCTATTGAGGCAGGATTAAGTCTGAAATTTCACTTTTAACTGAAAAGATTAGATTTAGGTTCATTTCTGAGCTGCTGTGGACTTGAGGATTGGAGCTGGCAAATGTTGGGGTTCATGTGAGGGGGACTGTTTTCATAACTTTGCCGTCGTGTCTCTGGGGGCTGCCTTATGAGTGTGGAAAAAGCCCCTCTGTAAAGCAGATTTACAAACCTTTTTATCCCCCCAAGATTTTGGCACAGTCTGTTGATTTTTATTTGTGGTTTCATGCTGATTTGGATTGTTGCATTGAATCCAGCACATTTGAGTTTAGGTTAGTGTTTGTTGGAGCTTTTTGAGTTGGTTGGGGTTTTTCTGTTTGTTTATGGGGTTTTGTTCTGTTTTGGTTTTTAATGGACTTCACTCATGTGTGTTCCACTGGAAACTTGCAAGTTAAACTGGGGCGCTTAACAAAAGTTTATTAAAACTCTGTGATACATCATTTTCACCAAGAAACTGGAGCCTCAGGTATGTTGTGCTCTTAAATGGGATGAGAGACTCACACATCCCATCCAGTACTGGGGAGAGGTGCTGTGGTGAGTCTGTGTCCTCACCTTGCAGGGCTTTCTAATCCGAGGGCAGTGGGAACGCGTCTCTGCTTCACTGATAGAAGGGTCCCGAAAATCATCTGCTCTTGGGGGTCATTCAGCACCTCACAGGGGAGAGCTGACAGCTTGAAATGGGAATCCATGCGGATACGAGAGGCGCTCCTAAATGTGTATTGACAGGCTGAGGGAGCTGGGGTTGTTCAGCCTGGAGAAGAGGATGCTCTGGGGAGACCTTAGAGCAGCCTTCCAGTACATGGAGGGGGGCTACAGGAAGGCTGGGGAGGGTCTGGTTACAAAGGCCTGCAGGGACAGGATGAGGGACAATGGCTTCAAGCTGGAGAAGAGCAGATTTAGATTGGATATTGGGAATAGGCTCTTTCCTATGGGGGTAGTGGAACACTGGGACAGGTTGTCCAGGGAGGTGGTTGAGGCCCCTTCCCTGGAGATCTTCAAGGCGAGGCTGGAGATGGCCCTGGGCCACCTGGTCTAGTTGGGGGTGTCCCTGCTGACTGTGGGGAGGTCAGACTGGATGACCTTTGGAGGTCCCTTCCAGCCTGGACCATTCTATGATTCTGTTCTGCACTGGAAGTGATTCCTGGTGGTCCTGGAGCTGTGGCACTGGGATTGCCTGATGCTGTCCCCTGTCAGAGGTTTGGAGGGTGGGTGTTGCGCCAGTAAAATGACTAGTTATTATTTTTACACAGAGGCAGAACAAACCCAGATCAATGGCACTGAGAGTGCCAGCACAATACTGAAGGATTTAATTTTGTGGATTATTAAATACCCTCTGGAAAGGAAAATATTAATTGGATTGCAGTCTTCTGAGTGAACAGCAGAGATTTATAAGCAGCTATGGCTTAGGAAAATAATTTTATCTTACAGTGAGTTTTAAGAGTTCCAAATGGGGGAGGTTTCTTGTGGTGAAGGTTTCTGCTGTTCCACTGAGCAACGAGGAGATTGTTAAAGGTCTCGTGTGATGGAAGGACAGAGGAAGACCCAGCTGTGAGTCCAGTTCAGTGTTTGTGAGTACGCGGCCAAGCTAACCCTTCCTGGAAGAGGGGGAAAAAGTATTTATGCTGAAGTTGGCATGTATGAGGGATTCTTCTTGGAGTGAGCAAATTTCCTCCTGCTGGGATTCCATAAAGACTGCAGAGGGGCTTTCCTGGTCGGTGTTGGTTCCCTGGAGGGGCTAAGACAGTCTCGTTTCTGGCATTTTCTGTGGCTTTATGTTCCCTGGTGGGCTCAGTTGTAGGAAGAGGCAGTTTCCGAGCCCTCAGCCCCTTTGGGGAGTGGGTTTTACACACTGAGTCAGCAGACACAGGATGGGCTTTGCAGCCAGCACTGCTTGCCTGATGAATTCTCCTGTACTCCATCAGATCTGGGAAATCTACTGGACTGAGGAAAAGAAAGTGAAGCATGGGAAGAAAGAGAGAGAAATAAATATATAAAAGCAGGGAAAGCAGCATCATCTTGTTAGCGGTGTGTCAAGGGCAGTGTAAAGGTGACATAGGATAAGTAATTTTGCTGTCAAAATTATTTAGAGATGTCATTAAACCGCTTAGGGCTGTCTCTACTGCTTCAGGGCACAGGCACCTGGTTTTAATTTGCAGTGGTCTATGTCCAAACTTGCTGGCCTTATTCAAAGGGATCAGTGCTAATTTGGAGCCGGGTGGCCAACGCCTTTAGTGAACACGGGACCTCAATGGCAGAGGTGACTCTAAAGGATCAGAATTAACTCCCTCATAAACTTTGTTCATTTTCCTTTTCCTGAGGTTTAAAACTATCAAGTTCTGCAGAGATGATGAGCTTTTCCAGTGGCTTGTTCTGGTTCAGTGATGAGACGGGGAGAACAGGGCAGCAGTTCCTCTTGGCCTTGGCCTTCGGGAAAGAGATCCGCTCCGGTTTTAATGAAGTAATGTTTGGTCAGAATTTTATGCTTGCAAAATCACGTTGTTTTTTCTATAGGTTTGTTGGTGTTTTTTCCCCTTTTTCTATCTTTTTAGTTACTTTGGTTGTTTGTTTCTTCCGCATTGTTTTATTCTGTTCCCCGCATGCACAGTCTATTTTCTTTATCTGGAAAACGTTTCGCTACACGGCAGGTTCTTGTTTGGCATCTGTGCCCTCTTCTCTCCCTTCTCCCTTCTCCATATTGAAATGCATCATCTTCTCTTGTTCAACAGCTGAAGAATCACCATTCTCACCATTTCAGGGCTTTTTTTTTTTCTGTTAGGAGACGCTTGCCTTCTTCACTTGTGGTAGATGTCAGTGAAAAACTCATTTTAAGGCTCTGTGTCCCAAAGTTGTGTTTTCCAGTTGAAGTAAAAAAAAAAAGAAAGTAATCTCCTGAAGAGTTATTTATTGTTGCTGGAATCATGTAGTTTTGTAAATAAAGCTGAGAACATCTCCAGCACCTCTGTTTTACTCCTACGCTGCTCCTGTGTGAAGGTAGATTTTCTGTATGTGCCACCTCCACTGTTGGAGCAATGCATTTCCTTACTTTTATTTTTGGCTCTGTTATTTTAACAAAACCAGTGAGAAGAGAGAGGAAATTACACACCCCCCTGGGTTATAAGTATAATCTGATACGGGATTTTCTTGTAACGTGCTTGAGGATGAGGAGGGATGGATGGAGGGAATTCCCAAGCATGGAAAGAAAGGCTCTTGCTCACTTATTTTACCTCTAGTCAATGTGGAAATTGTAGCTTTTAGTGATTTCACTTTAATTTGCACATGCCTACAAAGCCACAGAATCTGGGAATACCATCAAGCCCAAATTCGCCCCGCTCTTTGATTACCCTTACAAAAATACTCCTGCACATCAAATCCCTCATTTTAAAATGTCAAGATAGCTTCAGTTGGTATGCAAAGGAGGCTTTTTTAATCTTTTACATCTTCAGCTAGAAAGGAGCTTGTGCCAGCATTTGCCAACAAGCCAGGTCGTTGGAGGCAGTCTCTCCTTGGTGTGATGCCCACAGACACTGGTGCAGGCTACTGTCCCCATGGCTGCTCTGCTGTGACATTACCTGGGGGCTTTACAGTGTAGTCTGTGTCTACAAACGTGTCTGGTTGGGCAGAGAATGGCTGGAGGGCAGCCCCGAGGAGAAGGACTTGGGAGTGCTCGTGGATGAGAAGCTCGACATGAGCCGGCNGGGAATGGTTTTAAATTGAAAGAGGGAAGATTTAGATTAGATATTAGAAGGAAACTCTACCTGTGAGGGTGGTGAGACCCTGGCCTGTGTTGCCTGGAGAAGTTATGGCTGTCCCATTCCTGGAGAGGTTCAAGACCAGGCTGGTTGGAGCTTTGAGCAGCCTGGTGTGGTGGGAGGTGTCCCTGCCCAGGGCAGGGGGTGGGTCTGGATGATCTTTAAGGTCCAAGGTCCCTTCCAACTCTAACCATGCTATGATTCTGTGATTCTGTCTTCATTTACTGTATGTGTGTGGCTGCAGCACCTTTTGCTGATAGAGATGTCCTGTATTTTGGCTAAAGTGGTTGCGTTTGCCCACCCATGTCTGGAGCTCAGCATTTTAGAGGTGACGGAGGGGCCATGCCTGGAGGAAGAGGCCTCCTCGTGCCACGGTGCAAAGTGACGGCATTTGGCTGTGAGTGAGTTCTGCACTGATGGCCACTCATACAAAAACAACCCGAGCCTTGATGTGGCCTGTTGTTTTATCACATTGTAAAATAGAAAAAAAACCAAATAAAAAGACCTCATGGTAAGGTTTAGTCAACACTTCTAAGAGTAACAGCATCTTCCGAGGTAAAGGGATGGGCTGTACCTGTTACTGCTTGAACTGCGCTAATCAGGAAGGGGGGAACTGCTTTGAATGGTTTCCAGAGAATTAAGAAGCAGGAAAACTTGAGATCTCTCGGTGATGGAAGAGACACTCGACAGCTTTCTGGTCTAGAAAATATCTCCTAAAATGTTTCTGATGGTGACACTGCAGCAAAGTGCTGTGTGTGCTTGTAGCCGATTCCCGGTTTAGCGCTGGGAGGTAGGATTGTTTCAGATAATTTAAAAAGCAGCTGTGGGATTTTAAACAGCTTTGGTTAACTTGGGCCTCTTAATCACCACAGCTCCTTAGTATAAAACTTTTCTCTCCCTTTTGAAAGCGATCAGACCACTTTACCAGCCTCCTTCGCTTAGGAGTGTCTTACCCCTAGGAGTTCATATTTATCACCGGGTCTCCGGGGCCTTACTAATTCAGAGTTATGACTAGATTCCGCTCCAATGGGAGCTGCTGTTCTGCTTATCTCTACCCATCAAATTGCAAAAACTCCCTTGTAACCCCATCCTTTCTTTTTATCCGGAGATGAATGTGATAGGTGGTACTCGCTGGGTGGAAGCTGCTTTTGCTGTGTTGCTACGGTAACCGGAGATAGCCCCTGAAGACAGGAAAGGGCAAGCATTCCTTTCTGCCACAGTCTGGAGCATCAGTGATTGAATGAGATTAGATAGAATTAGATAATCCTGAAATTCACAGTGATTTGACTTCAGACCTTTATTAAATAAGTAAAAGTACCAGCCCGTATAGTAAAAATGAATTCTTTCAGATCAATAACTTTTCCCACCGTTCGTCACAGCTGCGATTCTTGAGATGTCTTTTTCTGTGACATGGGGTGAACCACACAAACATTTTTTTTTCTTTTTTTTTTTTCACCCCGCCCCAGAGGGGACTATGATATCAATTCCTCTTTTATTTCCCCCTTGTGATTCACCCACTTAACCGTAAAGTGCACTTAGAAGGGAAGGCACTACAAGATTCTTCAGTGATGGTTCAATGAACCAGAGTTTACGTCAGTAGTGATGCTTAAAAATTGTATACCATTAGTCTTAAGTACTACAGTGTTTTAGGGTCAGTTAAAAAAAAAAACAGAAAGAAAAGAAGTTGCATATTGAGAATGGTGGGTAGTTTTGTGTTCCTTGAGTGTAGAGCGCCTTAAATTGTTGGGCCCTCATCCATGTTCCTGCTGAGCCGCAGTAGAATTGATACCATCGTATTCTAAAGTAAATGTGGATTAAAATGGACCTGGCAGTGTGAATGCAGGATTGGACTTTGATCACAACCGGCCTAGATTTACATCAGTTTAACTCTGTTGACTTCTTTTTCATCTTTAGACTGGCATGGCTTACATCAGAAGTTAGTGTGCATCAAAGGGCACCTAGCAGAGCATGGAGAATGTGATGTGTTCTGGTCCTCAAGCAGTTTTGTTCCTTATCCAGTTTAAATCAACTCTTTCAGAGTAGAGGGCCAATGTACTTAGTGTTTTGGTGGTGGTGCTGCTGTCCTTGAGGTGCAGCACCAAACACCACTGCTGAGGGGTTTGCAAGCATAGGGGACTCTTTAATTCTGAACAAAAATACAAGACATTTGGTCTGGGTTTTTTAAGTTCCAGTATTAACAATGTGATTCCTTAAACTATTTTCGGCCTGAAATTCACAAACTGGTAATTCAGGGCTGGAAGTCTGTGGATCTGCACTTGTTTGCATCAGCAATCTGGCTTTTTAAAGCTTCAGTGAGGTGGATTTCTCAGAAATAAGTACAATAACAGTAATTCTATGAGGCTGGTAAGCATTTCTCTCTGCTGGTGTGTTCAGAGAGCAAAAACCATCCTTGCTTTGGGAGGATTTAGTTCTCAGGTCGATGTCTCTGCTATTGTCTTTAACACAGTACAGAATCTAAAAAAATAAAAAGTATGGTTAAAGGGTATTTGGAATGACATGCTCTACAAGTTACTGTGCTTTTCCCTTAGCACTGCGATGCTGAAAAATTTACCTCTTGAGAGTAATTTTGTTATTGTGGTGGGACTGCTAATACCCTGGTCTGCTTATCACACCAGGCTCTGGAGACATGAGCAAAACGTGCAGCAAAGTAAGAGAGAAGGAAGGAGAGAAAAGCCTGAAAAACGTTTGTGTGTGAGTACAGTGCCTTGAGACCAAACTTGATCTTGGTCTGTATCGTGTAATTCCGCCCTCACTGACAGGGTAGCAGGACACAGTGATGGTAAAATGTTTTTGTGTGGTACATAAGGATACAGCAGTCTAAATTCCCACCTTTATCCAGGATTCAAGTACACTGGAAAGAGGAGTTGAGTGATGAAGTGTTAAACCCCACTAGGAAAGAAGCCAGGACTACTCCCAAAATACAGAAGCAAGCTCGGATTCAGGTTCTTTAACCCACAACAGGAGCAAGACCATTCCAGCTTGTGATCAGGTTTCTCACCTGTCCTGCTGTTGGCTGGTTCTGGCAAACAAAGGCTTTGGGAATCGAGGTGCCAAGTGTACCTGGAGTGGGTAAAGCAGAGGGGCCATTGCTGGAAGAGTAGGAAATACTGTGCCAAAGGAAGTGACTCAAGTGTTTGTGTTTGTTGCAGGTGGCAGCTTGACCTGGGACAATCATGCCTTGCTGCCTAGACATGAACCCTGTCCAGCTTTGGGGGGATCCGGGATGTAAGTCAGAGAAGGATCTGGCTTTGTAACTTCAGTAGCAGTGGAGTAAAGACCACCCATGAGCTCAATACCTAATGAAGTCTAGGTATCAGTTGCCTTCAGTGATTTCTTGTGTTTGGAGACCAGCCTCCACCTGGGGAGGTCTCTCCGTGCTGACAAGGAAAATCAGTTGGAAACATACACAGTGCAGAATTCTTTGTGGTGGGGATCGCACTCTGGCTTGAACTTGCTCAGATGTTTAACGTTGTACTCCAGAGAAATTGCTCGTAATTTGTTGGAACTCTTTAATGCCATCTCAGTGCAGGATTCTTTTTGCAAAGGTTTGTTCTCTCTCTGGCTGGAGCTGGACACTGAAGAGCGTATTGAACCTGGGGCTTGACGTTGGGGATGGCATTCAGTAGCCGCTGAGTGAGCGCTGCAGTGACAAGCACCAGGCATTTGGAGAGGACTTTGCTTTGGCTGTTTGCTATTTATTACCAGTGAATATACCACCCAAAACACAATAGCCATCACATTTTACGATTTCAGTTGGCAGCAGTCCTTGTGCGTGTTCCTATGGACAGAGAGGCATGGAATGCCAAAACATAACTGTGCAAATTCAGTGTTTCATTAAGAAAATCCAATTTGTAACTTCAGAATCAAACCCGTAGCCTGCACTTCAGGATAATCATCCTACGTACACTGGCTCTGATCGCTTGTGGCGTGGAGTGAAGATTGCCAAGGGCTGGCAGTCAGGTCTGGGCCTCTGCCCCTTCCCTGCTGAGGATAATCCTCGTTGCTTTCTCCAGCCTCTGTTTTCAAATGCAGCTTTTTTGGGGATGATTAAATTGGCTTACCCAGAGACATACTTTCTCAGGGGCCACCTGCTTTTTCGTCCCTTTCATCAGGGACCTGTGCAGCGTTTGGTGGCCGTGCATGGCCTTTTGAGATGTAGGCACTAACCTTTCCATGATTCAGCTTCCCCATTCACAGGCTGGGGAGAGCACCTCTGGTATTGCATATGGAAATTCAAATATTTAGATTGATGGGTTGAAAGGGCAAGAGACCACTGTTACCATCAAGACTGAGTTCTTGCACTATAATAAGCAGCGGGACTTCCCCAAACTAGTTCCTGTTTATGGTGGCTTGTCTTTGTACTTTTCTTTTTAAGGAAAGCATCCAATCTTGATTAAATGTCCTGGTCCTGTCCCTCATTGATCCAAGTAGATTGTTTCAGTGAATAACTACTCTCAATTTTTTTGCAAATGGTGATGATACTGCTAATTTGATTTTGTTTAGTGTCACTTTCTTGCCTCTTGGTCTCCTTACAGATTTGTGTGTCGCTTCAGAACTCCCATTTAGTAGCCATAGACCATCATCAAGAAACGTTTTAGCTTTCTCCTTAGTTGAGGTCCTTCCCTCTCTCCACATAATGAGGGAATCCTAAATCTTTAATTATCTGCATCACTGTTCAGCAGAGCTCCAGTGCTGTATATCAGCAGCCGTCTCACACTGTTGGCGCTGTATTCAAGTAATCTCAAGCATATAAATATATATATATATTTGCACACTATAATTTTCCTGCTCTGGCATTTATGCCCACATTATTGATATGGATAGGGCATTGCCCATGATAAACCTCTTCACCCGACTCCCACCTTGACCCTTACACCCTTTTTACAGTCACTTTTTCCTGGGATAATATTCCTTGCTTCACTCACTAGTCCATACCGTTTTGTGTCCAAAATTGTGTGTGATTTTGGTACTTGCCATTAACTCACACATTCTCTGTGTTAACCATCAGCTATGATGATTAACTCCTTGTTTTCTTCCAGGTCATGGATAAAAATATTAGGGAGAATTGATTACATTCTTATGTTCTGAGATCTTTTAATCACCTTTTAATCCATTTAATTTGTGCCGTGTTGACTTCTAGTGCTCTAGTTTCTCATTCAAAAAGTTGTGTGGTATAAGATCAAATAACTTGCAGAAATCTAAGCATGTTGCACTAGCACTAATTTCTCAGCAAATAAGATATATTAGTTCAACTCTTTTCCATTAACAAGCTTTAATTTGCATAAATTATATCACCTTCCTTTAATTTATTATTATTTGTCTAGTTTCTTCTATTTCATTATTTCTCCTGGGGGTTATAAAGTTACTTGGATTATCCTGCTTATGCTTTTTAAAATCCAAGCACAGTGCTTTGTTTTCCCCTTTACCTTGTATTTCCTCATTGTTCTGAGGCTTATAAAAAATCCCGACTGAAGTGTCTGAAGAACTTCTCTGGGTCACTGTTCTGAAACTCTTTGAGAGCAAGTTATCTGAGTGTGCTGATCTTAAACTATATACCTTTAGAAGTTTTTGTTTGGTAACCTCCCAATTCACTGCTGGAATGAAAAGTATTTCATTTTTTGTACCATGTTAGAGCTGGCTTTTCCTCTCAGTGCAGGAATGAAATATTTAGTGAACGTTCTTATTTTTTCAGCTTTCCTGACAGTTCAACCATTCCCACCTGGTAATGGACTGGAACCATTATTACCTCCTGTACTTAATAAGCCAGTGTTTACAAACCAGTTTGGAGTTCTCCAGTGAATGAAGGAATTATTAAAATTACACGTGCAATTATTTAAGATAAAGATCTTTATAATGGGTGGGGAAGCAGAGGCCTTCACCACTACAAAGGCCCTTTACCGCATGTTAGGCTGATGAAATGTCCAACTGTCTTAAAGCCTGTTACTCTTTAATACCTGCTTTGTGTCTCCAGTGGGATTTCTGCCTTTTTATCTCCCGTTGTTCAGTGTTGGTTTAACTGGGAGCCCGGAGTGTTGGACAAGCTGGTGGAGCATTAGGCCTCCGTGGAGAGAAGGATCTTCATCTCCTCAGTGCGGTACAGGCCTCTTGCCAGACTGAGTGATTACAGCTTGCGGGTTCGGGTAATAAATAGACGTCTTGGGCTTCAAAATACCGACCTCTGTGGCTTTCTCATGAAAGCCAATCCTTTTTCCCCCACATAGATGCTATTCCAGTTTACACTCCTTGTCTTGCTTTTGTTTTCTCCTGATCTTTCAGTCAGGTCTTCCTGCCTGGCTGCCAGATTACGAAGGAAGGTGGTATTTGACTTATCTAAAGGAGTGTTTGTGGTGTGGTCTGTTAAAGCTCGCAACTCCTTAAACAATCAAATCTACTTTCCTTCCGTATTTGCTTTAAACTGTCTTGGAGAGATGTCGGTACCGGGTCATACATGCAGGAGAAGAGGTGGAGGTGTGAGAACACCTGGAACCTTCCGCTGCTTACTGGAATAACCATTAGGAACTACTCTCTCCGTCCACCTCCTCCTTCCCGAGGCTCATATTCATCTGCAGAGAGAAACATCCCCGCCGTTGGCTCGTGCGGAGATGCTGTGCCGTTAGCCTTGCCTGGCGTGAAACATCTTGATATCCTGTGAGCTGTGAAACCTGACATATGCTGAGGCAGCAACGGGAAGAGAATCCTTCCTCAAAGCTTCCCTAGAATGTTCTGACAGTATTTAATCTGTCGGGCTCTGCTGTGTCGTTCAGACTGATCCCAGTAGGGCCGACGGGTTAGAATCAATAATATCCTTGATCAGTAAATAATTCTACCTTGATCAGAGATTCCTGGTAATTAGAGCTGAAAAAGATATGTGACATCCCTTAGTCTGCTCCACAGAGTACTCTGGGATGTGCTGGCATTTATACGTGTGTTTCTTGGGGCTTTTTTGGCTGCTTTTGTTAATGTGTTGTTAGCCAGGCTGTGCTTCTGAAGGAGGGCTGCTTTGTTACTGCCAAAAAGTGACCGATACTGGGTGCTGCCTTATTTTCCCTCCATGTGAAAAACCCTCTTTTAAAAACGGAAGAGATGAGGGAGAAGCAGGGCATGAGAAGAGGAAATGAGCCCTTGTCATCATCCAGGAAGAGAGCTGGAAATGGAGCTCAGCCCCTGTGTCACAGCCCCTCAGGCTCCAGTCCCTGTCACAGACACCCTCTTTATCCTCAGACCTCTCTGGGGTCAACCCCAAAACCACCTCCTCTGCTTCCCTGACCAGCAGGCGATATTTCTGGGGAGCAGAAGGGGTGGCTCCACGGCTTGGTGAATCTTCACCTATCAGCTAAAATTTGGCCAAGAGGAGAGGCCGAGGTCCTCCTGTGGCAAGAGTTTTGGCAGGATTTGACAGGCTGGTCAAAAGGACTTGAGTCATGAGCAACTCACCACAACGTAGAGGCTACTGGACACCACCTCAACGGTCATCAGGCTGGGTTTGGCTGTAGATACTGAGGTAGATGTAAGTGGCTTCCCCTTTTCTTCTTTCATGGATGCCCTCATGTCTTCTGGAGTTTGGAATTTGCATAATTGGAACAACTTGTTTAGTTGAAATCCCATCCATGGGGTTTTGCTGGACGGCGCTCGGCGCAGAGCTCAGTGGAAGGAGAAGGTAGTGAAGGAAGATACTTTCCTTTATAAAGCTCTTTCATGGTAGTTGAGAGCATCTTTTTTTTTTTTTTCTTTTTTTTTTTTTTCTGTGACATAAATTAGAGCAGTTTAAGGCTGGTTGGAGGCTTAAATGGTTTGTAAATGAGTGTGGGGGAAATGAGCTGGGGTGAAGGCTGCCCTGGAGGAGTCCGTCATGTCAGGTGTGGAGAGAAGTATCTGTAGGTGCAAGGTGCAGAAAACCTGCAGCAGTTGCTCATTACAGGTCTTTGAAAATGAGGAAATAAAGGTAGCTTTTCAGTTTTTTGGGTCTGTCCTGTGTGAACCCATCAAACATGAACACGGCTGCTTGCCTACAATCAGATTAGTTTTTTATTGCTTTTGACACCTCTGTGACGCTGTAAGGGCCAGCTCTACTATATACAGCACAATAAATCTGGTTTATATCAATGTGAACTTTGATACATTTTATTAATATCACACTTAGGATTTGAATATTTAAATATGCGTGGCACATACAAAACTGTTACTTAGCTTATGCTTATTTTATTTAATTATTTTAGATTTATAGAACACCTGTCACCGGCTCGTAAGTGCCATGCAATTAATTAAAAACGCAGTCAGAAATTCAGATCTCCCTTTCTGAATTATCCCTCTCTCTTGAACTCATCACTCCCTCTTTTTCCTAACCAGGTCCCTTCCAGCACCATAATTCCAGGATAAAACACGGGGAGGACAGGGAGCTGAGCTTACAGTAATGTGCTTGCAGGTACATGAACTGCAAATTCATGTTACAGGAGGAGAACTTTGAGAATCTTTAACGTGGCTCGCAGTCTTGCTGTCATAGGTGCTGTACAAACAGCATCGCTGAGAGACACCAGCCCTGTCCTGCAGGTTTTGCAGCCCAGGTTTGTGCCTGGACACAGAAGGGAGAGCAGCGCGTACCGTCTGGGGGGTGAGGGACTGAGGGCATAGCTCTCATTCCCAGCCAGTTCCTGGCACTGATTGTACACATATCCATAGGATTTGGCTTTACACGTTGATGGGGTTGCCAGGGTCGCAGGATTAGACCCTTCGTGGAGCAGTGATTTGTCAGTCTCACAAGTTTCCACTAGAAAAGTCACTGGTGGATTGAGGAAGGGCCTGTGGCTGGTGAAGCTCTGATTTAGCAGCAAGAGCAAAGGACCGTAGTTGTGGGGAGTCCTAGCTGGCTCTGTGACCTTGGCCAAACAAGTGGCTTATTCAGTCCGTGTGCTTGTCCTTCCAGGTCGAAAATTGGGTGAGAAAAAAAACCTCAGGACCTGAAACCATATAATGCCCTTTAACTGAAGCCTTCCTGGGCTAACAGAGTGCAGACAATTGGACTGAAATTAGTCTGGGAAGTAGAAGGAGGGGAAAAAGTGAGGGGTCAGGCAGCCTAAGCAAAACATCCAGACCTGGAGGAAACAGGGTGGAGGTTCAGCAACTCACATGGCAGAACCCCTGGTTGCAGAGTCACCCGCTTTGTGAGCTGCTGTAGTGGCACTTACTCCAGGGAGCCCTAAAGAGACCTTTCCTTCTTGCTGTGTACTAAGAGCCATAAAGGGGAGCGTGCGGGAGTTAATGCTGCGTTAACTCCCACTGGGGTACCCACAAGGTTTGTAAGGGAATGTGCATTAGTCTGTCTTGGCTTTCCCCAGTTTCAGCCTTGCTGTCAGCAAAGAACTGCTAAGAAACACTCTGAGGATCTGCTGGGGACTTCCAGAGCATTGGGAGCTTGGTGTAGAGCGTGTCTTGGCTCCTGTTTTTTCCTGTCCTCTCTCTCCATCCCATCACCCCTTCCCCCCAGACCATGGTTGTCAGTAGAATTACAGAAACAACATTATATTGGTTATTATTTTCTGGCACGTCTGGCCCCCATACCCCATAGGGATTTACAGCCCTTCTCAAAGTTTTGCATATGCAAAAAAATCAAGTTGTTATAGGTGGAAGCTGAAAGGCACAGTGAGAGCCTTTACCCAACTTGGATGAAGCGCTCTTGACCAAAGCAGCCTGAAATGTATTTGAGATAATTCTCTCTCCCTTGTTACTGCTGAATTACTTCTTAATACTCTGCAGAGAGCTGCTGCCACAGAGTGCAGTGGGAGCTCCCTTCCTGTTGACTAAAGGTCAAGTGTAGCCCCTTGCTGTTGCGTGAGGTGACGTGGCTGTTCTGATTAATTAGTTTAAAAAAAATATGTATATATCTCTCTGTGGCACGAGAAAGGCTGACTAAAATCCGGAAGGATTTTGCAACACAGCAGTTGCAACCAGGCATCAGAAGAAATTGTTTCACTGTCTGAAATACCCACTGTTGCACTTGCAATAAAATTAGCAAGAAGGGAAAATGCCAGAGAAATACGAGGTTAAGAAGCTGTCGGATATTTTTCACTAGTGTTGTCTTTATTTAAAGAGCAGGGGTCAGGTGTGTTCCTTTGCTCTGTGTATACAGCCCCTAGGACCCTGGAGTTGTGTCTGGGGACTCCTGGCTGTGGTTGCAGCCAAAGAACACAGCACAGTGATGTAGGCAGGAGTGTGTGCTGCAGCCCTAAAGGTACCTGTGAGCTCTGAGGTGGTGACTGCAGCGATAAGGATGGTGTGTCCCTGCGTAAAAAGGGGCTGAAAAAAACCCTCATGTCTGGCAGCATCGAGGAAAGAAACCAGTGGATGGGCTGGTGGGCAAGAGAGGTGGGATACCATTTATAGAAGACTGGGAGACATCTCCTGAAAGCTAATGAGGCATTTGAGTTGCAGCCAGAATTCGATAAAGCATTCTGTGTTTGACTGGGCAAGATCAGCTGGAGATGAGCCAGAAGGCGCAGAGTTCAGTGCAGGTTCTGGAGAATCCAAGGATGTGTGACCAAGAGGAGAGCTATCTCCTACCTCCTTCTCCTGGTTCCCTGCCACCTGTACACTATTTTCCCTGCAAGTGAAAGGAGAGCAGCCCATTGTGCAGCCCGGAGCCGTAACCGATGCCTTTTGGTCTTCTTGTGCTTTGCTTCCTTGCAAGAAGACAGCATATAACTTTATTTTCAAGAAAAAAGTAAGCTGTGCTCCAGCTGCAGATTGGCAGGTGAGGGAAGGTAGGAATAGAAACTAGAGGGTGACTCTGAGGAGGAGATAACAGGTGAGAGGCGACGCTTCCTGATTTAAAAGGCATATTCACTACTTGTCTAGTGGTTCCAAGGTCAGAAAGGCAGCAACAGTGGTGCCAGCACAACAGATCTGCCGGAAAATAAGGCACTCTTAACGTTGTATCCCTCCTCCAGGGGAGGTGGGGCTCTTCTAATCTCCTTCCCCTTATCCCTCTTCCAGCTGACCTCCTGGGCTCGGTAAATAACAGCTCAGGAGGTTGCAGGAACCCGTGAACGATAAGTGCCCTCCCTGGGGGGGCGGGGGGGGTCGGAATTTCTTTCCATCTAAATTCCACCTTTGCAGTCTTTAGCAAGAATCTACAATTATCAGTTCATTTAATTTGTATTTTTAAATACTATTCTTTGCCTGTCTTTTACCCTCCCAACTTCAAAAGTGATTTCAGGGGGGATTTTTCTGGAGTCCCAGCTGGCATCCAGTGTCTGTACAACCAGAACTCTGCCTGTTGGAGTGCCTGCCATTGCCTTACTCTTGCCTTTCTCTGTTTGGGGGTGGCTCCCTGACCCAAGTACAGCACAAAGGGACACTCTGCTGAGCCTTTTGAAACATCTTGAGGGATTTGTCCATCTCATCCATCCCTGTTTGTTTTAATAGGGCATTTTGTTCTCAAGGGCTGTGTCTCAGACCTGATCTTGTGTCTCCAGAACCAACGGGTGTAAGATTTTGGCCCTGACTTGATCAGGTCTTACTTTGGCTCTTCCCCCGTGTAGTATCTGTCAGAATTTGTATTTGTGCTGGGTTTTAGTTCTGTTTTGGTTTTGCCTGTGCAGAGGCCACATTGTGGAGTTCAAGTGCTGTACTTTGACATTTGTATTCTGCTTTTCTTCTGAGCTGAAGGATGGGGAATCTAGAGGAAGAGGCAGCATTCCTCTCCTTACCTAGAGGCTCTCCCTGGCAAGGCTGTTGTTGAGCTGTGTTTGCACTAGGGCTCCCTGTACCAGTACCGTCCCAGCACAGTAGATAGGTTGCAACTGGGCCCTGAATCCCTGCTCCTTCTCTCCCCTTCATCTCTGCCCTCCTCATTTCTCACCTTTTTGCCCCTGGAGGTGGTGATCACAGAGAGCAGAAGTCAGGTCTGCTTTCAGGATTTAAACGGCTCTAAACTTGGGTGGGAGAAGAGAATCCCCACGTTCCTTACCCTCTCCCTGGGAAATGTGGGGAAGGTACTGGCTTTTAACTGCTCCCCCTCCCACGCCTTCTGGACATACGGGAACACACGGAGAAATGTGTGAAGACACGTGTGTGCTGATGGCACCTAAATATAGCAGCTCCTGTTAACCTGTCAAATGACTACTCGCTCTCCTAGGCTTTGTCAAATCCCAGCTATTACTCACCTCCATGACTAATTCCCTACGGAGAACCCTTAAAGAGGTTTAGAAAACAAGTCCTCTGTCACTCTGGGGCACAAAACATTCTGCCTTTTTGTTTTTTTGTTGTTCTGAATTTGGCTAATGATAAGGAGGAGCTGCTGTAGATAGCTGTACCCTTGGACAGCAGGCAGGGACTCCTCCACAGCAGCCTTAGGAGGAGCCGTACGCACCACCATTTCTTGCCGCGCTTTGAAACCCTGGGTGTCTGCAGAAAAGACCAAAGCTGTTAATTGGAACTGGTGATTTCTGCAGGATGGAAACGTGCCGAGGGGTGGGATTTCACTTTCGCTTTCACAGACTTCTCAAGTGCAGATGCTTGTCGGGTAAAACAGAGCTGCTTAAGAGCGCACAAGAGGATCACGCGACCGCAGAGATGTCTGTGTCTTGTGGGAACTGCAGGGGGGGAATTAGGATTGGCAGAGTGTAATTGGTAAAGCTTGTGTTTGGCTGGGATTTTTATTTTAACAGGCCCGGAAAAAATCTCCAAGTAAATAATAAGTTGGGACCTTAAATTTGCTCTCCAGCACCTCTGATGGCAAATTATACCCGAGTACATTTATTCAAGAAGGAAGAGTGCCACCTATTGAGTCGTAAATTTCCCCTCCTGCGGAAGGCTGAGCGTAGGGTATCCCATCCAGGTACTTTCCAGGCACAGCTCAGCATCATTCACGTGATGGGAAGGAGCCACAGCCCGGGGAGGTATCCTCATGGGAGAGAGAGCAAAACTGTGTGCTGAAAACTCTGTGGGTTTTAGTTTAGATTTTTTACCCACGTACTTGGTTTTAAAAGCAGCAAACATCATTGCAAAAGCTTCCAAATACAGACCCTTTTCTAGAGTAATTCTTTGTTTAACAAACCAAAGAAAACCTTTACAAATAGTTATGGGCAAGTTATGTTAACACAGCTTTATGTACTTTTAGACTGTTGGATGATTTGGTGGCTTTGGGTGAAAGAAAGGACTAGACTTGGTTCAGAAGAAGCGCTGGGAGTGTGAGTGGGTTTGTTTCCCCTTGAGACTGCCGTAGAGTCTGTGTCCGTGGCTGAAGTGTTGCTGGAAACCACGTAAGACCGTGCTGTCTCCCTCAGCAGCTTAGTGTCAGACTGTTTCCCACCTCAGGAAAACACTCAAATGCCTAAGAGGGGAGATGCCACTTTCCAGACAAAATGTTTCATGTTTACAAACATACAGGCCCTCCTCCCCCGCCCCCATTTTGTTCCAATTAATTTTGGTTCTGGTTTTCACTCCTACGAGAGATGAAGTTTTTTTTTCACCTGCTCATAAAACTCTTCCCTTTGGTATTTCTTTTTTTTTTTTTCTATTTTTTTTTTCCTTCCAGCTTCTTGTTTTTTGTCTTTTGATGAATTATTTACCTCTCTTGGGTTTTGTTTGGGTGGTTTTTTTTTTTTTATATATTCTCTTTGTGTTTATCTTCAAAACATACAACTCCCAACACTCCCTAATAACATACGACCTCCAAACACTCCCTACTTCCATTGAGTACTCATTGGAAAGCATCAGGATCGGCTCATCCTCCAGTTACTCACAACTAGATCTGAAGTAGGTTTCTTTTTCGGGGGTGCCCTGGTTTTACTGGGTGGTGGGAGCATCAGGTTTGGAGACAGGACTGTTCTGTTCCAGTCTTGGATTCTCTGCCATTTTACTGTGTGATGATGAGCAAGTTGTGCCACCATACCTTCCCTTGGTCACACTTGGCAAGAAGATGATAGAAATGCACTTCATAGCAAGAACTGCGTGCCCTTTTGGACGTGAAAGGCCACGGACCTGCGAAGGGCTGTTAACTGGTGTGCTGGAGTTGGAGTTTAATGTCTGTGCATTGTCTCTTTTGAGTGAGAAGAGCAGGTTTCACGTTGTGGTTCGGGGACTGCAGCTTGTGAAGCTGGTAATCGGTTCCTTTTTGTTGTCCTTGCCAGAGCAGGTCGTCTGTCTGACACCCCATGTTCTTACACGAAGCACCAGGGCAGGAAGCTCACTGGATTAGGTTCCCTCTCTCCTGGCACAGTTAATCAGCCTGTGTAATGTGGTTTCTGAGCTGGCTATGAGAGCAGCTTGGTCTTGTAGCACTGACTCCCCTGTTGAGGTGGACCTTCAAATGTGCTCTGGTGCGTGTTTCACACCACGGATTGAAACATCTACGCGCTGCACCGGTAGGTTGTGGGAGATGCATCTTTGCCCCGAGTAGTTTTTGTTAAGGATGAGCATCATCCTCAGTCATGACAAACCTCTTGCTGGTGCTCTCAGCCATGTGGTGGTTTGATGGACTGAGGACGTGTCAGTCCTCAGCAGGGCCAAGAAGGAGGGAGGGATTCCCCGGAGTCAAAGCAGCCAAGCAGGAGTTTGGCACACTTTTAGCCTCATGCCTGATAAACCTCAGTCTCTCTCTCCTTTCATTAATTCCACTCCGAGCTGCAGCTGAAGAGCACGTATTAAAACTCTAAGGCATGTCTAGTAGTTGTTCAAATTCAGTTAATTTTTTATTGGATTTGAAGTCAGACTTCCTGGGCCAGACCCACCCCTGGAGGACTGGGGGTGGGGAATTGCAGGCGGTTAGGACTTAACTCTGGATAATTGACTTTCTCTTCTGCGTCCACCCTCCCTTTTGGATTCACCTGAGAAACCTCCCTGTCTTTTGCTTCTCCACAGTGCTCAGGCCTGTGTCCCTGGCAGCCTCAGCCGTCACGAGGTATTAAATTAAACATACACACACATCACAGCCCTGAGGCTATTAACCCCCCCATGCACATAAATAATCCGCCGTGGTCTAAGTAGAATAACTGACGTTTGGACCCTGATCTACCCAATTCATTTCCACACCTGCGGGAGCGACCTTCAAAACTTGCTCCAGGCTCTGTCTCAAAAGTCGTTTTCTCATTAGTGGCAATGAAATTGTGTTGTGGAGCTCGTGCTCCATCTCTGTGTCTCTGGGGGGGGGATGAAGCACAGAATGATTCCCTCCCACAGATCACGCCAGGCCACCTCACTCCCACTTGCTTGTCTGGAAACCCTTCTTCCCTGGCTCCTCCTTCCTTCCCCGCCGCAATAACGCGATTAAGATTAAAGAAGGCCCTCACAGAGTGTCCCCAAAGGTTGCAATCAGCAGCGGCTGCCATTACTAATGCTTTGAGCACCTGAATATGCTGATGGACAGAGAAGGCACCTGAGGTGGTTTCCAGCCTCCTGCCACCCCAGGGTGCTCTGCCGTGGTGGCTTCATCTGCTTTGGCTTGACCTTCTGGCTGCCTGGTCCTAGGACTGAATTGTGATTTTAACACACAATTTATTCTCATAGTAAACCTGTTGTAGAATTGCTTGGTCCGGTGCTGATGTTTATTTCCAGCTGTCATCTCTGTCAGTCGTACTTTCAGAGCATAAGGGGGAAAACAAAAACCCAAACCCAAACCCCCCTGTTGTGCTTCGAGCCTTCACCATCCATCAACCAGGGGTCACAGCAACTGCAGATCATACACTCGGGTCTCAAAAACTGCAGGAAATCAGTCTTTGTTACATGGAAAATAAAGCAGTCTATGGGGAAAATAACCATAAATGTTCATTATTTGTACAGGAAAATCAATTTGTAGGCCAATTGACCAAATAAAGTAATACAATTTGCTGGGAAATCCCCCAGGTGTGGCAGGCAAATCACAAAGTGGAAATGGAAGCAGCGGTTTTCATAGGCAATCTGTGGTGGTTTGGGGGTGGGAGGGATGTGGGGAAGGGAGACAAAGCTTCAGAAAATGAATAAAACTACAGAAAAAGGGTAGCTTGGGCTGTGCAGCCGGTTAAAGGAAGGGTAGCAGTGAAAGGTGGAGAAGGGGAATGGTCTTTTTCTTTGTTTTCATATCGCAGAGGGAGGTGGAAGGAGGTATCGGTGCCTCTGTAAGGTGTGGGATGGCAAGGACAGAGCTCTCTTGGAAGGGGTGACAAACTGTAGCTGGAAGCACCTTGGTCTTGTGCTCGGAGCAGGGCAGTGACAGACACACAACCCTTCTAGTTGTCCCTTGTTTTGTCATCTACCCAGCCAGTCATGGCCAAGTCATTTCCGTTGTGCAGGCTGCGGGTGTGGAGTAAAGCCCCCAAATCATCCCAAAATGAATTTAAGGTGGTTCTGTGAGTCTCACGTCGGTGGTAAATGCCGTTTGCAGCCTTAGAGCAGAACTGATTCTTCATAAACAGTGATGCCCGAGTCTAGTGATGGGTGTTCTGTGTCTGGACGGCTCTTTGTCACTTAACGTTGGGCAGGTTAAAAAAGCTGAGGATCGATTTGTCAGTCAGTCCCTTCCAGTCATCTGACCCAGATCCTTTGTGCTTCCTCCAGTCTGAGCACATATGATGGCACTGGGACTGGGAGGGAGAGAGGGTGACATCATCTGCTCCTGTTTTTTACTTGAAAGGATGCATTTAGGACTGAAGCAGTAGAAGGCACCACTAAGGTATTGTAGTCCAGTTCCCGTGGTGGTTGACAAGGGTCCACAGAGCTCCTTTTCCCACTGGCTGTGACTGTGTTGTCCCTTGGGCTTTGGAAGCACAAGGCGCCGCTCCTGGCTCTGCAGTGGCCTCACTGTGTGGCTCAGTTCGTGGGTTTACACACCTTCACCGTGCTTGGCACCGCTCTGAAATGGACCTACTGCTCCTCACCGCCCTCCCAGATGTGTCAAAAGCCCTCAAATAACAAAAGCTTATCAAACACGCTGTGCTTTCCAAATGAGAAGTACTGCACAAGGGCAGCGTCACGGCAGCAGATGACAGACGGGCTCCTTGGCTCAGATCTCGCTGGCTTTTGGCTCTCTGCGGTAGGGATGGGGCTCCAGGGAGGCTGTGGCTTCGCTCTTGTTCGAGCAGCAGGTGTCAGAGCTTTTGATGTGTAAAAAAGGGTCCTGTCAAAGCCGTGAGTGACACCGCAGAGCACATTCTGTTTAGACAAACTCTGCCCGTCCTGCCACATCTGTGAACAACCAGAGGCACCTTTCCCTGGTTTGTTGTGGTATTTATTGATAGTTTGAGAGGACAATGTCTGCTTAACCACCTGGCATTTTACTTCCAAAAGTGGAAGCCATGCCTTAATTAATATTTGTACTTCCCTTGTTTGCTTTGGATTTTTGAAGTTTGCTTGGCTGTCAGGAGGGTTGAGTCACTCCAAGGAAACTTTGTGGGCAGACCTGGCTGGTGCTCACTCAGGCTGTGGCAGCTCCCTCCTCAGATTTGCCTGATCTCCTTTTCGGTGCTGGGATGGGACTTGAAACACTCCAGATCATACCTTTACCAGCCCGAATGATGCCTGTGCAAGTGTTAACTGAAGGCTTGAGCTGAAGGCTCTTTTGCAGAGGGATGTCTGCCATCCAGGGAGGATGCGCTGTGCTGTGCTGCTGGGTGGTCCTGTCAGGGAGACAGATGTGGCTGATTTTTGGCACCAGCCTCCCTGGGGAATACTGGGCTTGTAACGTAAAACTCTGGTTACTCCATCTCCGCTGCGTGGAGCAGCTGCTGTATCTCTCCCCTCGGCAGTTTGCTTGCATCAGTTTTGAGGGAAACTGTTGGGAAATCAATTTTTTTGGTTTTATTAAAGCTGAGAAAAATGTCCCTCTGGTGAGGTCCCATCTCGTTCTGGCCGTGACGAAGGTGGTCCAGCCGTGGTGGGGGGGGACAGGAGGCCTTTCCTGGGCTAGACTAACACGGGGTGTTTGAGGTGAGGATGGCTGGGGTTAGGGACTGACACTGGACTGACACCCGAGTTCCACTGATGCTCCTTGGAGCTTATGTTTTCCAAGGCATCGGTGATCGTGGGGCACTTCAACATTTTGAAAGCCCAGCTTTTAGGATGGTGTTGGATCTGATGTTTCCAGAAGAACCAGCTGTAGCTCTCAGTAACTACAGCAGCAGCAAAATCTTCTTCTGTGTGGACAACTGAAGAAAAGGAGGAACTGACTCTCAACAAATCCAGGTCTGTCTCTCCCATCAAGTGACGACGATAATTATTGAGCTTTGTAGAACACACTGAACTGTTTAGATAAAGCCTGTTTTGGTTTCTCTTACAGCAACAACACGCATTTGGGGAGGAACTGTTTTAATATTTCTCTTTGATCTCTGTGAAAGTTGTTCTTTTTGACAGTGAAGACTTATCAAAAAAAAGGGGAAAAAAGCTCAAAACAGAACATGAGGCAGAAATTGCACTCTACCCCGTGAAAAACTGCAGTGGCTGGTCCTCATTCTTGCAGGACTTGAACAAAGCCCAGGTCTGTGTCCTTTTGGCCGAGCAGAGTGTAAGCCACGCTTGGAAATCTCAAGGTCCTCAAAGAAATGCTTTAAGGGTGTGCCTCCGGAGCAGAATAAAAGTATAAAATCCAGTGAAATTCTCCTTGATGAAATATTTCAGGCTTGCTGGGAAAGGCTGTGTTCTCTTGGACCTGATGTAATGAAACTTTGGAGTGAAACATTAATACCTGGGGGAACGACGGACAGTTATTTTGTTCTCTTGTCTTTCTGTCACTCGAAAGGTACAGCAGTGAGGCGCGAGAAAAGAAGGGAAAATATCTGAAAGCATCCATGCCCTTTTGCTCCTTGTCTCCTCACCAGAGAGGAGGAGCAGGAAAGGAAAGAAAAACCAGAAAAATATGTAAGTTTTGCTTATATTCAGGATATAGCATCAGTGTACCACATCCTCAACTGGTGTTGGTTGACTTTATTCCGTTAATACTGACTTAGATTGCCTGAGGACCTGGCTTCACGTCTCTGCTTCCTTCTTTGCAACCTCAGACTGAAATGGACAAAGTTATTTGATGTGGAACAGACATAGGAAACAAAAGACTAGGCCACCTTTCGGCCTTCTTCCAAAGAGTTTTTTGCAAACAGGTGGCTCCAAAGGGCTGATAGATTTTTCTGACTTAGAGCTACCTCCCTTGGAAGACTGGAAATTCCAGTTGGTTTCTCCAGAAAAGCATAACTCTCGCTCTCTTAACAAATTATCCTTTAGGCTTTTTAACTCACTCAGAGGTAACAAATGGGAAATGTTCCCTTCTGTTCACGGATCGTGTTCATCTGTTTCTTTAGGGCTTCAGAAAACAATACGGTGAATATTGACGGGAAGAGCTGCAGCTTCTCTTCTGTGAGACTTTCTTTTGGTTTAAAACATCTGTATTTTCTCCAGTTGCAGTAGTACCTACAGCCCTGTTGCAGTGCACAGCCTCAGACTCAACACTTCATCCTCTGCTCCAAAGAGCTTACAATATAAGGCAGTACAGAGAAACAGGTATGAGGGAGAGAAAGTGTTACTGGGGGCTTTTTATAGCAGGGAGACGGAGCCCAGTGGGGTCAAGTGAGTGGCTTAGGATCACACAGGGAAATTGTGGTTAAGAGTAATTCTCTCCTTTGATATATTCCTCTTTCAAAAGATAAGTTGCCATAAAAATGAGCCTGGACTATCTGATCTGCAATCAATAGCTTCTGTATAAACCAGCTGATGACAACTCAAAGCTGTTAATGAGGAATCATCAAGTGTAGGCCTAGAGAGCCCGCTGGGTCCAGTTATTCCTGGAATTCTTTCTCCCCTGGCTACAGCTCCTCTAGACCTCTCTGGTTCTGCCAAATTGCCTCCTCTGTTGCCTCTAGTCATTCCCAGGACTTGTAAACCCCTTTCAGGAGACCCTGATGAAGAGCGTGACACGGTCCCTAAATGCTGGGAGAGTCTTCATGGCCTGAACCGCCTCCATTTTTTGGCATGACCATCGCTGTCTGTTCCCACCTGCTCCCTCTCTCCTTGGGGCCATCCCATCCCTCCTGCACTGGAAGAACTTCCAGTAGAACATTGCTGTCACTGGAAGGAGATGATAAATAATAAACCTGTTAGCGGTCAGGTTAAAGGGCTGGACTGCGGCTGACGGGGAGGCAGAAAAACAGATGCAGCAGCCAGTTGCTGACTGTTGTTTTATTCATGTGTTCATCACTGAACACCGGAGCAGGAGGTAAGATCAGGGGCTGGGCAGCTTCTCCTGGCTCTGTCCTCCCTTTTGAGGGAGAAACTGGTAACCACAAGGCAGCAGGACTGCGCCCAGGCCGGATTTGCTACCGAAACAGTCGGGCTGGTAGCACCATCGGCCTAGAACAACTAATGAAGGCTCAGGGGAGAGTGAAGGATTATCTTGGAAGACAACTGACCCTTTCTTAGGTGTTTACACTAATCACAGCTGAAGGTAAATGCACACTCTGTCAGTTATCCTACAGGGGGATGTGTGGGCTCCATTGCTGCCTAATTTCCCTAATTAAAGCCATTGGACCAGGTTTATTATTTGAAGAAGTAAAAGAAAAATATTCCAGGCTCTCAGAACCCCCTCTTTTCTTTTTGCCTATCTTTATTATCAATAAAAAGTGAGAGAAAATGCTGTCTGGGCTTGAGGATTTCCTTCTCATATGGAAAAGATTTAGCATACTTCAGCTCCCAGCGCTGGCAGCGCACAAACCTCCCCCCCAGCATTCCCTGTCTGCTCCCTGTATTTCCCAGCTCGAGGTATACAGAAGGAATGCCTGTGCTCTTGCTGCACCAGGGTTGACTTTTTCTTCATCCGATAGAAATTATTTTTGAGAGCTGAATCACAGGCACGTGAATCATCTTGCAAAACAGCTTTGATATTTTTATCAGTGTGCAAACCCTTCCTGCATTTGCATTTCTCTGCTTTTTTTTCTTTCTTTTCTTTTTCTCCCCCCCCGCCCCGGGTACTGATTTGGATGCTGAAGAAGTGGTGTCCGTCGGGACTGCACCTGCTCGTCTTCTTGGGTCAATTCCCGATGGGATCAGATGTCCAGAGTTTAGCTGGCAGTTAATGTGGGCTGGCAAAAGCTTTGCTTTCATGTGCATTTTTGATTTCTTTTTTTTTTTTTCCATGGAGCATTTTGCTGTGCAGCTCTCATAGCAGAGGCCTTTCCATTGCTGGGATCAATTAAATGCTCACCAGGGACTCTCTCTGCGAGGAATCTTTCCTTTTTCTGGCTGACTTTGAATGTCACACCAGGGCGTTCAGCTGTTTTGACCTTGTTGCAGTAGCTCCCAGGGCAGGAAACCTTTCCTAACCCTCCCTTCCTGTCTCTCCCCCAAGTCCCCTGCTCTCCACCCGTCCTTCCATCTGCCGGCTCTCCCGGGGCTCTTGGGCAAGAGCTCGGATTTTGGTATTCTTGGCTGGGAGAACAGGGCTCCAGGGGAGAGCTGCGAGAGGGTTGGATGGATGGAGGGGAGAAAGATTTTATTTTGTAACTCCACTGACCTTGCTTAGCCACACAGAGCGGAATTTTCCCTCCCTTCCCGCTCTCTGGAAGGGAAGAAATAGCCCCACTGTTTTCTTTTCCATCTTTCTGATGGTCCCTTGCTTTCATGATAGAGCGATCAGGCTTCCAGGCTTCTCCACCCAGGTAACCTGCTGCTGTTCCCAAGTTGTTGGGGTTTTTTTTTTTGGCTTGTGGTTGCCTCTCTAGACTTGGGTAATCGGTCTTTAAATTGTGTGTTGGTACTTGTTTGATTTTTCCTGGGGAAAGGAAATGTGCCTGTCTGATTTTTATTATTTGTATTTTTTAAAAAAGCAAACACTCCCCCCAGACAATACTTGGAGAGGCAATGAAAGCAATTAGTGGTGTCAGAAGACCCTGGGAGGGTGAAGCAGTGAGTGACCAAGGGCTGGACTGATGCAGGAAGGGCTGGGTGGGGAGTGGAATGGGGAATGGAGGATTATTGACACCAACTCCAGCTGTGTTTCGTTAGCTGGTATCATAACCCACAAAATCAACCTTTAACGATGTAGAAAGAGAAGGGAGGAGTCCTAACGTGTGAGGTAGTTCTGCTGTGCCCTCAACACTCACCCTTGTAAAAGCTTTGGAGAATTGCAGGTATGTTTTACTTTCTAGTTTCACCAATTAAAGAGAGGATAATAACTGATAATTCTGTTCTCCACCCCCCGACCCTCTGTCTGAGGCGTGGGGGAAATCCTTGCGTGATGAAAGGAAGGTGCAACCTCTGAAGAGGTTTCCTCTGAACCGAGTCAGCGTTTGGCCTGAGAGGAAACATCTTTGGCTCCTCTTGAGCACCCAAGAGGTTGTTGGAGGGTGCCTTGGAGGGCAGGGGGAAGCACCTACCCGTGTTGGCTGGCTGTATTTCACCCATGTATGTGTTGAGAACCGGTCTTCAGATGGGGATCCCACATTCCCTCTGCTCTGGGGGTATAATATGTCCCTTAGAGCACCTTCTGTCCATGTTGCCTGGGGCAGGGAGCTGGCAGACAGGCATCCTGGCTTGGCTGGGCTGAGCTAAGACATCTTTACCGCCACGTATAGTTCATATTTTTCGCTGGGAGTGCTGCACCTGTACTGGCAGCTGTTGGTTCTGCAGCTCTAGGAAATACTCCTTCTAACCCAATGGCCAAACCAGTCCCACTAGTTTAAGCAAGCCAGCTGGCAAAGCACACCTTCCCCCTTTTCTTCAGCTGTGTAAAAATAGAGTTATTTAAGAGGGGGGAGCTGGAGTCCCAAGATGCCTGGCTCTCTGGCAGTAGGTGACTATTGATCGGGTTGTTTTCCCAAGCATCAGTCGTCCCAATGAATATCAACAAATCGGGCGGCTGTTTGGTTTTTAAAATATTCAAACCTTCTTACAGGGTTTGTGGTTCAACACCAGCATCCCATTAATGTCTGAGATCACTCTGCAATGATGCTGTCACACAAATACAAGCTGCTTTTAATGTGGGATTATGAGGCTTACATGAAATATCTATAAATGCTAATGTACCTCCCAGTATATAGCGATACGACTGCAGTCTCAGGGTGTATTCTTGCACATAACACTGCTCTGCTGAGGACATACCTCACCACCCACCACTGTGAGAGCTGATAACCCTGAACCTGAGTAGCTGTAGGTATCTCAATATGGGTCCGTTCCTGTCCTGTAAGCTGTCTGTACAGCTGGCAGAGGATTTTAGCAAAAGCCAGAGTCGTAGGAAAGGTTCCTTGGATGGAGGGCTTCTCACAAATGGGTGGGTTTTATTTGCAGCTTGGACCAGTGCCCTTTGAAGTCAATGGAGAGACAATTGATTGTAGCAGGTTCTGGACCAGGCTTCTGGCTACCTTTGTGCTTCATTTAAAAGTAATGTGTATCTACTGGTGAATGCCTCTAAACAGATTAAGAAAGTGCAATTGATTCAAAACTGACTATAGATGAACATAAGAGGCAAAATTGATTGGCTCAGTCTATTTTAATTTTCTGGGGATGGAGAACCGTAATAAAGAAAGAAAGGAAGAAAGAAAATGCCCCAAAACCTAATGGCAAAAATACCAGGTAAACACACCTTTGAAAAATGCATTGCTGGTGATGGAATGCGGGTGGGTGCAAGGGCGCTGGGACCACTGTGGCCCTGGTTGTGATGTTGTCCTTCGCTGGGCTGTGGTCAGAACAGAAGTAGGACAGGTCATCTGGGACACGTATTTAATATATTAACTATATATATGTGTGTGTTTTTATATATATGTAGGTGTATATATATGCAGCAGCTTTAGGTGTAAGGATACAATTCAGAGAAAGGCAAAGAAGCAGCACTCTGAGGAGCAGGGGAGAGGGGGAACCTGCGTTCCTGGGCTGGTGGGCTGTATCTCCAGGTTTAGTGCCTCCCTGTTTGCTGCACTCTCGCTCTTGTTAGGGCTGATGAGTCCCTGGGCAGTCACTGAGACCTGGTAACTGCTCGAAGGTACCATAATGGCCATAAAATGATTTTTAGTATCTGATCAGCGCCGTTCTCTTTAGCCTGGGAAGTCACAGCAGAGAGTGAATTGCAATTATTTTGAAGCGGAAATTTGCACACCCTCCCACCCCTCTCCCTTTAATTGTTATGATAAATAGCAACTTCAGAAAAATATATAAAGCTTTGGCATGATAAAGCTCATGCTGATATCAAATCCTGCTTTTCAGCATGACAGATCTGGTGCAAATACTGCCCTCCTTGCTTTTCCTTTCCTTCCCCTTGCTTTTCCCTTTCTCTCCTCTTATTTTCCCCACTGTCCTTGACACCCCACAGGCTGGAGGTCAGTTCTCTGTACTCACTGGAGCAGGAAAGGGGGCAGGGGTGGAAATAACGTCTTCTACAGGAAAAGTAGTTAAGGTTGGAGTTGTGCAATTTCTGTTGCATTATATCTCTTGCATCTGAGCATTTGGACTCACCACAAAGTCTGTCGCAGCTTGATCCACGTTTTGTACTGGGGATGCTCAGGGATGTAGGATCATTCACCTTGTTGCTATCCAGGGGTGTGTTTTTCTTCTTCACGTGCCTGTCAAGAAAAAAAGTGCATGTCTTTTTCCTTCTATACACGTGTTTTCCCATTTTTAAGGCAGTTTGGCCAACTGCTCTTCCCTCGCCTGGATGTCTGTTGTTCACAGACAGCTGAGTTCTTGGCTTGGAACTGCATCGGAATGGGAAAGCTCATGTGCCTCCTTGGGGTGATGCCTTCCAGATGGATTTAGCTAATTATCACAGCGATTAGGGCTCCCCTTAATGACCACAACTGGAATTTATTGACAGAGGTAAACAAGAAGTTTTTGGGTTGTGTTTGTGGAAAGTCCTTAATTTGTTTAATTAAAAAAACATGGGCTCTTCTATCACTTGGTCTTGCTCCGTTCTCCCCTGCAGAGAGCCCGACTGGCTTTCCCAGGGCGTTTGCATTTTGCCAGGTTTATTTGGAAACTTGGAGTTGACGTTTCAGAGAAGCTGTTATGAGTCAAATGTTACTCTGCTCTTACTCAACCAGTTTCACACACCTTTCTTCCTTTTGTTCCAGTCCTTGCGAAAAACGTGTTTCTTTTCTGTGACTTGTCCCCTTGAAGGGATTATGCCCAAATACCTCTGCAAAAGAATGCGCTTCGCTCCCCCTCGATGCGGTTCCCTTCCCAGTTTCATCAATCTGTTTACTAAAATTCTAAATTCGGGGGAGGAATGACGTTAAGAGTCTCCCTGGGTTTCCAACGCACATCTTCCACTGTAAGTGCTCGTGTTGTGGCTCTCTGTCTCGGTCAATCACAGATGGAGCCGAGCACCCCCAGCGCTAGAAACATCCTCTGTCCCAAGAGAGAGCTAAAAACCCAACATGCTCCAGCTTAGGTGGCACTAGGCTCGTGTCTTCTTGTGGATCAGGCACAAAGGGTGCAGGGTGGGGACAGTAATGTGTAACACATCCTCACTGCTTGCAGAAGAGAGGAGGTTGGGAGGAGGGTGGTGTCGCGCTGGGTTCTGCACACAAATACACGTGGAGTGAAAAAGCAGCTTTTTGCCTCCTGGGAGTTTTCCTCCTGTTTATTTGTGTCTTGTCAGAAGGGAGTCGTTGCGGGAGGTGCGCTGCCAGGACCACCAAGGGAAAGTCTACACGAGGCAAGACCTGCTGGATTCAGCTGAACACACAAAGGAACAGAGAAAAGTTTTTTCAGGAATTCAAGTTTAAATTGGTGCCGACTGTTCACTGGTGCGAGGGTCACACCTGCTGCTGGCTGGCCTAGGCAATTTCCCCTTTGCAGTCCAAAGTGTTCTGGGTTATCTGGATTGTGTCTTCCAAGGGCTGCTGGCAAAGGTTTTAATTTAACCTATTCTGCTGTGTGAACGTGCAGCATTTGGTGGGAAACAGCCTGGAGAGAGAGATGGGTGTCTGACTCTGCTGCCATCTTCCTTTCCTGTTGGTGTGGGTGAAACAGGAGCTAGGAATGAAGAGGTGGGGAGGGGCTGGGAGTGCATGAGTTGAATATGAGAACTGGAAGAACTAGATGCAGATACACCTCTGCTGAAAAGTCTTTTGCAAAGCGAACGTGCCCTTTTCCCACCCAACGTACCGGCCTGAGACCTGCCGTGACTAACAGCATTGCCTTCGCAGGGCAGCCGTTTGAGAGGAGCTCCTTGGTTCTGGGTTCCTAACCAAATTCTTGTTTTCTTCTCTTTTCCTCCTGCCCTTTCCCATTCCAACTCGTTCCGTTCAGAACCGGGGTCGCCTGGCAGAGAAGAGGACGATCCCCTTACCTCCAACCAGGATCCCGAAGAAAGAGCTGACCTCAATTTTCTCACATAGTGAAGACAGTGAAGAAAGCGATAAGAGCAATGGTCAACATCCTGAAGTGAAGCAGGAGGAGGATCTCCATATCAGTATCATGAAAAGAAGGTACTTTCCTGCCAGGGGGTGAACTGCAAGGGCAAAGACAGAGAAATCTGGGCAGCAGGTGACCAACCTTTGGAGGCCAGTACTGTCCAGGCTGCCCTGTAGAGTCACCTCCAGGGCCTGAAATTAAAGTGCAAATGTCACATTTAGCTCAGAAAGAGTTGTTAGTTCCTCTTTACTCATTCCTGTTTGGGGCGAGTAGGGCTCTGTGGGCCTTGCACTATGGGCCTTGTGTTTGCTCTAAAGGCATCTGCATTTGCAGACTGTAAATTGTATTTCCCGCTCTGCCAAGGATTCTGAGTCTTTGTGCCTGGTGAGACCAACACGTTGCATGACCAAGAAGTCCCCTGTGGTCATACCTTCTCCATAGCTGTCTGAAAATACACAGGGGTGTGTGGGCCTAAAGTCCTGCTTTTTCCTTTCAGTTGGCCCCAAATTCTGATGCACTGTAAACTGGACCATTTAACGTTGGGGAGCAAAGTTGGGGAAGGAGGTGGCAGCAATGGTGGTTGTTACACATTCCTGATTACAAGTGTCGAAGAGCATCCCGAGTGCCTGTGTAGTTTAAACCTAGAAGTAACGGAGTTGCAGTAGGCAAAGAGTCACTCAGATACTGGGCCTTGCCTCAATACTTAGATATTTTGGTCGAGCCTTTCTTGGTACCTTATACATACATCCTGGAGGAATGTATGAGGAATCATGAAGGAAGAGAAGGAATTGTCTTGAGTTACATTCTGGTAACTGTCACCTGGGCTCTCGTGTATGGTCTCAGCTCCTGTAATACTCAGCTGCAAAATTTTGGGTTCTCTCATCCCTCTGAAAAAATACAATGTTTAGAAGACGTGTAGCTACAGGCAAATAAATACCTGAAGGCGATGTGTCTCAGGCCCCCCATGCATATCATTGCAGCCCATCTTGATTGTCATCTTCCTCTGATGCATAAAATCACTCAGATTCTGAGACAAGCCCAATAAAAACAGAGGAGTGGAAACCGAAGGCATGTAATTGCTTTTCTTATGTTTTATGTGTTTCTTGCTCCTGAGTAGATAAGCTCTTTCCCCCCTTGCCTTCCAGCAGGTGCTGGTAACGTTCAGCAACCGAGAGCTAGAAAGCAGAGAGACGAAACAGTAACTGGCTCCTCTCATAAAATCCTGCCTGTAATTAAAGTCTGGGTTTATCATCACAGCTGCCCAACAGCCGTGTTCAAGGGTTATCACTTGGAAATGGAAAGGTGTTTGGGGAAGGCGTCCGCACTGCGCATGAGCGCAGGAGGCACAGGGGAGAGGGAACCCTCCTAATCAGTTTGGGTAAAATGCCCTCCTTCTCCTGCCCTCTCTAATTATGCTTTTAATTCTGCAAAATTATAGTGCTAGATTGTCTCATTAGGAGGGAGAACAACATGATAACTATATAATTGATAGGCTGGGCCCCCCAAATATAAAGTGCTCTTATCTTAAATCTTTAATTACTGTAATTGCTTTGCCTTGTTTATTAGGAAATGAAGAAAAATACTTAATAGTTATTAGCCAGTGATCCCCCAGCTTACCATTTCTGTGCTCTCCAGTACTTTTCAATCAGTTTGTCTGAAGGTCTTTTGTTTAAGCTTTGTTTTGATGCCTTAAAGGAGCGTGTGATTCTTAGCAGGCAGGCGAGACTCACTGCTCTTGTGCAGTTGTTCTCATTTCCATCTTCTTGGGAGCTCTGGTAGGAGCTGGAATAGCTGGGGCAAACTGGAGCCAGGCGGTGCTCCGAGGAGCAGAAAAAAACAGAGCAGGGAATTCAGGCAGGGAACACCTACTGCTCGACTCCCTCAGCGTTTCCAGTGTCCTTGCAAACGGGTCCCCCAGCCCCTCCTGTCCCAGAGAGGGGAAGGACAGGCCATTTCTACCTGCTCGAGAGCCATGGAGGGAAGGTGACCTGACCCCACTCTTGCACTGCCGTGCCGGAGGGAGCAGGCTCTGGCTCCGTTCCCAGCATCATTAGCAGCCCAGGGAGCAGGGTGGAAGGTGTGATGGGGATGCTCCGGAGACAGGAGTGGCATCGTAAAGGCGAGACAGCTCACAGACATGACAGCTGGGGCCCAGCAGAGACAGTGCCCCATCTGCTTTCTGGGTTTAATTCACCTGTTGTATCCTCCCCGGTTGGTGATGGATTGGGCTGAGGTTTTATTGTCTCCCACTGAGAAGAAGAAATAGGTTAAACTGCGATAGCAGGAAAACAAGGTCAGGGTCTGAGCAAACCTGTGTTTTCCTCTTGTACTCCTGGATGGTCCTCGTGCACACCTGCATGGACTTCACATCATAAACATCTGCATTATTGCTTTGAACGTTGTTGCCTTTGCTTCTTTCTCCTGCTCCCAATTTCCTTTGTATTGACTGTTTCCTTCTGTTGTTGGCACAAGAGAATGTTTTCTGCCACTCTGATGTCTGGGCGTTGGTGAAGAAAAGTCTCTAGGGACTAGAATAGCAGTTGGAAGTGTAATTTCTTGGGTAGTCCCTCACCCTGGCCTTTGGCAGAGGTGATTTCCTCTGTGATCTGTGGCAACTGCCCATGGTGTTAGCCTCCAGAGGAGGTCTGAGGAAGAGAAAACCTGCCTCGTGATGTTCCCTCCAGTCCTAGAAAGGAGGAGAGACCTGTAACTACCCCATTTCAGCGCACGCCGGCTTCTTTCACAACCAAGTCCTTGCAAAACCGTGTCACGTCGCTGTCTTGCACACAGGTAATTAAGGAAACCAGGCCTCACACTGAGGAGAGCTTGGCTCATCTGCTTGGAAATCCAGGTGACCCAAGCTTAAAGGTGAATGTTTTCAGCTTGTCGTGAGCCCCCTTGAGTCCTCTTTAGCCCGCTTTGCAGGGTGTGCTAAGCAGCCTTTGTGTTGTGCCTCCTGTCTGGAAGGCAGAGGGCTTAAAATCTTGTCTCATGTAACCAGAGGCATCTGCTGAGCTTGATACCGTAGCTTGATACCCAGACTGTAAGCAGCAGCTCTGGAGATTATTAGGACGGCGCTGCAGAAGAAAATCCTTTTTCTTCTGATCAGATTGCGGGTTCCTGAAAATCTTGCTCATTTACAACATTACCTACAAGGAACAGTTGCGTTGTCTTAATTACCGTGAAGCTGTGCTGACTCCTGGTGAGGGTGTGTGTCTGGTCATGAAAAAGAATTTTTGCTCTTTGGGGAGAAGAATGAGATCAGTGTAGGGCGTTTCTGTACCCATGCACCTATGACACCTGTAGGTTTCTTGTAGTCATAAGAATACTGGTACAGGTGAACTGGAACAAGTACTATGTAGAGCAGACTCCAGTTAGAAACTGGCTTCATGAAGCCTTTGTCCTTTCTCACAGACCAATAACTAAGCTGCCTGCCCCCAGCAACCTAAACCTAAAGTTATGCCAGTCTGCTTTTTTGTTACCCCCCTCTGGTTTATTATCCCAGACACAAAACACAGCAATGCAGAGGAAGTTTGAGACTACAGATTCCGTTGTTCTGCAGTAGTTTTGAGGCAGCATTACCTTCCTTACACTCACTGGGACATGCCAAGTGACATTGATAAATGCATTACCTCAGGAGCAGCCTCTGAGCATTTTCACACCGAGGTTCAATCTTCCTTTAAGGATCCCCATGACATTATCCCAAAATTCTCCAAACAGAGGAAAACCTGTGTAGCCAGAGAATAAGGTTCAGCTTTAACAGGAAGACCCTCCATGTGCTGTTGGATTTAAACCCAGCATTGTCTTGTGGGTGCACCAATTTAATTTCTATTTTAAAGACAGGCCTTTTTCACTAGTAGAGGAGGGGAGGGAAAGAGAAGAGGAGAAATGTAATGAAAACTTCTGAGATTTCACGTGTTAGGGTAGGAACTCACTTAGAGCTTCATCTTCAGTGATGGCATGGCTAAGAATAAGTGGCAATAACACTTAAGCACTTGCTTAAAATGGTGAAAGTTTTTGATTTGACCTGTCTGAAGAAACTTCATGGGATACCAGTAGATGTGCACTGGGCTGAGTAATGGGCAGGGTAGGAGCAAATGGACATTTATGGTTAAAATGCCTTTGAAATTAAAAAAAAATAGAGGATTGGGAGCAAAAGTAGGAGCAGATTGTACAATGAGAAGAGCACACAACGGGCTGGGTTCCTTGCCAAATGCTGCTCTGTGATAAAATCCATTTTGAGGAGAATTAACAGAAGTTGTGCTGTAACAGGGTGTCTGTGCACTGAGCAGCAGGTTTCTGAAGAACCTTGTACTGCCCTTAAGTCCTTCCTCCTTTTTTTATGTCACTTCCCCCCCCCACTCCAGAACCTTCTCTGGCTGTGTCAGCGGCGTGACCCCAGTGTGGGCTTAGTGTGACTTCAAACATGAGGACTTGAATTCCTCAAGGAATGGTGGAATGCTGTCTCCTTGTCCCAATTCACATCTAAACATGGATGGAGACCAGAGAGGGGCGAGTTGCTCTCCCCGTCCCCTGTCATCCCTCACTTCACACACCAGCTTTACCGCGTTCTCCTCCCTCGGTGTCCGTTTTCTAATGGTGAAATTACTGACCTCCACTAAGCCTTAATGGCCAGGGCTGTCAGCCTTTCCTCTGCCTGCCTTTCTAAGTGGAAAGCTATTTCTTAGATCCCATAAGGATGCTGCTCTTTGACTCCCTAATTGATTGAAGATCAAACCCAAGCACCCCCCCTCTCCCATTATATTTGTCACATGCATCTGCTTGTAATTCAGGGCCATGAGGTCCCAATGGCTTCTTGGCTGATGTGCAGGGCACATGCCACTGCCTTTGCCGTCCTCCTCTTGCTTGGCCATTCCTGAAATGCTCCCAAACATCCACCTTGGTTCTCACCTGGAGTGAGAGGTGTGTGACATCCCCATTCCTACTGGAGTTTCATGGCAGGATATGCCACACGACACTGATTTTCACCTGGTGCCAAAGCCAGAGCGTGTCCCAGCCATGTCCCAGGCTCTTCCCAGCCATGTACCACCAAAGAGAGCCCAGAGACATGGCAGAGCAGGGCTTGGGGCTCCAGCCCCAAATCAGGCTCTTCAATTAGCTTTGACAGCCCTTCTTCTGATTGCCCTGAGTCAAGAGGAGGAGGGAGGCCAGGACACTCTTGTGGCTGGAGACATATCTTGCTGCTGACACTTTCCTTTCACAGCATCCACTGGTTATTTTCTATCAATCCCTTCTTCCTTCCTCTGCAACCCTTTATTTTCTCTTTTCCTTTCTCTTTCCTCCCTCCTTCCCGTTTTTCCTGTGAACCATGCACCACTTAATAACAGTCACTGTATTCAATAAATATATTAAAGATCCCTCTGGGAAGCAAAGGCTGGAGCTGGTCCAGAGTGCCAGGAAGCATGTCATTGACCTAATGAGGATGTATATTTGAGGGGGAGAGAGAGAGAAAGAGAAAATGGCTGCTTACTTCTCAGGGTTGCTGCAGAATAAAATAACAATAAAGGGCAAGAAACCCTTTCTTGCTCAGGAAGGAGGTAGGAGACCAGAAAGAAAGGTGAAGTGTGAGAATGAAAGCAAACAAAATCATGACCCACAAGTGCACTTGGCTGCTCTCTGTATCTCCTTGTATCCGACCCTTGGAACATGAGTTCCATGGTGGAGAATAACCCAGGTGCCCCCCGTCCAAGTCTCAGTCTTGGTGCAATCTTAAGGCCGTTCTTCCAGCCACCATGTATGAGGTTTCCAGGAGGAGCCCACCCCTGTTCATTGCCCGCACGAGCTTCTTAATGTTGGCTGCCTGAAAAATAGCAATGCCTGGATACGGGGAGACTGTGGAAGCTGAGACAGTGATACACGTGAAGAGTAGGGAGGAGAGAGGAGCTAGATGCCTCCGTCCAACCAAGCAGCCTGCAGAACGGCACCTGTAACTGCATCTTCCCAAACTGCAGCATTGTGAGCTGTGCACAGGCCTCCCTCCGTGCCCGAGAGATCCACGTTTCCATGAAGGATGGTGGTACCCAGGGCCTGACCCAGGGCAGGCTGAATGCCCTGTTGGGCTGCGCCAGTCGAACTGAAAGCCTTAGTTCACCCTTTTGCCAGCGCTGTCCCTTCGGTGCGGTCTTCTGAACCAACCAGAGGATGTGGGGGAACCTTGTCAATATTTTTCCCTTCTCTGTGGCCTCACCTGTGCTAGAAAATGGAAAGGTACAGACAGACTCCATCCAAAGGAAGTGTGGGTCTTAAATGGGAGTAGAAAGGGACAGCTGTGGGCAAGAGATGGGGCTGTGATGGGTTCTTCTTCTGGCAGTGATGACTTCCTGGTATCTCCTGGATGCTTCCCAGTATCATCCACGCTGACGTGGCATGTGTACTGGTTTCTGCAGCACATACCTGGGACGGCAAAGGAAGCCCAGGGGAGCCACAGAAAGCAAACTGGCCACGGTGCAGAAGCTGCAGAATGATGTTCTTCCTGCCCCGGAGCGACAGGACATTAGGGGGATGCCTGGCTTAGGCTGCTGGCCTCTTCCACGAGGTGTTGAAAGCTTGCAGGGACCGCAAGGGTGAAAAAGGAATGACAGGGAAGGAGAAAAACAACTTAAAAATTAAAAACTATCCCAGCTGCTCTCCATTATTTTGCCAGCTCTGTCACTTTCTTTTCTGGGCTGGATTCTCATTCCAGTGCAGGCTCCAGAGATGCCTTGAATAGCCTCAGCCCTTCCTGTTAATATGTTTTTTTGTGTGTTCACATATATGTATGAATTTCATTCTTTGCACAAAGCAAACCCTGACATTCTAGTCCCCCCTCGCTGAGGTGCCTGTGCAGCAGTTTGTTAATCCCCCCAGCTCCGTGCCCCCAAAACTGCCCTCCCAGTGTAGAGCTGGGCAGGGAACCGGTCTCTGGCTGTTGCTGGGGGGCTCATCTGGTCACTTTTATTGAACATTTTCTGACTGATCTCACTGTGTGAGACCTTGGGTGGGTGCGGAGGGGGGATACAGGGTAGCAGCTGTAGCACCTTTGCTTGCCTGGCTCTGGTTTTTATTTTTCCCCCCTCCTTTTCTGTTATTAATTTGTAAAGGACTGGCTCCTGCTCACCACTCTTTATACAAGCCAAGGACAGGCTTGTGTAGCTGATAGTTTGCAAATTATTAGTAATTTGATTTCAATTGGATGAATAACCTGTTAAAGCAAGATGTACATTAGCCTCAGAAATCTAATTGGTGATAACGGCATAGAGATGTGGAACGAGTGCTTGGTTCTGCTCCCTGTCCCTCTCCCCTCCCCCTCCCAAAAAAGATAATTAGGATTTAATTTCATTCTCACCTATTCATTTGTCTAAATATGGGTGTTTAATTATCCATCTCGGCAGATAGATGTCTCTGCCTCTGTGTGGATCTGAGCTATTCCTTTGGCATGAGGTTTTCCCTCCCCCTCACTTACAACTCTCTGATGCCGTGTTCTTACGCTTTGAAGTTCAGCTGAGCTAAGTCTCCTTATGAGCCGTGCCTTTGCCCGACACCGAGGATCACCATCTGCACTCTACCCGTGTCGGTGGCTGCAGCACACCATGAGAAGCTCCGTTTTATGGAAGGCTGAGAGTTTAAAGCAGAGCCTGAACCCCAAGCGCAGAGTGGGGAGCCCAGGCCAGCAGTTCAGAGCCTTGTGCAGGTCATTTCACCCTCCGCCTTTTGCCCCCTTGGGCGTTGGTGTGGCCAGGAGCAACCTGCCTACCTGCCTTTGGGGATTTTGGGTGGAATGTGGACCTTCCCCTTGAGGCACAGGGTCTGAGTCCCAGGGCTGGAAGTGATGCCAGTTCCCAGTGTGGGTAAAGGGAATGTTGCTCTGAGAGTCCAGTATGAAGAACACTTTTTACCTGCCAGATAAGGTTGTAGAGGTGGATGTTCGGTACGTGGGAGTTCCAGAGCTGAGCATCCGTGGAAATGAGAGGACCCATAATGAGTTTTAGGGTGGGACAGAGCGGTTATTGGTGCAGCAGAACACTGTGCTGTGTTGCTGCACATCTCTTGTGTGGCCGGAGGGTGCACACACGGGGGTGAAACGGGAGCACAGTGGGGTCCAGAGTGGATCAAATGGTCCAGAGTGGTCCAAGTGTGTGAACACTGCGTGGAGGAGATGCATGTTGCCTTCAGAGACAGGCCCATGGGGCAGGTTACCTTAACCACAGGTTTTCTGAATTGTACTTTTTTCATCAGGTAAGGGACCATGGCATTTTAATCGGACAAACCTGGCATTTAATCTACATATAGCTCAGAGCCAAACCTTTTCAGGTTTTTTGAGAGCACTGAAGATGTTTTATGGACAGAGAAACAGGAGAAGCACGAAGTTCCTTTTCAGACTTGCAGTTTGATTTCCAGTGGGTCCCTCAGGGTTCATCGCTGTGCGGTGTTTGGAGCTCTCCCCACTTCCACTGTGCAGCTCCCAGGATCTGATTTGCACAGTGCAAGGTGCTGAGCTTGAATTAAAGGGGTTTATGAAGAATTTGGTGTACATAGGAGATGTTGTATTCTAGGGAAGGGTGCGAAATCAGACTCCCCATTTTCTACCAGTTCCACTCTCTGGTGAGTGGGTCCAACCCTTCTGGGCCTGTTGGGCCATAAGGGCTTTGGCTGGCTTGAATTTGGACTCGGATCACCTTACCTGGAAAGTCCAAATGTGTCCCAGAGTTTGGCAAAGCTTCAGTTTGTGGAAATTTTACTCAATGCCCCAGCTTGGCCTGGTCTTCTCGAAGAACAACTGTTATTGTTATAAGCTCAGTAGCTGGGAAGCACCTATTGCATTTCTATTTGCAAATAGAATGTTGGGAAGATGGAAAACTAGGAAAATGTTTCATGTGAGGAAGAAGAACAGGAAAACTAGGGACATGTAGTACTATTAAGTACAGTTCTGAGCCCAGCTTTATTGGTGAATGTTTAATACCCACTAAAATCTAACAATCCCCTAAAACTGCTCAGAGACCAACCAGACTCCTCTTTCTGAGCCAGTCTTTCAGGAAGAGCCCAAAAAGGGTGCTGTCACATTAGTAAAACTTGAAGCAGCATCGTGTCTTGGATGTGGAATTATTTCCATGCTAAGAGTTGTTTTCAGCTGATCTCTGAACCAGGCTGATGCAGGGGCACCCATTCAGGAAAGCACTTTAACAGGCACTCAAACCTGAGTTAAGTCTCACTGCCTTCACTGCTCATGCTTAAGTGTTTTCTGACCCAATTCAAAGCACATTCAAATCAGAAGAAAGGCTCTCTTTTACTTCAGCAGGCTTTAGTTTTATTTTTTTTGCTGCAGACTTCAGCTATAGACTGTTGGTTTTCTAGTTGAAGACGGGTACAAGGATGCAGGAAATCTGCAAACGTGCATTTGGCCTCTGTAGTATTTGCAAACTCTTCTGCTTAATGCTTTTGGGAACCTACATCTGCAGGAGCTGATCGACCCGCACAGCGAGGAGCCAGTGAGCTGTTGCTGGCAGATGCTGGGAGCCGGGGGAGCGGGGTCGTTCAGGGATGTGGGATTCCTTGCCAGCTTGGTCTCAGATGGCTGAGGTTCTCATCCATCACGTTGACGTGGAGAAAGAGTGGTGGTCACAGACCTCCCCTGGGTGGCGGGGTGGGGATGAGTGCTCCCTAATACCCAGTGGAGACACCAGACCACAGAAGGTCAAGCCTTAGTCCTCTGGGTTGGTGTAGATGCCGTCTAGTAGGAGGGTGTGTGTGGGGGGGACACACAACACACACCAACAAAAAACCCAACCCTCCCTTGGCTGCTCTGTCTTAATTTAGGATATTGTAAGTCTAGAATCTGCTATTCCTGCTTGGCAACAGGCAGAGTGACAGAATATGTGAAATTAATTTTCAAGGTGGGAAATTGCTAATAATTTATTTACAGCTGGGGCGGGTGTGGAGGAGGGAATACAGTACAGACCTACTTGGGTTTTCTTCATAAAATGTCAATGCTCAGCTCTTTCTGCTTCCTCCAAATGTGTCCTCCTAGTTGAGACAACATCCTGCAGTCCCTATCCCTACTAGGCAGGCTGCAGGCAGCAAAGAGAAGATCTCTCACAGCTGTAGAGTTCAGCTGCAGGTCTCTCATTTGCAGCACTCTGAGCCCAGCTGCAGACACTGAGGACCTGTGTGTGTGCAGTGTGACTTGTCACAGCACCTCGGGGCTCGGAAGGAGACAGCAGGTTGTGAACAAGGGAAGAGCGAGTTTGAGAGGACCACGGGTGGGTTTGTCGCGACGGAGCAGAGATCTTCTGAGGGGTAAGAGATGCAGCGTTCAGCGTGTGCCATTGACCTTTCTGTTTGTTTGTTAACAGGATACACACCCACTGGGATTTAAACATCTCCTTCCGAGAGACCTCTTGCAGGTACCATTTTGGGGCAACCTCTTTGTATGGTAGGCTAAGAGTTTATGTTCCTGGCGTATGGATGCTCGTAGATGTAAATGACCATTTCTAACTGTCTGTGCTGTGGGGGGTTTTCTTGCTCTTTTGCTCCTTTTTCTCCCCTTACCGCATATCCTTTCTTCTCTTTTTATTTTGGGGAAA